>JAWZYV010013572.1:0-108691 GCA_038373885.1 Cheiracanthium punctorium | reverse complement strand
TGGGATATATAATGACACTGGTTATAGATAAAAATGAATGTTGGTATGTGTGTATGAGGTTGAAAAACTCCAGCACCGTTGAGCACCGTTGCACCATGAAATTTGGTTCACCTAAGTCTTTTATCATGGAGAAGCTTTTTATGCTATCCGTTTTCCTCTAACTTGCCACCAGGTGACGCAGCAGAACGTCGAATTCTATTCCGTTTAGCCGTTTAATATGCGAATATCGTCCAACCGATTTCGATGAAATTTGGTACACGCGGATATTAGAACACGGAGAATATTTTTCAGTATCCATTTTGCTGTAACTTGCCGCTAAATGGCGCTGCAACGCATCAACTTCTATAGCGTTCGACCGATCGGCATAAAATTTCTTATACTTACACATTTCAGCACGAAGAATATATTCTAACTGTGTTCCTTTTGATGTTACTCACCACTAGATGGCACTGCAATGCATTATTATTTTAACTCGCCACTAGATGACGCTGCAGCAGGGCCAAATTCTTGACCATTCAAACGGTCGCTATGAAAATCAGTATACATAAGCTATTTGAACAATGAGAATATTTTGGCGTTATCCATTTTGCTATAACTCGCCACTTGACGGCACTGTAGCAAATCATTACTTTAATTAACCACTAGATCGCGCTGCAGTGTATCACTTCTTGACTGTGCAACTGATCGCTATGAAAATAGGTATACATAGATATTTGAACACGGGGAAGAGTTTCGCGTTAGATGTCGCGTCAACACATGAACTTCAGGGCTGTCCAGCCGATCGTCCTGAAATTTCGTATTCATCGATATCTGAATGCGAAGAATATTTTCGCCGTATCCGTTTTGCTAAAACTCGCCACTAGATTGCGCTACGCCGCATGGCCTTCTGCACCGTACAAACGATTGCCTTGAAATTCGGTATGCATGGTTATTGAACACAATATAATGCGATATCCATTTTGCTAAATCTCTTTATTACAATAAATAGTAATCACCACATATCGTAATATCAAAAAGTCCATTCATTCCCGTGTGAAGAACGGGTACTTCAGCTAGTATGTATATAAATAAATATCCGCCTGAAGGTTAACAGGCATTTCAACCAGAATTTATTTATTATGAAATAATAAAATCGATTATTTAAAAGATGTGTTGTTCCCTGTAAGTTATGAACTCTCTGGAATTCAGTAAGAGAAAACATTTTTATATAAAAAATAAACTCGGGCTTGGTATTGTCGATTTGATGAGTAGAAAATTCAAGCTGCACTGTCGCTTATCACGTATTACGTATTTACGAAACAAACAAGAGACAAGTTCTTATGATGCCCTGAAATCGCTCCTTATCGGTATTTTGATGTTCAAACTAATATATCGTTGTAAAGAGAATTATCGTTATAAAGGGAATCAATAGTGAAACGATATTAATTTTGTTTTTCCTTTCCTGCAGTCATGCATCCCTAGGGATAACTGCTTTCACTGGGGGGATCCGCCTTCACCCTCAAGAAATCAATAATATATATTAATTACTAAATGGAATGAGAAGTACATTTTTCGAATGCTTGAGTAATTTTTACAACCACAAGCTATAGTCAAATAACATTGCCAAAATTTTAGAGAAGCCATAGCCAATATATGTGTATCGCGTGCTCAAAAAATACATTTTCAATGTCTAAATAATTATAATTACAAAAAGTTTTCTGTAAAACGTATTACAGGAAATGCACTTTCCCGGAACTTGCTTCAACATTATGGTTGCTACACCAGCAATACGAAACCGAAACTTCGATGAAGATAATCGACAGAGGTTGTACCTGAGAAGACGTCCAACGGTCCAAACCATTTTATATCTTGACCTGGTGTTCTTAACCCATTCGTGCCTGGATATTTTTGCGACTTTCTTCGATTTTTGCTAACACCAGAAGTAATTGATAAATTTCTGAGATCAACTTTTTGAACAAGGAATGATTTCATTTAATATGGTTATGTATAAAAATTGAAATGTCAACATCCTACTTGTCATATTAAAATATTTTGTGGAATTGTGGTTCAATACTCGCGAATAAAGGCTAGGAAAAATAATTAACGTTTTCGAATGATAGCGATAATGCCGTCCCAAAAAAGGGACGCTAGGCATAAATGGGTTAACCTCCTTTTGCGGAGACCCAAATGTGAAACAATAATTTACTTCGAAACCCTTGGGCCTGTATTGCAGTTATAACTGCTTATTAAAATTCCTTTTTAACAAAATGTTGGATTGCCGAAATTTACCGAGCGAGGCTTCATCATGTGAATTTGTAAGATATTCTTATAAAAGTTAGAAGTTATAAGAAGTTATTATAAATTGCGTGCTTTAGGTAGGATCTTACTAATTGTTTTAAAGGGTTACCAGTTATTGTTTTTCGATGCTGCGCTATCTCTGCTCTGAACAGAATTGCATTGAGGCAGTTTTCCATTTTATCGTGTACGTATTCCTCCACTGATGTTCGATTTCGGTAATTTCTACCAAAGCTAATCCCAAAAATCAAGAAAAAGAAGTTGCCGCTATCTCTTCAACTCCAGAGTAGGGAACGAGTTCGCGTTTCTCCCGCTTTCATCGAATATATTTCGTTCTCAGATATGAGTGTTTGTATGCTATATATCCTAATCACAGCGAAAACACACGATAGCAGTCATTGAAAAAGAAATGTGTCTCACGCGGAATCAAAAGTCTTTTAGAACAAATTATCTCAACAGAAAAAAAATATATATTATTATACACATGAAGATTAACAGGCATTTTCAACCAGAATTAATTTATTGTGAAATAATAAAATAGATTATTTAAAAAAGGTGTTCAGCTTAAGTTCTGAACTCACCAGAATTCAGTAACAGAAAACTTTTTAATGTGAAATATAAACTTCGCCAGCTTTGTGTAGGTAATGCATTTCAGTCATTAAAAAATTCAAGTTTCGCTGCTGCTTATGCCGTAGCACGTATTTACGAGGCAAATAAGTGACAAGTTTTTAAGATACCCTGAAATCGGTATTCTGATGGTCAAACTAATATATCGTTGTAAAGAGAACTATCGTTATTAAGGGAATCAATAGTGGAACCGTATTAATTTTGTTTTTCATTTCCTACAGTCATGCATCCCTAGGGATAACTGCTTTCACTGGCGGAATCCGCCTCCGCCCTCCAGCAAACAATAACATATATTAAACTAGCTGCTACCCGCGACTTCGTCCGCGTCGGCTTTAGAATATGGTCCCGAGAGAAATTAAGCATGTGTGAATAACAAATATGTTTGCGACAAAAGAAACTGCATTTAAATATTATTTACTTTTTACTTATTTTAAATGTACCAGTTATTGTTTTTAGATGCTGCGCTATCTCTGTTCTGAACAGCATTGCAAGAGATTATGCAGACTTATTAAATTTAGATTTTTTTCAGGCATTTGGCGAATAGAGACAATTACGACAGTATTTGCGAACTGTTTTGAGTGTTCTTGTAAAAGAAATATTTGTGCTATATGCATGAATTTTAGCCTATGTTAATCAGGAATAGTGCGACTTTCTATTAGTGAAAAAGTTTTAGAATCGCTTCTGTAGTTACAGAGATACCCAGAGAGTGTAATGTATTAGAATTATTTTGATTGTTCCTGTAAAGGAACTATTTACGCTACATGCATGAGTTTTAACCTATAATGCTCAAGAATAGTGTAGCTTACTATCAGTGAAAAATGTTTTGGAATCGGTTCAGTACTCATAGAGATACACATAGAGTGTAATGTATTCTTATGAGTATCCCTGTAAAAGAACTATTTGTGATATATGCATAAAAGGTAGGCTATAATAATCAGGGTCCCACCAGTGTCTAAGAGGTTCTGCTCTCAAAACAGGAAGGTGGAAGGTGCCAGGTTCAAACCCCGGTCGCGCCTGCCGACCTAGCCGCTCGCAGTTTTCCGTGGTTTTCTCCACAACCTCGCGTAAATACGGGCTAGGATCCCTTAGAAAGTCCCCCACAGAGGAATTCCCCCATATAAGCCTAGGATCCTAGTGCAGTCAGTTATCCTAGTGCAGGCCTTAATCCACAAACAAACAATAATACTCAGGAATAATGTAACTTTCAATCAGTGAAAAAAGTTTTGGAATCGGTTTAGTAGCTACAAAATTTCCATAGAGCACAATGCATTAGAATTATTTTGAGTTTCTTTGTAAAATTCATATTTATGCTATATGCATGAAAGGTTGCCTGTATTTTAATCCAGGGCATAAGCTACCTTCATTACAAATTTTTCCAAATCCGTTGAATTTTTGTGTGATTCAGTCAAAAACATCCAAACACATAAACGTACACATTTATATTATTGGTAGGATTTGGAAATTTATGAACTTTACGAAACACATTTGGACTTTTCTGTCTTATGTTTTTTAATTGGCGTAAAATCAACATAATTTCCATACCATTTCATGCTCTTAAAATGCACTTGATTCTGCAAATAGAATTTCTGCTTTTTCAAAAGCATAAATCATTTTGTGCGGGCGATAAAACGGTTTTTGATTAATAGTTAGAAAAGTAATTAAAATTTCAAAATTCTAAGCCTCAGGTGCACTTTACCGAAGTCGTGGGCTTATATGCTCAAATTTTCAAAGCTCTCCTTCCTGTAGATTTGTCTGGAGAACATTCATTTTATTATAGATAGATAGATTTGGCATAAAACTGGCATAATTTCCGTGATATTTAATGTTTTTCAGATGTACGCGATTCTTCATTGAAGTAATAGCATTCCTGTTAGCTCAAAACATGAATCATCTGATACGGGCGAAAGTCGCCAAGCATGGCAACGTAAAAACGGTTCTTAATTAAAAATTAAAAAAGTAATTAAAAAATGTAAAATTCTAAGTACCCTATAGCCTTCTCCAGGGTCCCATCTATTATACCTAAACCAAAATTCATCATAATCAATTCTGCGGCTTAGGCGTGAAAGCGTCATTAACAAACACACAAACTCACTTTCGCAACACCCACGAGTCATAGTCAAATAACATTGCCCAAAATTTTAGAGAAGCCATAGCCAAAATATGTAGTATATCGCTTGTTTAAAAAATAAATTTTTAATGTCTAAATTATTAAAACCACAAAAAGTTTTCTGTAAAAAATGTATTGCAGGAAATGCACTCTCGCGGAACATGCTTGAACATTATCGTTGTTACACCAAAAATACAAAACCGAAACTTTCACGAAGCTAATCGTTAGAAGTTGTGCCTGAGAACACGTCCCTCCAACGGTCCAACCAAATTTAACTTGAGCGGGGGTTTTTAACCATCTTTTGCGGCGATCCAAATGTAAAACAGTTTTTTCCTTCGCGACCCTTGTGCCTTTATTACAATTATAACTGCTTATTAACATTCCTTTTTAACAGAATGTTTGATTTTCGAAATTAGTAGAGGAAGGCTGCATCATATGCAGCATACAAATGCATCATATGCATTTGTAAGAAGTTATTATAAAAGTTAGGAAGTTATAAGTAATTATTATAAATTGGATGCTTTAGGAAGGATTTTACTAATTGTTTTAACCCTTTAACGCGCAGTGTTCCCGCTCTGGGAACACCAAACTGTGACGTTTTGACTGTTGCCAGTCACGAAGAATAGATTTGATTTCTATAAAAGTAGTTACGGGTGACATAGCTCCACGAGAATCCTTTACTTTTTAGCACGTCATTTCCCGTAAAAAAAATCGTCACTATTATTTTGAACAGCACTGACATCTGCTGAAAAATGGAAGGATGCGAGAACAGCTGGATAGGTTGCCCAATGCTGAAAAAAGGGCAGCCGTTGCCATCGCTCGACTTAACTACTAGCAAGAGGGCGGACGATCGAAACGTTCATCGCGTGCCACAGATCTAGAGACCCTTTTTTGACGCAGCTGGCTGTGCCGGCACAGCCAGCTGTCGCTAGTCACTATCTATAGATTTAAAACAAAAATATTGTTAGTGCAAGCAGACTATACAATATTTTTTTAATAAGGTGGTTTCACTGCGCAACCGCAGCGCATCAAAGGGTTAACTTGCCTTTGTTAACAAAATGGCTATCGTGAGTTCGCAAGAGAGCACTCAAATACATTTTTTTTTTCTAAAGCCCAGTCTTCGCTAGCTCCGTTTTCCCTCATAAAATGTAAATTGAACAGAAACCCGGTGCATTTGAATTATTCCAAAGAACTGCTTGCTAAAGCGTAGAATTAAAGCAGTCATTTCCCGATATTTACAGAGTTTAATTTCAAGCAGGAACAATCTGCTTCTCTATTAGAGATTTCAGATATTGCATTTGTAACTAGAACATTCTAACTCTTTCGGTTTTAATTTCAATCGGGCTCTTCCCTAACGAACTCTCTGACAAGCATTACAAGAAGTTTGGTACATACTCGGGCAAATGTTTAGAGAAACACGTTGAAAAGTTTTTAGCAAATAATTTGCACCCTATTGATTTATTTATAGCTGTCTTCGTTTCAGAAGAAATTGTTCTAAGAGAAAATGGCTGCTTGTTTGCACGCTTTGAAAGTTTATTGGGGAATTGAATAGCTTTTGGACGCTGCTCTCTTGTTCAAATTCAGCGTATGTTTGTTTATTGATTTCTTTTCACTGCACAAAATATGCACTAAGCTGACAAGCTTAGAAAATTACAGTGGATACCATATTCAGGGTTAGAGATTAGAATACAGTAGAACTCCAATGATCCGAATCAATTGGAACCAGACCCCATTGGGATAATCAAAAATTCAGATAAATGGATTTTTTTCCGAAAAAAGGGTTCCAGTATGTATTTTAATTAGTTACTGTATGTATGTATGTTAAAAATGAGAGAAAAAAACTCTTTTAAAAGAAAAGAGCTTTTAATTAATTAAATGAAAAGGCAATACTTTTGCACATTAAGCGTATTTACAAGTGCTGTGCATTAGTACAGTATCTTCGTTTCCATACTGTAAATGAAAGTCGGTGAGGGACTGAGCTATATTATGTTTTCTTTAGACCCAAAAGCCATCTGCATTCTGTCTGATAGTCTCAGTGCCATCCAACATTTGTCTAACTGGTATAACGTTGGTGACAAGACTGGAACTTCAATTCTCACTAAATTAAAACAAGCCTCGTCTTCCTGTGATGTGCACATTCAGTGGAGACTCTGGGTACGTCTGACTGTCTGACATACCTTGAGCTGTATTCTGCCAGAAAATATACAGATAAAATGGTCTGGCTTGTCCCTCCTGCACATTCTTGGTACCGGGCTGATTCCCAAGGTGGATCCCTCGCTGTGAATTGCGACAGAAGTACCCAGACAGCTCTTTCTCGCTTTCGTGGAGGTCATCTAAGAGTACTTGCCTTCCAGGACGGTCAGAAAGTCCACCCGATTTGTCCGAAATATAACAATGAGCTGTCCTGCAACGACCTATTGGGCTTTCCTATTCTGGTCTATGATTTTTTGACGATGAATAAACTGGTAGATCTCGTCTAGCAGTAGCTGGATACGGAGATTAGCAACAACAACGTAAGAACAACGTACCTGTCAAGAATTCACCGGTTGGTTATGCATCGGTGCTACCGGTTGCAGTCATTCTTCGGTTAACCCTTTGAGGCGCAACCCTTTCCCAATGCTGAAAAAAAGGGAGCCGTTGCCATCGCTCGACTTAACTACCAGCAAGATGGCGGACGATCGAAACGTTCATCGCGTGCACACAGCTCTGGCGACCCTTTTTTGACGCAGCTGGCTGTGCCGCACAGCCAGCTGCGTCAAACGATGAACGTTTCGATCGTCCGCCATCTTGCTGGTATTTAAGTCGAGCGATGGCAACGGCTGCCCTTTTTTCAGCATTGGGAAAGGGTTGTTCCTCAAAGGGTTAAATACGGGCTAGGATTCCTTAGAAAGTCCCCCACGGAGGGCATTCGCCCTATAGGCCTAGGATCCTACTGCAGTCAATTGGCCTTAATCCAAAAACACAAACTCATACAAACACTTGTAAAAATCGTTCATTTGCTGCAACAACATCATAGCTTAAAAATTATAACTTATGATATTGTTGCAGCAAATATGGACGATATACAGGGTGTCCGAAAAGTCCCTGACACATTTCAAAAATTCCACAGAAGAGCAACAAATTGTTGTATGAATTTGCGGTTTGCGCAATAATGCTTTTTAGAATCAAGAATTTATTTATCCATCTTAAAACAAATTGCTTCCAAAATGTGTTCATAGTTGGCACTGTATCTATGGGCAATAGGGATTTTTCTTGATTTTCAAATAGCACTGACGGTGCGGGAATATTCATTCCAGCCAAGGCGACTGCAACTGAGAAAGCACATTGCGTAGGTTGGTATTTCGAATCAAAATCCATAACTACATTTCAGAGAAAGTTTCGTAACATGTTTAAGAAAAACCTTCCGAGTCGAAACAGCATTTTCGCCTGTCATGATAAGTTTTTAGAGACTGGTAGCGTTTTAGACAGGGAAAGAAGTGATCGGCCACGAAGATCGGATGAGACTGTACAAGACATTCTGGAAGCTTACTGTGACGGTACAGCGCCACCTATGAACACAATTTGGAAGTAATTTTTGTTGCGATGTCAAAAAAAATTTCGTGAATCTGTGAAGTATCTTACGCAAACCGCATATCCATCGGATAATTTGCTACTCTTCTATGAATTTTTTAAATGTGTTAAGGGGTTTTCGGACATCCTGTATCTTAGTATGCAATTTCACGAGTAAATACATAAACAATGTTTTTAGAATGTTTTTTATATCAATCTTTCATCCTTATTTCAGTGACCACCTCTCTTAACGACCGATACGGAGGAGGACGCTCGCTCCCGAGAAGCTCCACCGTATTTACTATTCCGCATGCTCACAGTCGTTATGTGGGAGAGTTTATACAGCAAATTCTGTCCGCCATTTTTCTTTATTTAAGTATACTTTTTTACTCGGTATTGCACGGAATGAATACACTATGCAGAAAGATGATCCGGTTATATCACTTTCACGAAGAAGAAACTCTCTTTCATGAAGACAGTTTCTTTAAAGATTCAGTTCAAAAAACATCCACTAGGTGGCGCTTTGCATGGTGAAATCAGCTCAAAAAGATTGCCCAGATAAGTTAATAAACGCACAAAAAACTTGAATAAATGCTGAAGTTGCCTGTAAATTTTTAACTACCCTTTCTATTATTAAATTTGCTAATTTCTCATGCAAAACGCCATCTAGTGCACATTTTCTGAACGAAAAAGTTTTTCGAAATTCCTTGAGTGCATCTCTACCAAGTTTGGTTACAATCCGTTCATCCGTTAGAACCCTGCTTATAATGGAAGTTGAAAACAATCCTGTGCTTAAGTGACGTTTAAAAAGCGGCGCCCGACAAAAAAAAAGGAGGTTCCTATAATGTGATTATTCTGTCCTACTTATGATTTTATAAATGAAAAGCATTTTTCTTTCATTATTAGATTAATTTTCTGATATAAACAAACTTTTTGTTGGTGCTTTGTTACTATTAATAATCATTATAGTTGTAAATACAATATGTTATATTTAATAGGCTACACCATCTGTTTTATTGAAAAATTTTAAATTCATCATTATTCTATATATTTTTTAATTTAATTAATATAGAGGAGAGGAGGGTATTATGGAATAGTCGGGAAATATGGAATATCGAGTTTACGGCTCTTTTAGGTGCTGCTGTCACGTGGGAACACCATAAACTACTCAACAAAGATTCCCGTGTTACAGTGCAATGAGAGATGACCGCTTATTTTAGTCGTACCACTTGCTACACAACAAATTGTGTTTTGTGATTTTCAAGCGTTTTTCTAGATAAGTTTTCAAACATTTTAACCTACTAGTGTGCACGTGACTTCAACACTGTTTTTATGCGTAATGTGCCTTAAAAGAATTGCAGTTTGTTGTACTGTGGCTGTTTTGGAGCTGACAGTGTTTTTCCCATTAGTTTAAAGTTTAATGTTCCTAGATGACGTGCCGGGTATTATGGAATATTAGGTAATATTTCAACGCATTTCATGCCATCAATCAAAGAACAGGAAAGCGAAGATACTGAATGCATCTTCTGTAACAAAAAATTCTCCGAAGATGAACCAGGAGAAATTTGGATTTTTCAATGCTTCAGCTGTTCTTTGTGGGCTCATGTTGTCTGTACCGGAGCAGACAAAGAAGATACGACTTTTATAATAGACTCGAAGCAGAAATGACTTTATATAGAAAGAGACAGACTCTCAGAAATGACTCGTTATAGTATGCACACAAGATGATTTTGGGGATTTTATTAAAAAATCTATAAAGTTATGTTAAGAAATGTAAATGGTATTCCATAATACCCTCCTCTCCTCGACCTGGTTACTAACTATGTTAAATAATATTATCCTAATGTTTTTGGCAACACCTTTATATTCCTCTTTCCTCTGCTACACTTTAATTTTGTGGCAGCACCGATTTTCACTAACTACAATTTTTACTTTTGGCAACACTTGATGCTTGCCTTCGATGTGTTTTTTCCAATCCAGGATGGTATGTCGAATTTTCTGTGCGTTTTCTTTTATTTTGATTTCTTATTGCTTTCCTATTTCTCATTTTTAATGGTAGGATCGAGCCTAAAACGTGTGGAGTGGATATCTCTTTTGATATGCATACAACCGAAATCTTACTATTTTGTTTGTCTTTAATTATAATTTTCTGGGTATGGCTCCTGAGGATGATCCTAGAGGTTATAATTTCCATTCCATTCATTCTTCTATCATTTTGTTTGGCTCTGTTATTTTTCCCCACTTGGGGTTTGTCATTTTTGCAGTAATATTCATAGTGTTTTACTTTTGATTATATATATTATAACTCGGCTGTTCGAACCTCGTCAGGTGGAGACCCCCCTTGTACCCCCCTAATTTTTTATTTTCATTATTGCCAAATTAAAACAATATTAATTAAATAACTATGTCATCTTATCGCTCATCTTCCGTGTATTTCGCCTGGTAACCCTATGTTGAAATTTTTAGGATTGTAACCTTTTTATAGAAAAATGCATGTGATGCATATTCTACAGCTTACGAAATATTGTAACAATAGATTAAAACTGTTTTGAACTAATAGTATTTAAATATATGTAAAATCATGTCGCATACTTTTATGTCGCATTTTTGTGACACATTTTTCAATAAAGGGCGTGAGAGATAAAATGACATAGTCATTAATATATGTAGTGTATAAAAAGGTAGTTTGGGTATTATTCATTAAGCAGGTACTTTCAAAGTTATGCTTTCCAACCAATTCCAAAGTTGGTTGGCAAAATGTCGATTGGTTATGTCTTAGCAACCCACGTGGTTGCTAAGACAGTATAATGAGCGTAACAACAGTATAATGACGGTATAATGAGCGTCATTATACCGTCATACAGCTCTTAACGAGTCATAACAGTATAATGACGTATAATGAGCGTAAATACGGCTGCACCTCGAAAATCGAGAGACTTCTGCCACTGGAACTGCTTAATTAATACACGAGGATTTTCATACCCGTCTCCCCTCCCCTATTCTCACTCTATATTGTAATGTAAAAGATAATGTTCAATAAACCGTTTTTCCCGCCTTAATTCTGCAATTTACAGGAAAATCTACATTACATATATTTTTTGATCTTGATTGTTAATCTAATTTATTTCACAACATAGATATTGATCATATAATGTAAACTCTGGTTAAAATGGAACGAAAATTTCTAATGTAATCATCGAAAGCTTGCATAAATCCATTTAAATTCCCTGGAGTCTTAATCCGATTAAGTATTCCTATAATTGAAATAAATTTTCAATCATAAAGCTTAAATTACCAGAATTTACTTGCATAATGGAATTTATTTTATTTTCTTACCATATTCGTAACCAGATACAGTACCAGTTTGTAAGAAGAATAAAACGTAAAAATGTGTTGGATGTTGTTCTTGCAAAAAGATATTAAATTATGCAATATTATTCAAATATTCCATTCTTTGTGTCAATCTTTAAAAATGAAATTGGAGCATCAAAAATAATATGCAAAGTTTACAAGATAGGAAAAATGAATATAATGCAGAATATTTCTCAATCTTTGCATTATTTGTGTAAGTATGTGTACAAAATTTATGCATCTTCTTTGTCGCTGATATATTTATGGATAATTGGCTGATTATTCAATAATGTTTAAGTGGAACGGTAAATTTTCTTTTTCGTGAGTTTCGAACTATGAGTAAATGCATTTGTTCGAAAATAAAAATTTATCAAACGTGAAGAAGCAAAAATCTAAATGAAAGTAAATAGATTTAAGTTTATAAATATAAAAATTATATTAAGGTTATAAATTAATAAATATGCAATAAGTTTTCAAACAAAACTGTATATGCTTTTCATTTTAGTTTGAAAACATTATAAATGTATGTAAGTAGGGAAAAATGTGAATTCACTTTTATAATTCAATAATAATTGTTAGTGTGTATAGTTAATACAAATATAATGATGATAATTAACAATATGATTAATAACACGATTAAAAAATAATGATTATTGCTTTTACATTAAGTTCTAAAAATAAAATAGACTGGATTATAAAATAATGTTCATCTTAAATATTAGACAATACAGCTCACCTACACGAATACGTAATTGTATAGTTTACAGAATTAGAACAATTTCTGACTAACACAAAAAGGCTGTTGTTGAATTTTATCTTAATGACAGAATAACCATGCATCTCCGACGTTTGCGTACTCATACGAGGCTCGAGGAAGGAAAAAAGAGAGCATCTGAGAACAAAAATCCACTCTATGATTTATAGTGAAATTTTATGTACATTGTTTCCTGTTTGTGGAATAGAATGTAAGTGGTAGCAGATCAATGAGGCATAATTTCAGTATTAGGTATTTTAATTATACCCACGAACACATACACATATGAGAACGCGCGAATAAAACTGTTCCTTAAAACAAACATAGTTGGAATGAAATGCAAACATATGACGTCATGTAAGTCCTGGTTCATGGATGGTTCGTAAGTTCTAGCGCTGCCATCTACACTATATTGTGAGAAGCAGACACCGCACATCGAACAACAGAAAGCGATTTCACTACGTTTGTCACAATTTGGCGGATCGAGGGGTGTTGATGAATAATCCTTCTTTTTATGTTCTCCGACAGGTACATGGCCGTTCTGTACCCTCTCGAGTCAAGAATGCAACAGACGAAGTCCAGGGCAAAAAGAATCATCCTCGTGGTGTGGATCATACCATGCTGCGTCGCATCGCCTTTCCTCTATCCCTCGGAAGCTTTCGCGAACACCCTGCAGAGCGACTACGGTGTCATAAGGCGCCTGACGTGCTTCATTGTCCTCCCGGAGAACTTCAGGCGGGGATACTACACGTTCCTGTTTGTTTTCATCTACATTCTGCCCCTTTCCTTCATTGCAGGCACTTGCTTCCAAGTCGCTAGATGCTTGCTGAAGGCCATACCAGTTCACAGGCAAGGCAGCATTAGGAGGCAAGAAACCAATAGGAGGAAGGTAAAACAAGCCATGCGTGTTTCTCTTGATTTAGGTCCGCTTTCTTATAAAAAATAAACTATCAGTTTTCATTTACGTTCTGCACCTTTCCTTCATCGCTGGCACTTGATTCCAAGTCGCGAGATGCTTGCTGAGAGCCATATCTGTCGACAGATCAGACAAAGCAGCATCTGGAGGCAGAATTCCAATTGTAGGAAGATAAAAAAGCGATATCTGTTTCTTTTGATCGGGGTCTATTTTGATATAAAAACGGAACTGTTCGTTTTCATCTACATTCTGCCTCTTTCCTTCATTGTTCGCAATTTCTTCTAAGTCCCGAGATGCTTGCTGTAAGCCGTACCTCTCGACAAGCAAGACAGCAATCCGATAGGAGGAAGGCAAAACAAACGATTGCCATTATTTCTTTCGATAAAGATCCTTTTTCGATGTAAAAAATGAAACAAGTGATATTTCTATGTTTTAAACGGATTTCTTATTTTTATGCATAATATTATTGCAGATTTTTAAAAAAAGTGTCTTAAATAATAACGACTATTTGGATTCTCTCCTTGTAAAACTCTACTTTTGAAAAAGCAGCTAAACACTTTCTGCCGGGAAAAGAATTATTAAAGATAAAAAATAGTGGTATTTCATCGAAATAGACATACATCTAAACTCCTTCCAAAACTGATTCATCTTGTATCGCCTCATATGTTGCATTACATTGCATCAGTAAATAGACTGATGATTTTCCCATACTTTTTGGTTTTTAATGATTCTTTAGGGTTTATAAGCTTCTTTGTTTTAACAATAGAAGAAACAAAGTTCTGCAAAATCCCATTTGCTCCATTGCCAATAACGAGCAACATAATAAATCACAAAGTTATTTGACGACAGATTAAGAATTCAGCTAGGAGGAGAGAAGGAAAAAGGGGACATTTATCTATCCCTTATATAAGGAACGACATTTGCGAATTCCTGATCCCGATTTCTGAAGTTCACTGAGGTCGAACCTGAAATTTCAGAAAGTAAACCTTACGAGCTTAACCAGTAAAAATAAGATACCAGCATTGTAATTTGCTGTCTGGTAACATTGCCAGTACAGCGCCACGCTCGATTCCTTACATTGACGGAACAGTGAAATAATTTGCAACTAATCACAGACAAGTCACCCCGTGATAGTTAACGCACTAGTTGATAAAAACTTATAGATGTCAACGTGATTTTGCATGCTTGGTCTGCTGCCAAGTGATTCAACTAGGGGGAGTAATGGCCCCAGTATGGCTATGCATTTTTGTTATTTAATATTCCTCTTCCCCAAAGGTCCTCTAAGTATTATATAAGCATATTTTTAGCCGTTTTATTTATGTAACTGTTTTTATTGATTTAATTTTGTGTTTTGATTTAATTATATTTTAATTGAGTTTTGTTTTAATGATGATTTATCGATTGTTTCTTTTAAATGCTGATTTATGCAATGATGTGCTTAAATGGCGGTACCTATATAAAGTTCCACTGTATAACTCTAGTGGTAGTAAAGTAGTATTTGAGAACATTAAATTTAATTGATTTTTTAATCACATTTTTTTTTCAAATCACTATTGTATCTGTTCTGCAAATTTGGAGGAGGGATAAAGTTTGACAGGGAGCAATTTTTTCGAGGGGGATGGGCTCTTCCTAAATGCCCCCCGCCCCTTTGCTATGGCTCTTGTTACTTCTTAAACTTTGGCTCTTGTTACTGCTTAAACTTCGCTATCGGTTTTCTTTAAATCAGCAGTGTTTTAACTTACTGCTTCTCTTCAACAAATTATTTTGTGCGAAACTTCAGAAAACTCTTATCCAGAAGGTTTAACTTTATTTATTTATTCTTTTATTTTATTATTATTATTATGTTCCAATTTTGGCCAGTGCTTGGGAGGGTCATCTCCCTCTCGGCTCGTCCGCTGTGGAACCGTGTACGCTAATGGGAGCTGGTGCACGTAAAATCCGTCGTGGCTCCAATGTCCTCCAAGTTGTTAAACGATACCTCTGGGGGTGCCGATTTCAGGTGGTGGTTGGTCCCTCATCTGGAATCGGTTCAAAATTAGGGACCAACAAGTAGAAGTCCAACCCCCTTGGAGGCACTGGCACCCCTCTTTCCATGGTCTATCCTTGGACACGACAACAACAACAACATTATGTTCCAATGGGTGGGGACTAGCCACAAGAATTTGCCCCTACTAAGGCCTGATCTAGTGCCCATTTTATTATGGGGGTACCCAATGGGCTGCCAGCGTTACCCGCAGTGAAGGGAAGGACAATTTAACACTGAAGATTTAGCCGGGAATTGAGGCCAGTCCAAATGCATGACAGAATGATTCTTAAGCCACTCCACCACCTGGGCGGCTTTTACTTAATTCTTGTTACACAATTTTTTTTCTTTTCTTGCGTCAATAATCTTATTTCGTTTAACAGGTTGCCAAAATGGTATTGATGGTTGTCCTCGCTTTTGCTGTCTCTTGGACACCTTATTTCCTGGTGAGCATAGTCACCCAGTACCAGGCCGTGAACTTCATGGAGCGCCAGAATTTCTTCTTCACCATGCTCTCCATCAATCTCTTCGCCTTCTTCAACTCTTGCGTCAATCCTTTCATCTACGCAGCCATGAGCACGCGCTTTAGGAACGGCTTCTTCAAGTTCTTCAGAGTCTTGTGCCTCGTTGGCCTGTGCAACAGCGACGAAGACTCTCAAGGTATTATGAACGCAACGCCCTCTGGAGGTGGTCTTGGAAGAAACGAGAAGAGGGTCAGGTTCAGATGCCAGGTGAGGAAATAGTTTGAAACAGGTTTTAAAAGTAGTATCGCAAAACTGCATATGAGACTAGTCTTTTATTCCCATATCACAGCTTCTACTTTTTCAATTCAGACAACACTTTCGCTCGACTGTTTTCCACAACAGTTGGGTGAAAAGCATTGTGCGGAACGTATCTTCAACATCCTCAACTTTTCCCAGCTGGTCCGGAAAAAATTGAGCATTTCATTCGACTTGTTCAACTTCTCCGACAGACCAATCACAGAAAAGCAAATCTAGAGGCTACGGTAACGCTCATTCCCTTTATCCAGTCGAACCAATTGAGTGAAATAGTCGAGCAAGTTAAACGAAATAGTTGATTGAATTGAAGATTGAACGTAGGAGAAGGTGTGATATGGGCTTTAAAGTTCTATTCACACTGTGTGTTTCTATCATTGTATTTGCCCTTTCAAGGTATCCGGATGCATTAAAAGACAAACTTTTTCTCATGTTGAAATATGTGTTGGTGTACTGCATGAATATTCAAACTTAATGGCATACGCAACATTGGCATACAAACTTTTTCTCATGTTGAAATATGTGTTGGTGTACTGCACGAATATTCAAACTTAATGGCATACGCAACATTGAATATGAATATTTATTGATGAAAAGCATAACAGATAAGCCTTCCTTTTTACTAAAATCGCACTAATCATTACTATTTATCGTTCTCTTTACAAGGTTCCTATGTCCTGCCTGGTCACGCAGAGCTCATCTGACAGCGGAAGTTACGGTCACAGCGACACGAGCCAACGCACTGCTTGCACTGTAGACCACCGGAGTGGAGGTTCAATTCTCAGGTCTTTCATCAAGAAACAACGGCCAAGTCAAAAAGTAACTGTCCAATACGTGAAAAGAAACGGCGAATCTAAATGCTCTGCAAAACTGCCAGGTGGTGCTGGGTCCTACTTTCCGACTTGCTGCCAAAAAGGACTTCAAGAACAGAAACGCTTCATCAAATGCTGTTCTAGCACTGGAGATCTCACGCTGCTGCACGATGTTTCCAACCTAGATTCAACAGCGGGCAGTCGGAGGGAGTGGATCTCTTGCTTGGACATACATGCCCATCGTGAAAAAGAAATGTTTTGAATAACAAAAGCGGATTCAGAACTGTATCCTTGAATTAACTCGTTCGTATTTTACTACTGGGTGTTTAAAGCAGCGGGAACTGTTCCATTTTTCGGTGACAGATGGGGACAAACACAGCAGTCCAATCGGACTTGCCATTCTCGTAAACTCATGAAATATGGTGGTTTCTTTCTTAATACGTATCTGTGATTTGTATTGGTGAAATCTGCACTTTGACGAAGTGCACACAAAAGGCCTGCTGAAGTTAACAAAGGAGAAGCCACTAACTATTACAGCGTTTTTGATCAATGCCACTTGTATTATAGAAGTTTATGTGGCTTTTGTCTTGACGTAATCGTTAGAGGAACTTCGTTTAAAAATATTTGTGAAAAAGAATTTTTATCGATTTTCTTTTATTGATTTTAAAAAAATCAGTAAAGAAATTGGTACTAACGACAGTTTTCCAAATAAGATATCCTTTAAATTTCCAAAAGATATAACTCTAAGGAAATATTTGTCTCAATATAAAGGTAAAATAGTTCACCAGAAAAGTACTCGGTGACTGAAATCGGATTTTTTAAAAATTCGCCTTAATTGAAACTCTACACATTCCACGAGTCCATTATTTACAGCTTTATGTAAGTGTAAATTACACTCAAAATACCGTCTTAAATTTCAGGGAGAATAATTTCATACTGATGATTTCTTGTATAAGAGTCAAGTATAATATTAATCGTAAAATAATCTTTTACCGTGCCAACAAATAAACTGTATTTTTCATGTATTAATAAAGAGCTTTTACACGTTTCTTTACATATATCAATATGATTAAAATAATTATGCGGTGATATTATACAGTGTTGTTAAGCTATGATGGGAAATCTAGGTTTTACCTAGAGCTAAATATTTTTTATTGCCAGCTTATGAAAACTCACACCATCGTTTCTGCGAGCTTCATAATTTTATTCCGAGCCCTGCTGCGTTCTTGTCAAAATTCTCCAATGAATTAGAAAATATGACGAACAACAACGGGTGTTTAAATAAAACATTAAAAACAGTATGTCATGTTCAATGTGTTTAGTAAAAAACGATCAAACTGTACATGTTTCTAAACACGCTTCCATCGTATTTTTAAGAGCTATGACTTGCACTTGTCTTTTCAATGTTAAGAATTACGTACAACTTTCACATGTAAGTGAGAAGGTCTACTTTAATATTCTTTTTAACATGTATCAGAGCGTCACGAAATTTTGAGCAGTATTGCATTGTTAAAATTTACTACAAAATTCTTCTCTAGGAAATTTCCGGTAAGCTTTTCAGACAATAGCATTCTTTTCATGTTTAATGTAAGAAGATAAATGTACTTTATTGCTTAAAAAAAAGCAGTCATTGTTACTGATTCATTATCAAAATCATGAATTTTATTGTAAATTGTTGTAGAATTATTATTTTTTTCATGATTTCAATGGAAAGTACTTGCACATGAGTTATCCTACCGGAAAACATAACATTTTATGTTTTTTGAAAGAGTTATTACTACTGTTGCCTCATAAATGACGTCATAATGTAAGGCCTTCCTTTTGTGAATACATATCAGAGGTGTTCAAATACCTGCAACTGATTTGGAATTTTTCGCATGCAAAGAACGTACGTTATTAAAATTATTAAACGTACGTAACCAATGTGATATTTGGTCCAAAGCAAGGGCGAAACTTGATTCATCTCTGAAATGTAACTTCATTCAATGGGTGCTATTGCTTTGAAAAATACTTTTGCTTCTGGGGAAAAAAAGTTTATAAAACCTGACCATGCATCAGGAAAAAAACACAAAAAAAAACATTTATTCGTTCAGATAAAAAATGTGTTTATGTACCATGTTTTATGATTGTTAAAATGATGTAATGCTTTTTCAATATACCCCTTTGAAGTGATTAAAATAAATCATCTCGAATAATTGTTGTTTCGTTTTTTTATTTTTCTGAAAAATCTTGTTACTTTCGTTTATAAGTAAATCCTATCTTGGTCAATGAATTAACTTTCTGAAAACGGTGATTCTCAATCCATTTCTAAAAGTAATTATATTTAAGATGGTCAAATGCATTAAAAGTATCAAAATGTTGAAGTAATTGTAACGATTAAAGAGAAATAGCGGTACTTGCGTATAGTGAGTATATTCAATGTTAAGATGCAACTGTTTCACACTAATGCCATGTAAATTGTTGTTAAACTTGGGTTTTAACTGTAATTTAGAAAATCGCACATCTTAAGATTGACATAAATTTGATTTTAGTAAATACGTAAGTCATTTAGAACCGAAAATAACTGGAAACAGCAAACTTTTATGCCTAAAATAAATAAAAGAATGATGTTAACACTTGATACTTTAAGAAATATTATGATTACTAAGAAATATTATGATTGATAAGAAATATTGAGAAACAAATGCTGAAATAATAGTAAACTTTCCTACCAAAATTCCGACTTTTCGAACTTTTGTTCTTCAAAAACTAACATATCTTTCCCAGAAAACGTGGGACTAAATTGGATAGCTTAAAAACCCAATTTTATATCATGAATGAGTTTCTTGGAGACAAGCCGGGGCCATCGTAATTCTACCGGGCCTGCTTGTGCACTCCGATGAGTCATCCAAAGAGGCCTACGGATTCTCACTTATTGGTCCCAGCACTGAGATACGTCATCTATAACGGCCGAATCTAACCAATTGCGGAAACGCCCGTAGGCCTCGTTCGGAGTGCACAAGCAGGCTAAGAATTCAGTGAGATAGTCGAGAAGAACCCTCAACTGGTCCACAGCATTCAACATCTCAGAATCCACCAACGACTGTCAAAATAGGCTGAACGCAAAACAGGTGAAAACGGCGGCGTTTCAGACAGCGAAATAACACAGAGCTATACAGCCCTCAGTAGCAAACACTCTCTACAGGGTGATCTGCTCTCATATTTATAGTCTCGAGTTTTCTTGACAACGAGTTTTCTCGTTTTACAACGAGTTAACTCGTTTGTCTCGAGTTTTCTTGAAATTTCCTTTCAACATCTTATTCGAAAACATTCAATGTCTTTTCTGTAAATCGTTTTCCTAATGATAATACTACGCCAGAAAGTAAAAATTACAGGCCTCATTAATAAAGTCGTACCAAACGTCGCAAAGCCTGGCAACTTTTTGTGAAATACCAGATTTGACGCTAAAATAAGTCCCCAAAACTGAACCAGGCTGTGTGATACCGCCAATATTGGACGAGAAACCGCCACACCCATGCTATCCTATGGGACACTTATAGTTTCGAATCTCGCGCTCTAGTTAACTAATTGCAGTGAACCAACAGTGCGAGCAATTTAAAAGAGTATCCGATGATTTTTCTAATTAGCCTTCAACTTGTCGGATGTGGCAACTATTCTAACACCGAAGCATAACTGTTCGAACCTTGTATAACCCTCTCGTCACCCTAAACCTCATATGAATCTCCTATTTCAAATAGCAATATTTAGCGAGAAAACAATTGAATTTAGTATTTTTTTCTTTCAGTGATATCAATATCATTCATTCATGTAGAAAGTATAGGAGACTCTTCACTAGATGCATAAATCGTGCCTAGATTGCAGTACTAGTCCATTTAGATCATTTTTTACAGTTTTCGCTTCATTGTTTCAGGAGAAAAATTAAGAAAATATTTACGCTGCTTTTTGACCGTTTCTTTTTCTTTTTAAGGTAAGTATAGTTTTTTTCTTATTCCTCTACCTTTACCTAATAGCTGCATTCTTTTAAATTAATTTTAGCATAACAAAATGCTTCGAAAATGCAGAAATTATTATTAGAAAAATTATTATTATCGACATTAATCGACAAATATTAATCGACATTAGAAAAAAATATTTTTGCATGATTTATAATAGTATTTCATATGCATTAAATGCTAGACAGATTTGTTTTCTGAGATTTTTGATAATTCGGTGACGAGAGGGTTAAGTGTGGGAGGCAATTTCCGACACTGTTGGACTGTTGCTACTCTATTTGTGATGTAAAACACAAATGGAGTCGCACAATGTTGCCTAATGCTGTGATAATTTTATTTTTCGAAAACATAATTTAGTTCAACTTTTTTACGTTATCACTCCTTGCAGCAAATGTTGAAAATGTTTGGCACCATTTAGAGTGCAAACATGAAAACAGTTTGGGCTTACCAGAGAAGTTCTGGAAACATCGACGTATTAAAACAAACTAAAACTGTAGAAATCTCGTCAAGAACACCAACCACGTTAAAGAAGAGTGTTTGGTTCGATACTTGGTTCGACGATTCTGAAACTGTACTGATTCTTACGGGCCTCACTAAGAAAATCGCGCCAAATGTCGCCAAGCCCGTCAAATTTGGGCGAAATATTGGTAGATTGGAATTCAAAATAAGTCCCTAAAACTGAACGAATGTAACTGATACGAAACAAGTATCGAACGAAGAACTGATACGAAACTTGGTTCGATACGTGTCCCTGCTTGCATTGAAACCATTTTCAACATTTGCTGTAAGGAATGAAAATGTAAAAAAATTGAATTAAATTATGTTTTTCAAAAATAAAATTATCACGGGATTAAAGCAGCATTGTACATCTAAATTTCTGTTTTACCTCACAATAAAGTTGTAACAGTTCAACTGTATTGGAAATTGTCTCCCACACTTAACCAAATTTCAAACAATTATAATTCAAGTGTTAGAATATTCCTCAGATTTCAGGGTTATAAGAAAAACCATCGAGTATTCTATTAAATGGATCACCCTGCTTTGACACCCCCTCAAAAAAGTATTAGAGTACAAGCCGAATTCCTTTTCATGATGATGTGGGCCCCACCATGGCCGAGTGGATAAAGACACTGAACATGTTGGATGGCTGATAGTGATATTGTAAAACAGATAGTGATATTTTAAAACAGCCTGGCTTATCAAAAAATTAATATAAATTGAAGTAATAAAACGAAAGTAAATTGAATAGTTGAGCTCACACTTGGTACCGACTCTTGCTATATTCTTTGGACAAATCAGGACTTTGATAGGCTGCACCATGGCCGAGTGGATAAGACATTGAACACAGTAGACGGCTGAAGTGTGAAGGTCCCGCGTTCGGTACCAACGCGCGGCCATCGATCTAACGGTCTGGAGTTTTGGACAGTTTTCTCCAGATGTAACGTGAATGCGCGTTAGAACTCTTTAAAATGCCCTCCGCCCAAAGCATCTCTCACTCGGCAGGTAGCCTGCGAGTAGCTTTGCCTTCAATACAGTACATGATCATGTGAATAACAAATTGCTTTTTTTTAACCCTTTGAGGCGCAACCCTTTCCCAATGCTGAAAAAAGGGCAGCCGTTGCCATCGCTCGACTTAACTACCAGCAAGATGGCGGACGATCGAAACGTTCATCGCGTGCCACAGATCTAGAGACCCTTTCTTGACGACAGCTGGCTGTGCATGAACGTTTCGATCGTCCGCCATCTTGCTGGTAGTTAAGTCGAGCGATGGCGGCTGCCCTTTTTTCAGCATTGGGCAATCTATCCAGCCGTTCTCGCTTTCTTCCATTTTTCAGCAGATGTCAGTGCGGTTAAAAATAATCGTGACCATTTTTTTACAGGAAATGACGTACTAAAAAGTAAAGGATTCTCGTGGAGCTATGTCACCGGCAACTATTTTTATAGAAATCAAATCTATTCTTTGCGACTGGCAACAGTCAGAACGTCAGAGTTTGGTGTTCCCAGAGCGGGAACAATGCGCGTTAAAGGTTTAAATCGCTCAACTCAAACCTGAAAAGGTATTAATATGTATTGAATGTTGCTAAATATAATTATTCGGCGCTTAGAAAAGAAATTTTAGTCTAAGTTAAACTCGAGAAATTACGGGCCTCACTAAGAAAATCGCGCCAAATGTCGCCAAGCCCGTCAAATTTGGGCGAAATATTGGTAGATTGGAATGCAAAATAAGTCCCTAAAACTGAACCCAGTCAAGCAATATCGCCAATATTTGTCGAGAAACCACCGAACCCGAAGAGCAGATCAATCCGAAATTCGCAACTATACCAAGTTGCTAGCAGATTCATTTGTTCGTCCGTTTGAGCTGCAAGATGCTGTTTATGTATGTATATAGCATCTAAATATGCTTGTTAATTATACGCATGCATGAATAAACACACGCACACATAGTCTTCTTGGAAATTATTCATAATAGCTCATGCAAAAAGAATAAATATTGCATCATAATTTCTACCTGCTCCTTTTGAGGTAGCCGCGATTACTTTATATTCAACAATAGGAAGGAAATAAAGTCTGACAAATTTAATTAGGTTCCAATTTTCAGAATTTAACAAAAGTATTTTTTCAAAGCACGGAAGAAAAGAAATCACTTCACGTAATTCCAACTACAAAGATTTCTTAATTCTGTGCAACGACAGCAAATTATAAATGATCAAACCAGAAAATAAACAAAGAGGACAGCTAATTAAAAAAGAATTAGCGTAAGAAAAGTTTCAGGAAATATGGGGAAAAAACAGAACTCAAACATAATATTTCATAGAATACATTTTAAATTAAGTAATTAAAATGTATCTTTTTATTTAAATTAAAACTTTTTTTTATAGACATACACTGTTCTAATATTTTGTGCTTTTATTATCACAAAGGATAATCATTTGTGAGATAAGAAAAGAGTGTCTTTTTTCTTTTTTATTCCTCTAGTTGAAATTTGAAAAATTCTTGATTTCGGCACTTGAAGATTTACTCGCCTGTTTACACCTGAATTAACACAGGTTGCTCTAGAGGAAAAAACAAGAAAAGCATTTATTAAATGTACTAAAATTAACCACAAATGACGGTAATCTTAATCACTTCTCTCATGACTTTATAAGTGTTTTGTGTTCTTTTATTTTCATAACATTCAATAATCTTTTAACATAAAATCAAACGTCAACAAAATCTTCTCTGTTTATACAGAGTGTCCCATAATGATTGGGATAAACTTTAATGAGAATGTAGGGTCAAAACTCTGTTTCCCCTTACCTGTCCTAACCAAGCTTCATAGACGATGGCTTTCGAATATTTCATCGATGGAATGAAGTAGAACATTTAAACTTTTAATTTTATTCGCGTATTTTCTGGCAAAGATGCCGTGAAATACTGCAAAAGCGTCGCCCTCTCCCCCTGCTTTTATCGTGCATTTCATTTACTCTTAAGATACCGAATAAACGCCCCGTTTAAAGTGCATTCATACTGGCCATTCCGTGCCGCTCTGCTTCACCGTTCTTTTCCGTTTTGAAACTTTGGCTACCAGCGCACGAGCTTGCGGAGCCGCAGTAAATGCACCAATGAAATCATGCCATATGCCAACGAAGTGTGACGTCAGAACTATGCTCTCCGCTTTGCTTAGCTGAGTGACGTCATCGTGGCGTCGTGACGAAACGGACAGTATGAATTCATCTTCACTCGAAGATAGAGGGGATGCTTAAACGGTATATTTTTCCAATTTTTACCGTTTATCCGCCCCCCATAGATCGTGATTTCACTTGAAGATTGGGGTGGGCATTTTTGCGGTATTTTACAGTGCATTGGTTTGTGACGAACAATGGTCGGTAAGTTCAGCATTATTTCAGCACTTGTTCGAATGTGATTATTAGAAGCTTCATGGACTTTTTCCACTCCACAATGCTATGAGATTCTAAATCCTTATTACGTGCATTACCTCCCCTTAAAGTTTGTCTCAATCATTATGGGACACCCTGTATGAGGTCTGTTTATGTGCGTCTATCTGTCGATGCCGTCACGGGCAAACAGTTCTATGTAGTATTACCAAATCTGGCATAAAAGAAAATCTAAACATGAAGTTATGCACAAAATCAGAAAAAAACTTTGTAAAATAACACCATAAAGGTTTTTTGAACGGCCATACAGCTGTTTCGATCAAAATTTTGGATCTTCTTCGGTGACATTCATCTGAAATAAGGAACGGGATCCCTGAAGAAGTTCAAAAAGTTTTTCATTGAAACAGCTGTATGGCCGTTCTAGTCACTAAAGAAGATCAAAATGTTTTTTGATTAAAATAGCTGCATGGCCATTCAAGCCCCTTTCCTGACTTAAGGTGAATATCATTGAAGAAGATAAGAAAGTTTTTGATCGAAACAGCTATGTGGCCGTTCAAGTAACCTCTGTTACACTACAATTTTTTTTTCCCATGTATTAAACACTAGCTCGAAGCGACTTTTTCAAAATTCGGCCGAGAAAATTTTGTATTCAGTACTTTCATTTTTGGGCGATATTTTACAGATATTCAGCGATAAAGCCGGAAATAATATCTACAAGGAAACAAACGTTATATCATCCTATAGAAGAGAAGTTTTCCTTTAGAAAACAGCTTGTTCCGAATGCTAGTCATTATTCCCCGATTTTTGGAATTCTTTCAAAAAGGCTCCACACTTATCGAAAATTTTCGAGAAATGTTTTTTCAAAAATTTCCGATTGTTCACATATTGAAGTCCACTCGTCAGAATGACGTTTAATTTAGTCAGATTATAAAATGTGCATTCAAATTGCTTTCGAACTTTAAAGGAAGAAAACATTTAAATTAGGAGATTGTCTGTGAGTTTTTGAATGGAACACAAGATTTAAAATTCAACAAGCTGCAATACTCGTATTCTATGGGTTAGTATGTAATGCAAATTTCTAAAAAGCCTGAATTTCGGACAGCATTGTATTAGTGCAATGAATAGAATTAGTATATTAGGAATAGGACAGCAAAATTTCAACATATGTGCATTATGTATTGGTATCATCGAGAATTAATTTTTTTAGCTTTAATAATTAAAGTTTTATTCTGGCTGATTGAGCTTTTCAAGTCCAGCGTCATTGCTAACCTGTAACTAAATTTCGTTTAATTCACTGTACACATTTTAACATCATGCCTCAAAAAAGAAGAAATAAAAAAGAAAAGATAACTGCACAACATTTACAAAATCTGACATGGGCGTAGCCAGCGAGGGGCAGGGTGGGGCAGCTGCCCCCCCTAAAATAAGCTAGTCATAGTGTCTGATTATGACAAACCGGACATTCTCCGCTTAGACTCCATGTCCTGCCCCCCCCCTAATGAAAATCCTGACTACGCCCTTGAAATCTGACGCTACACATTTTGAAAAAATATTTGCAAAATCTAATCAATATTTTTTTTTTCAAAAATTCGAAGACTTTAGTTTAAGTTGAGTGACCACCTATCATGTCACCAAATTTCATTTCATACGCTTTAGTCGTTAATACGTGATGCGCAACAAATATTTACGCATTTGAAAACGATTTTTGCAAAATCTCAGAATCTAATTCCACTTTCTTTAAAAAATTAAACACCTACAATTAAATTGGGTGGCCACCTATCATGTCACAGGATTTCATTTCATTCGCTTTAAACGTGATTGTGTGATGCTGGAACAAAAATTAACGCATTTTTCAAACGATTTCCACAAAATCTCAAAATCTAGTCTTTTTTTTTTTTCTTTTTTTTTTAAATGAAGCTTATAGTTTAAGTTGAACATTCGAGTTTCATGTCATTCCCTGCAGTCATTTTTACGTGATGGGCGCGACGCAGTTTGAAACGATTTTCACAAAATCTAATCAAAATTCTAAAAGAAAATTCTACGCCAGAAATTTAAAGGTCATGACCTCCAAACATGTCGCCAGATTTAATTTATTCGCTTCAGTCATTTTTAAGGGATGTGCCAACACAAAAAAGCGTCTCGGACAGAAAGACAAACAAACATTTTTATGACGCTCGTGCTGAATTCCTAGATGCTTGAAAGAGATAAAAATCGCATTTTTTTTTTAAATTCCAAGTAATGCACAGTCAAAAGTCTAATTTTATTTATATAGATGAACTGCTGCATTCTTTTTTAATTTGTGAACGATAATGTTGGTAGATATATTATTTAGGAGACGCCCCTTTGTGGGATGTTACTATTAACGTAATCGCCTACTTTAGAGATTTCAGAAAGATGTGTTATAAGGCGCGAACTTAAAACTGAGGAAAACTCAAATAATTTGAGGTAATTTTAGAGAGATATGCTGAAGTAGACTTATAAAAATATTCCTACATATATAGAAAATACTAAAGAGGAAGACTGAATGACTTCAATAGTTTTACATGGTAAATAAACGCTATTAGTATTTCATGGAAAAAGCTGTTTTTATTTCAATGTTAGTGATTTTTGTTTTATTGGCCCCAGAATACATTATATGTGTACCTGCGTAAATTTTTATTATTTCAAAAATGTTTCACCCATCGCATATTTATGGAATTGCTGCACGTAATAATTGACTACATACGTTATGTTTAGTCTGTGGAACTCTGTAAATGGACATTTTAGTTAACTTGGTAAATATCCAATTATAAAAAGGGACTAATTACGGAAATTTAAAGCGGAAACGTTTTACAGGAAATTGTGATTAGATTTTTAAAATATGTGTTAAGTGTACTGTATGCATGCAATAAAACAACCACGTTTTACTAACAGTAAAATTATATAGATAAAATTTGAAAAGATGGTATCGTGGCTTTTGTTGATTTCAATTAGTTCTTTTCGAGTACACTGCATGTGAAAAAGCGGCAGTGATATTAGTAGCAGTGATTATTCCATGCGCAGGAAGAACACTTCCTGCAGCAAGAGTCTTGCTGGGGATGCTGTGTGAAACTGCAATGAAGGATCACAGACGCCTTTATTGAAATGGGTGCCTTTGTTATGTTGCTAGTTGTTAAAAGTATCAGGTTGTAACGAAAGTTTTCCGCCATATCTGCCTGAAAAACTAACTTCTAACTCCTTAGATAACTGATTTTGAACTTTCGGTACCAAACCTGCACAGTGTCACATGATACAACAATAGTACTTAAAGCTGTACTCATAATTCGTTGATATTATGTAGCTGACTTTTTGCAACACAAATGGAAGTAAATGATGGTTCTAATCCTCTAGAGTGATAGTTCCATTTGGGACACCTTATACTTAATGATAACTATATTTTTTACAGATTTCACAACACAGCGTTATAAAGTAAGCCTCTTTCTTTCAAATGCCAAAAATCGTTTGACAAAATATGAGCAAATACGCCAACGAGAACTGTGTGCTGACGATGTTTGCGGTGGCGGGAAACTTTCGTTACAACCTAATAGTTTCTTTTTAATGAGTGAGGTTTTTCTTTACTAAATCACTAGGTGTACCGACGAAAAAAGCTGCGTATAATCAGTAAGTGGTCTACTATAATGCATAAAATATGACATACATAAAGGGTGGGTAAAAGACATTCTAAATTATAAAAATTCTGGGAAGCATAGAGCGCATATCATATTACTTATTAAATCGGACTGAAATCTGTTTAAATAAGCAATGACGTTAATATTAAGTCAACGCTTTCTTCACCAAACCTCGCAGGAATCAGATTAAACTGTTCGCTGTATTAATTATACGTAATGGCTCATAAAGTTGCGTTTCGGACTAATTTACATTGTTTTAATACTGTGCCGCACAGCCAGCTGCGTCAAAAAAGGGGTCTCTAGATCTGTGGCACGCGATAAACGTTTCGATCGTCCGCCATCTTGCTGGTAGTTAAGTCGAGCGATGGCAACGGCTGTCCTTTTTTCAGAATTGAGAAAGGGTTGCGCCTCAAAGGGTTAATGCTACTTTCCCAAGGAGGACCATCTAGTGATGGCCATGGATGAATTTGATTATTCGAATTAATCGATTATAAACTGCATTCGAGATAATCGATTTTGAAAAATCCAATCGAAAACTCAACACATAGCATTGGAATATCACAACACATACGAAATCTCGGATACAGATCACGAATACTATTCGAATAGTGAAAATCTTGAATATTCACTATTCGATTAATCGATTATTCATTCTGTTCGAATAATAGTAATCGATAACAGAAATCATTCGAATTTCACATCACTAGTTTCAGTAGCTTCAGACTTCAGTCGGTCTGTTAATTCGAAACGACGATTATTTTCTTCTCTTCAGTTCCCGTCGTTTGAAGGGGGAAAAACTTAACCACATGATACGAGAAAAAGGTTCGCTTTTGCATATTAGAATAGAAAACTGAAAAACCATATTAAGCTAAGGTTTTTGCTGCCTTAAAATATGTATAATAATGTAAATAAATGATATTCAGGCAAATGTGCATTTAAATAATTTTACTTTTACTTTTAATATGATTTCGTTAACTTCAAGATGGTACAACTAATGTGTTTCTGCAACGAACGAAAATAATTTTGGGAGATGTCTGGTAAACATAAATTTTAATGATGTAGCAGAAAATGTTTCATAAAAAGGGGGATGGAAATTATTAAAATATAATTTTATAAAGTCTTTTTCATTTTTTATCCAAATATGAACAAATCACTTTTGAAGTTGCGAAAAGTTCCTCCCCCACAAATTTTCAACATTAGAAATAAGTTAAAAATTTAGATTTGCCATTCATTTGTAGAAAACTGTTACTTTTACAAAGAAAAACGTGGAAGCACAACATTTTAAAAAAGAAAATAATAATTGCAAAATTATATGACTTCTCTAAAGTATTTTATTTAGTTTCATAATTATATTTTTTGTAAAAAGAAAACAAAGAAAAACAAAAGAAAAGAAAGGAAACGAAGGAACGAGGTAACATGTTAGAGGCTGCCCAAAAACTGGTTCTACCAAATCTTCTTGCATTCTAGCTAAGAAAGTTGCAGATAGTTCTGCGGAATATTGTTAGTTTCTAACTTCCCGTTTTTAACTATAAATGTAATCTATCTTTCATACATTTATTCACTCAAATGAATTTATTACAGACAAATAAATTACATAAGTATGAGAAATAATAATTAGAATATTTTGGGCTTATTCGGAAATGAAATACAATAATGTAATGCTTTTTTTCTCTCGCACTTAAAATATCTGAAGTTAATGCATTAATATATCGCAATCGAAAAAAAATTTCTTATTTTAATCTTTAAAACTTTTAACAGCAGGTTGTCCAACATACGACCCGCTGGCCGCAGTTAAGCTCATGAAAAGTTTGAATGCGGTCTGCTTACAGCTGTTTGAAAAACTTTAATGCATAATTTTAAGATCCATTTCTAATGTTCTAATGTGGACTGTTTACAGTTTTTTTTCCTTTTTTTTTACGAAACTCGAAGCTTTTCTAACTAGCTAACTAGAATTGCATGTTATTAGTATGGCATTTTACTCCAAGATCCTCTGCAAGTCATAAAAATTTTGTGATGCCTACATCAACACAGTTCTGCTATTTTTAACAATCAATAAAACTAAACAACAAAAATAATCATTTTAATGGCGTTCAGAACACAGTAATAGGACCCAAAACTTACACAAAATTGAAAAAAAAAAATCCTGTCAAAGGTTTTTTAATTCACTGCTGATATGCATTAAGAATGTAAAAATGTTCATTTTGACCTCTGATGCTATATCATCTTATAAACAAAAATGAAAACCTGTTTGTTTCTTTATGTGCTATACCAAGCCAGACCGCTGAGCTGATTCGCTTCAATTTTTAAAAGAATACGTTAATAAATGAAAAAGAAAAAAAAGAAAGAAAGAAAACGAGTGTTCGACTTTAAAAATCTAAAAATCCAGCAGTTCCTCTTTTTAGCACCAGAGTGCTATTAATTTCAACCTTGCTTTTTGTGTAGACACGATACGATTTTGGTACAATTTTCGCTTCGAGTCACTTTTGAAATGTGTTTGCCAGATAACGTGGAGGAGGGGGGGGAGCGTTAATAAAATGTTGAAAGTCGCACAAGGTTTGCAATTTTTGATAAATGATCGCTAAACTGGGTGCCAAAATGCGACAATTTATTATAAATACATTTTGAGTATAGTTAGAAAACGCCTGGCGAATATTTTAAAATAGTTTTAGCAGACGATTTAAATATAGATTTTAATTCCGAAGAAGTGTTTTATAGAATAGTGAAAACAAATACGGTACACATCACAGATTATGATACACTTTCCAAATGGTATTTGTAAAGGTGAAGTGTAGTTTGACTATGTCTGGCGAAAATTGTTGAACAGTTTTGGTAGGCGATTTTAATATAGATTTCTATTCCGAAGGAGTGTTTTATGGAACAAAGAAGGAAAACACGATACACTCATGGATTATGATGCTCATTCCAAACAGTATTTAAAATGTCTACGAGATATATTTGTAATATACCTATAGTTCCAATATGCCTGGTGAAGATTTTAAAACAGTATCGAGAGGCGTAGGTTAAGATAGATTTGGATTCCAAAGATGTGCTTTATGGTTCAAGAAACAGGTGATTCCTATTTTAACGCCCCTACTTTCGCCAACCTAAAAATTCCCCGCCCTTTGGCGAGCTTGGAAGTCATGGGTCTCTAGGAGTTATGCACAAGTTTCAACGCTCCCTAAATAACTACATGAAAACTAAAGTGAACAAATTAGTGATAAACGCACTAGTTAAGGAATTTGAAGACACTTAATTATTAAAACTACATTAATTGGCAACCCAAAATAAATAAATATGTAACGGAATGCTGTACTTACAGGTTGTTCCAAATCGCCATTTTATTTCTAAATGACGATTGCCACATAAATATAAAAAATCGTCATGGTTACTCTACATGTTTAATGATCGCCACCTTGGCGAGAGTTGGGGCGTTAAAGTAGAAATCAACCCAAGAAAGACAAACACGGCACACTCATGGATTAGGATGCACATTCGAAGCAATATTTAAAACTGTGAAGTATAGTTGTAATATACTTGGCGAAGATTGTAAAATAGTTTTAGTAGGCGATTTTAAGATAGATTTCTATTCTAAAGATGGTTTTTATAAAATAAGGAAGAAAAATACTGCTCACGCATGAACAATGATACACTTTCCAACCTTATGGAATAAGGAAGAAAATAGGGACGACGCATAAATTATGATACGCTTTTAATATATAGCGTACTTAAAATTGGTGCGTATTTAAAATCTGAAAACGTTTCAGATTTTTTTTTTTTTTCCAAAATTATCTCTCTATAGACATCCGAGGGAGTACTCCTAGCAAATTAGAATCCGTTTTCGATGTACGGAAAGCATGCGTCATTTTGACGTAATACACGAGTTTTAAATTGTATTGAATTTTAAATGCGATTTTAACCTGGTGACATCAGAATGACGTGTATTTCACTTGCTATTTGAAAATGATGTGCTGGGAAAAAGATTTTTGGCTTAAATCTCACCAGCTCTTACATTACATGAAAGTAATTTTCGAACTCTATTATTAATCTGCTAGTTCATTAGCAGTGGTCATTTCGTCAGCTTATTCAATATTAAATAAATGAAAATCGTCTGCAGTTTGCACGAAGTTGATAATGCTGTCGAAAAATAAAAGAACTGAGTTATAGTGGTTAACTTGATTTATAGAAGTATGCTTATGTTTTCGAGAGACAAAATTAAATATAATATTAACAAAACCATGTTTCTGAAAATAAGTTTAATTCCTGAGCGGCGAACGGATACTTCAGCGGGTAAGTAGCACATGAAAAACGATTTTTCATCCCTTACTTCATTTCTGTAAAAATATAATTTCTTTTGAACTCTACAGGTTTTTTTGAATTTCAAGAAGTTTAACTAAAGGCGACCGAAACTTTTAAACGTTTGTCTTTGTTTTGTTTTTTCTTTAAAAAATAATCTCCTTTGAAGGAAAATAAGTAATGATACAATGAAAGTAAACATTTACTCGAAATTGAAAATATATCCCTATCTATCTATCTATGTATATATATATATATATATATATATATATATATATATATATATATATATATATATATATATATATATATATATATATAATTTGACGATAACTTTGAACTAATGGTGTTTTTACTACGTTCAGAATTACGTAAATAAAAGTTTCAGAAAGGTAACATGAGAAAATGGAAGATAAAAGTTTACCTTATATTGCCTTGGGAATTATGACATCTGTAAAGAAGAAAAAGAAAAGAGTAACATGCTGGTTAAAATATAATAGTTGAGTGTGCATTTTAATGGTAACTATCAAATAAACGTTTAGATTCAAAATCATACATAGCCCATGACCAATTATGTTTAATGATATCTCTGAGACGTTTTATGGTGAAAACTTGAAATTTTATATATTACCTGATTAGTGTAAGGGGCAAATTTTGCTAACTGAGAATTTTTTGCACGGGTGTCGTATACAATTTTTAAGTGTGTAATCTGGCACTGCAGTCTTCCTATTTTTTTAATTCCTACCTTCATCAAGGTTTTACTTAAATAGCCTAATAGTTTAATGGTTTGATAAGTAAACCCTTAATAACTAAAGGAACATTTAACAACTCTTGAAGCAGTACGGCATTTTAGTCTATTTTTTTTTACTCAGATAGGATTTTTTTTTTTTTTTTAAGAAACGACTACGATACCTTTTGTAACATTAAGAAGATTAGCGAGAGGAATTTTTACTTAAAGTAGTCGTTCTTCCTAACTTATTGTGAACCTCATTTACCTTTTTCTGTTTTCTTTTCTTTTTTTTTTTTTTCAATTTACTCTGCCCACTTGTATCTAATAGATAAGAAATTAAAACACGTTACCATCTTTTTTTGGAGACCCTGTATATAGATTAGTTCTAAAAACAAATTTGACGTGCACTATAAGGATCACTCCTCAAACAATGTCGCTCTTCAAGAATGGAGGAGGGGCTCGTGAAATAGCGACAAGGGGGGCAGGGGGAGTTGCAAGAAGTGTGACGCCACACATTTCGGCTAAGTGATTAATTTTTGAAGTTATTTTGAAATTATTGCAATTTGGGGATATTTTAAATGAGATTTAAACAACTTTTTTTCTTCATTTAAATTCCTTTTTTTTTCCCGTAAAAGATATTTAGGGCAGGTTTTGAGGGTATGGTAGTAGAGGAAATTCTTCGATTAAAAGAAAATTATCCTCACTAATATCATTAAAATGCATGATTGAAGTTGAACAATAAACATATGATCTACAGGATGTCCCATAATGATTGGGACAAACTTTAAGCTGAAATAGGGCACATGTTGAGGTGTCAGTATCATACAGCAATGTGGGGTCAAAAACGCCGCTTTCGCTTAGTTACTTGTTAGCCCATTTATGCCAAGTGTCCTTTTTTGGGCGGGGCGGCATTTTCGCTATTAGTCGAAAACATTATTTATTTTTCCTAGCCTTTATTCACAAGTGTTGAACCTCAACTCCACAAAATATTTTAACATGACCAAGTATAATGTAGACATTTCAATTTTTATAGATAACGATTTTAAAAGAAATCATCCCTTGTTCAAGATGTTGACATCAGAAATTTATCTATTATTGCTGGTATTACCAAAAATCGAAAGTCGCAAAAATATCGGGGCGCAAACGGGTAAATAGTCACTTTGGGAAAGGAGTAAAAGTGTTCGCCTGATTTCTGAACCAAGTTATACAAACAGAGGGCTTGTTAACAAAACCATCATCAATGAAGTGGAATCGAATTTGTAAAATATCAATTTTAGTCACGTCTTTTCGGTGAAAGGTACTTTAGTTTTTTTACGAACTGCGGTCGGAAAGATCACTAATGGACTTACTGACTCACCATTTAAACAATTTAAAGATTTTGGGGGAGAGAAAGTTTGTAAAAGATTAACCCCTCCCGTACCAGTGAATTCACGTACGGATCTATGACTTGATTCTCCACGAACACCGGTGGATCCAGGTATGTGTCCATGTCCAGTCCTTATTCGATCTTTGGCGCTGAAAGTGGTATTGCAGCAAATTACGATTGCGTATACAGGTTGTCCCAAAAAGTATGTAACGGGTTTTAATTCTTTATCTATCAGGGATAAGTGGGCAGTGTAAATTGAAAAAATGTTCAAAATAAAGTCGGAAATAAGACTCTTTTAAGAGGAAATTCCTCTCGTTCAAGTTACACTTTTTTAATTTGTATACGGCCCCCGTACAAAAAAAAACTTCCAGTACGTAAAATGTGCCCCGTGCACTAAAGATATGATGTAAAAAAATCTCAGCCTTTCATCATACAACGTCGCAGAGCTTTTTAAAGAAAGAGGATCGGGGACTATATATGATTTTGAATGTAAACGTTTTTTGCTGGAGTTGAAAAAAAGATTTTCTTTCATAATTGCTATACGATCCCTGAAACGCGATCATTCGACGTGATTTTTTTCCCCTTCCAGAGCCATTGAAAAGTGGTTTAAGTCAGCGTTATATTTATCTGCATGTATCTGACATTTTTTAAGGTATATTTCTCAAATTTTGTATGTCACCTCATGAGTGTACGGGGCACATTTTATTCATTGGAAACTGTTTTGTACGGAAAAAACTATTAGCCCTAACATGGCTGCCTGCGATCTTCACACGGCTGTCTAGACGAAACTGAGAAAAATAGGAAACTGCGAGCGGGCTGTAGTTGACATTTTCTCCACCCTGGCGCTAGTATCATGAACACCGTACACAAATTTAAAGGGCCGGTTAATACAATTAAACAGACATTAAAACTGTCAAAAATTCTTGATTTTATTAATTTTTTTTTCCCTTCAACTGAATGTATCTTCATCTATACATATTTTGAACGCTTTTCATCCACGCACATACTGAATACAACTTTAAAAAAACTATTTTTGGTTTGATGCTTTTTTAGGCGCTTCTTCTAGATGTATATAAATTAATAATAAATATATATCTTAACTTATTTTTTATTTGCATCTTCAAAAGATTGTATAATAATTTTTTAAAGACTTCTTTTTCGTAACTAGTGCATATTTTAATGTATTAATACAGCATTCTCCCTATATTTCCCTGTTTACGTAATACGCTTTGATTTGAAGTATAACCATGACGATTGTAAATTTTATTCTTTTTGTGATTTCATGGATTATTCAGGTTTTCAAAAGGGGAAATGATACATTTACATTTCAATCAGAAACAAAATGGTTGGGTATGGGAAAGGGAGAAGGGGGGGGAACCCACTTAAATGTTTGTGCTGAAGTTATACAAATGCAGAAAATTTCCATGCTAGCGAATGAAAGTAACAAGCCTAAGTCAACTAAAGCCATTTCTTTTCTCGGAAGCATTCTACAGTAGTACCCTTTTCCTTCTGCCCTTTAAGAGGCCATTAAAATCCAATAAAACCACCATTACGTTTCGTTGTTAATTTATTATTATCTTCACAACGAAAATACAACTGCGTTTCAATCTAGGACGAGATTCAAATGAAACGCGAGCGATCGAGTTCGAATCGAACGTTTTTCAGTTCACAGTTCGAACGTTTTGGCAGAATGCTTCCAATGAACAAACCTATCGCACTGTCACGTGATCAAAACAAGATTGGCTTGTTTCTGTTGAATAAGAAACATTGATATCTTTCGAAGTTTCCCCTGTTCGAGGCGGAAAACTTTCGAATTCTGTTTTACTTGAATCTCGCCCTTAGTTATGAACAAATTTTACATCCTTTTTTAAACATATAAGTAGGCTGGTTTTAATGAAGTAGGAGAACGGGTGTTTAACACTAGCGGTTTGCTTTTCAGGCTGTTTAAAAGTCTTGCGACGCCTATTAATTTTTAAACTGTTCCAAGAGAGCAAGTAGATGCACCTCGTAGGAGGTAACTTTCTCCTAGTGCTTACGCCCACTTTAGTTTTAAAAAGGGACATCACTAACGGCGGGTAAGAAACACACATTTTTAAACTTCACAAACAATAAAGAAAAAATTGCATTAAAAATTTACACAATCCATCCTGTTCTTTGAAAGCAGTGATGAATTCTGCTGAAATTATGAAATACCCATCATAAACATTTTGAGCAACTGCTTGCGCATGTAGACGGAAACCTTCAAGGATTCAAGGTCAAGGAGGCTTCAACAGATCAAAGAGAAGAGATCGGATTCAGACAGTGACCAGTGCAGAGGTACTTTCCTCTGGTTTTGGTACTTTCCTCTGGTGCGGTCAGAATTTTGACCGAACCCGCCATCTGACTGTGCAATTTCCAACTCTATGTGTTTGTATGTATCGTATAATAAAGTGTTTTGTGTGAGCAAAAGGGCTCCATCTCTTTATTTATGACGCACAGTCTGTATCATTAATAGTTCTTCAACACAGGAGCACTCAAAGTAATTCCACTACATTACTAATCAACAGTTTGGGACATTAATCCATTGTAAGCACAGTACAATAAGTGTAAAGATAATTATAATAGTTTACTCTTCACTTAAACGATAGAGGAAAAAAAATTAAGCTCTTTCACAGGGTCTCACAAAATGGTATTGATAGTGAAAACGCAATATTTTTTATATATAGATTACCTCCGAAATCTCGCCAAATTGAAGAACAATACATCGCAAAATTTGACGCAAAAATATTTTTGTGTTAGAAAGTGTTTTATAATCGTTGAGTTTGGCATAATTTATCTTTCTTATTTTTTGTGCCAAGAGAATTTAATGATGGATTTTAACATTATAAACTAGCTCAAATTATTGTGATTCGAACGAAAATTTCAAATTTTTATTTAATTATAGTGCGGAAATCATTTTAGAAAAAATAAATGGGTGATTCCGTTCTAACTGTGATATTTTATGTCCTGTATTGCTTGTTCTTACTGGTCATTAATTAATAATCTATTAATGAAATTTTTGTGTTAATTAGATACCCATCAACATATTGCATCATTTTTTTTATGTAATATATCTTGCCATTCAGTGAAAACTTGCAATATATCACCTAAATGTCAGTACCGTGTCATGTCCATTTCTAGAATTTACCTATAAATTGTTAATTCTTTTTGTCGCAATAAATGATTTAAGCTAATTACCTCATAAATTCTAATGTATATGATCAAACTAAAAACATTTTATACACATTTTTGTTAATGTATTAAATTAACATCGGATTCCGGTTCAGTAACTTTCGTCTTTAAATTTTAACGAATTTTTGAATTTGAATTTTTACGACTCGAGCGCCATCTACCTTTAGATTTATGAAACATCTAGTGAATCATGTTGAAAGTACGTCATCTAAGTAATATTTATAAACATTGAGTTGATGAAATAGTGCAAAAAGTTTGCGTCATTTTAGAACTCAATTTCCAAAGAGGTATGTCATAAATTTTCTTGTCAGTACCGTGGTATTGATTAACTTTATCAACTATTGATTTTTTCCATCCAAAATAGTAAATTTTTGTACTTAATACTAGCCTAAATTACACAGTAAATGGATATTATCAAATTCATAACCAAACAATTACAGTTGTTATTTTAAATGAAAATGCCAGTACAGTGTCTGTCAGTACCATGTGAAAAAAATAATTAATTAGTAATTAAATTATTTGAATTAATAATTGTAATTTTTTTAATGCAGATGGCTCCAATACTTCGTACTAGAAAACTGCCTAATCCTAATGACAATAAAAGTGGCAGAATTCAACAATCGTCTTCAAAAAAAAATAATAAATAAATAAATAAAAAAAGAAATGAAAATGTAAAAATAAAAATAAAATTAGTGCCGAAATAAAACAACATCGTTTGGAACAAAAACGTACTGCTGAAAAGTTAAGGAGAGAAAAAATACGGAAGGATCCAGAGGCTTACGAAAACTATTGTCAGAAAGAAAGAGCAAGAAATGAAAAAAAGGAAGGAAAACTTAAATCTATTCAAGAGTTATCAGAACGAGAAAAGCGAGCTCGTCGCAAACAACAAAATTTATGGAAAAAAAAATTTCACGGACTCGACTAAAAGAAAAGATTGAGTTGAAAACAAAGCAAAATGATATAAAGAATAACGTCGATTCCAAGCAAGCTCGGGTAGGAAAGAAACGAACACAAAAAAATCCACGTAAATGTTTTAGAGACAACAAAAAATTATTGGATGATAATAAAAATCTGCGAATGAAAGTTAATAGCTTACATAAAAAATTACAAAGTTTAAATATCAAGACATCACGCTCAACATCGCATAAATATAAAGTTGATAAAACGTTAAACGGTCAAAATGTAAATCCTCAAGTTCGTAAAATATTATTATTTCATGAAGCCATGGTACGGCAACTCAAATCATCTGATCAAGGCTCAAAAAGTTCAAAGTTTAAGCAGCTATTGGGTGGAGCAATAAACGGAAAAATTGTAAAAAAAATATCGACAACTATCTGCCATTAGGAAAAATTTTGTCCCTATTATTTCTTCAATAAACCACTGGAGTATGTAAAAAATGCAAAAAGCAATCACAAATTTATTCAAGATCGAGTGAAAAGTCTTTATGATGAAAATAGTAAGTGAAAATAGTAAGATAATTCATGATGAAAATAGTAAGATAATTCATGATGATTATGATGAAAATAGTAAGATAAAAAAGCTTCTATAAAAATGAATGGTAAACAAGTATCAAAGCGTTATATGAATGCTACGATTAAAGATTTACATTCTAATTTTTGTTCCCAAAGTGCGTACCGTGCTAACTACTCAACCTTCGCAAAATTGCGCCCAAAGTATTGTATCGAACCAAAAGTTACTAATCGAAATACGTGTGCGTGCTTCACACATGAAAATTTCTCTTTGTTAATACAAGCTTTTCACAGTCGTAAGTTATTGACAGAAAAGACGTCATATAAAATTTTGAGTAGTTTCCTGTGTGACAGTAATTCTGAACTATGTCTATCAAGAACGTGTGAGACATGTAAGTTAAAAAAATTAGAATTTAATCTGAAAGATACTAATCCTATTGATAAAATATCTTACATGAAATGGGAACTATTTCCAGAACAAAGAATTAATGAAAAAAAAAAAAAAAAATAAAAATAAATAAATAAAATAACTGAAAAAAAAAAAAAAAAAAAGCATTTCATGTACGATAGGACAAGCAATTAACCATTTTAAACATGAGCTAGATATGTTTATAGCCCATGAATACAGAATTACTCATCAAAACAACTCGACGAAAAAACTTACTCAGGCTCAGGGGCGTAGCCAGAAATTTTTCATGGGGGAGGTGGGGTTACGACTGCTAGAACTCATATATATGTATACGTGTGTGTGATAATGTAGTGAAGAATATACATTTTGTATAACAAAAAATTTCTCATTGGGGGGGGGGGGTTATGACCCCCCTAACCCCCCCATTGGCTACGCCCCTGCTCAGGCTCTACAAAGCAATGAGTTAGGACTCCTCATTGACTTCAGTGAAAATTATTCTTGTAAGTATGAAACGGAAGTTCAGTCAGTACACTTTGGGGCTAGTAGAGTACAATGTACTTTACACACTGGCATATTCTACTCTTCAACATCTTCTCAAGGCTTTGCTACTTTGTCAAAATTGCTCAGACATGATCCTTCTGCTACTATTGTTCACATAAAAAAAAATACTTGACGTTTATCTAGCATCAAATCCAGAGATAAAGGAGTTTAAAAGTGTTATAATATAATTGAGGAATAAATTTAATAATTTTTCTAAAGAATGTCTACCAAATATATTTTATGTCCGTACCGTGGATAAATGAGTCAGTACTGTGGAACGACAAATTTGAAATTTGTTTCTCGTTCTTGACACTTTGAAGTTGTAGTACATTCCTCTCAGGCTTTCATTTTTACAATAAAATAGATGAATAATATGCATAAAAAAATTTAAAAAGTTTAATTTTAAAATCTTAACATTTTTAATCAAAAGAATCACAGTTAGAACAGAATCACCCAAATGCTCTTTTTATGCATTTATAAAAAATCTTTTTAAATAAAATAAGTATGCTAAATATATACTTAAATATTTTATCATTTTCATACAACATGTCTTTCGCAAAATTTCTCAGAGGATTATGTTTTCCAACAGCAATTTTATAGTAATATCATAATAATTTTGCATTTCTGTTCAGAAAATATAATTTTACGAAATGTTACGTAATTTCTAAAAGATATTTTTTAACATAATGTTATCTTACCTTCAAACCATAAGCATACTCGAACAATGGTTTGAATAAAATATTAACGCCAGGGGCTATAGCTTGCGGTAGGAAAAAAATTTCTGTTGGAGTAACTTTAACTATGAAACAGTCTTTTTGCAAATTCCATTTTATTTGATTGTGTATTAAACTGAAGCAAGATGAAGACTAAAGTCAAAAAAGGATTAAACTTATGTGTAAAAAAAAAAACATTCAAAAAATATTACATAGAGCGTCGAAAATGTCTTAAATGTTGCATATATAATTTTCCTGCTTATGTTCCCTATGGACCTGTCTTCGCAAATGTCATTTTAATTGCGTCATTTTTTTTTATGTAAAATTAAGAATAAAAAACAGAATTTGTATGGTTTTCTAATAAGATATTTTGAAGTTATTTTAATTGTCGTTTAAATACATAAATTTTATTTTCACGCACACATGGGCATATTTTTGTCGACCCTGAGAACGTATTTTATAAAGAAATACTTAACACTTTGGCGTGCAGTGTGTACTCTCTGTGAAACCAATTTATTTCTGGGCATTCACTGCTAGTCGCAAAAAAAAATATGGTTAAATGGTCCCAACGCTGAAAAAGTACAGCCGTTGCCATCGATCCATTTAATTACCAACAACATGTCGGTCGACTGAGTCGCCCATATGGCACCCAAAACGTGCTATATCAGAAAACTCCTTTAGCTCTGTAGAGAGAGATGGGCGATTCGATCGACCGCCATGTTTTTGGTAGTTAAATAGATCGATGGCAACAGCTGCCCTTTTCAGCGTTCGATAGTCTATCCAGTTGGTCTTCTTCTATACTGATACGAAAATGCTTGCGTTTCATAGGGCTAAAATGGTACTTAAAATTTTAAACCTTACAAATTTTTACGTTGTGCATTTCAGAATGAAATATTTTTAGTCTCAAATCTTAGAGCCAATGTTCATGATCGATTCGCACTAATACAATAGATTTTGGATGCATACATTATTTTATTACAAAATATTCTTAAAAAGCTGTTGTTAAGATCAACATGAAAATAAAAAAACTTTGTAGCAACACACATAATTTACATAAAAATACGTAGTATGCACGTTTCAGGGTGGTACAAAAGGTCCGCCCTTCATCATGTTGCAAGAATACTAATCTACATACAATTATTAAGAAAATACATGAATTAAAAATATGAAGTGCGTCAGTTTAGGGAGGTACAAAAGGTTCGTCCTCCACGATGCTGCAAAAATACCAACTTGCGCAGAGGCTGGAAGGCGGGGAAATGTGCATATTTCAGTTAACCCTTTAAGGCGCAGTGATCCCGCTCTGGGAACACCCAACTCTAACGTTTTGACTGTTGCCAGTCACGAAGAATAGACTGGATTTCTATAAAAATAGTTGCGGGTGACATAGCTCCACGAGAATTCTTTACTTTTTAGCACGTCATTTCCCGTCAAAAAATGGTCACGATTATTTTTAACAGCACTGACATCTGCTGAAAAATGGAAGAACGCGAGAACAGCTGGATAGATTGCCCAATGACTACGACATGACAATGACTGACGACAGCTGGCTGTGCTCGCACACAGCCAGCTGCGTCAAAAAAGGTCTCTAGATCCGTGGCACGCGATGAACGTTTCGATCGTCCGCCATCTTGCTGGTAGTTAAGTCGATCGATGGCAACGGCTGCCCCTTTTCCAGCATTGGGAAAGGGTTGCGCCTCAAAGGGTTAACAAAATGATATTATTTTCTTAAGTTTTATATACACGCATACCACAAACTTCTATACAATTTTAAATCTTGGAAACTGTATTGACAGCCATTCTCCTCTACCCAAAGTTAATTTTATTTAATACAACTCTATAGTATTAAAATAACGTGGCGTGTATATTGCTACACACAACTTTTTTGAGAGAGAGTGCATCATTTTTGTTTCATTTTAAACCCATTTCAGACTCACTCATTGAAACACAAAAAAAAGTTTCATGCATGAAAAATAATATTTTATATAAGAAATAAAATGGTGCGTATATGCACCATTTCCCCCCCCCTTTTTTTTCAAATTTAAGTTTTAAAAAGTTAGTTGTTTATGACATTTATTTTTATTTTATTTTATTTTTTCAAAACATGCAACTTTAATCCACTATAAAAACACATGATTAATCTGAAGTGGAAAAATCACACACTTTCAAAAAGTCAAATTTGTCAATAACCGCTTCAAGTTGAAAAACTAGCGTATTTCGAAAATTTCTCAACAGAATGTTTTTACTCCAATTGAATTTACTAATATTTTGAAGACATTTATGAAATATTAGTTCCCCATTATATTCAAAACCCTTAGAAATAGAAGAAAAATAAAATTTGTGAAAAATATATGTCACTGTGTTAGTGAAAAAATATGTATTAAAATGGTGCGTTTACGCACCTTTCGCCAAAAGTGGGTTAACTCAGGAAAGCTTAGAACATTTTTTCATCATCGTTGCTAAGACGCAAAGATGTAGATTCCCTTTTTGCTCTCTGCCACCAACGTTCTCTCTACGTATTGACATTCGCGGGGGAGGGGGGGGGGGCTGTCAAAAAAAAAAAAAAAATCCAGATAAGCTATGTCGGAACGCAACAGAAATGATGTTCGTTGCGCCTTTCGCTGCAATAATGGGAGAGAAGTAGTTAAATCTGCGTCCAAGAGTACTTAAATCACCAGACAATACCTTCTTCTCCTTATGTACAGCTGCGGGGGAAAAAAGTACTTTTTTCGGCCGTCGTTCGTCGAACAGCAAAGTTACAGATGCCAATCATCTACGATTGACGTACACTTTAAATTGTTATGCATCAAAATTGCATAAGGGACCGTCTACATATTAAAATTCGCACCAACGTTTTTTTCCCAATAGCAACCCCTAGATTTCACTTCACATTTCAAAAATTTAGCGCATTTTACCCTGGATACCCATTTTCAATAAATTTGAACTGAAAATGGGGGAGTTATGAACTTCCAAAATCCCCCTTCTCCTATGTTAAAATATTTTTTCATACTTAATTCATATCTCATATAATATTCATAATAAGAAGCTGATTTTTATTCGTACTATTAGAACTAAACGACCCAAACATAATTTTACGTAATTATGATTTTTAATAAATTATTAATATGAATTATGAATTATTAAATTAATATTCAAAAAAATTATGAATAGCGACCTAGCCAAATTTCGATGGAGATGGATGCAGAAAGTAATACTACATGGCTGTGCAAAATTTCAAATGTTTACGTTCAGTAGTTTTAATTTATATTAAATAAAATGTGCTATTTTCATGAGTTAAGGGACCATATATAAATTTATTAAGTGACAATTTTTTGAAAATTGCTTAAAATTGCGTAAATTTGATTTCTTTTGTGCAAAAACACAGTAAAAGATAGCGGTATTAAAAAATATCAAATTTTGAAGCAAATAAATTAGAGGTTTTTACAGTTTGATGATGATTCTATAAAGCGTAATAAAATATTTTCCAGGTATAGAATTAGATGCAGTAGATGTATGTCTTCTAATACAACGTCCTATTTCTGAAAAACTAACATCCTCAACATTCTAGGCATGAATTTGACCTTTTTTAATATTGGAAACATTAGGTCTTTGGACTTCCCCATACTTTATAAAACATTAAAAAAAACATTCGAAATCACGCTTTTCTGTCTAAATTTTCTGTCTAAAGTCGTAACGCTAAAGTAGAATTACGTTTCCACTAGCTTTGTTATCTCCTTTTAGAATCGTACGTTTCCTCCAATTGCTATTAGCGATTTCGCGCATGCGTATTTAAACTTTTATCTGTTTTCCGTTTTTTCTTTTAAATATATATCTCCATTTGTTATTTTTAAATACAGAAGAATTTCTTAAATTTGGAATTCCAATTTACGAAATTAGACCTCAAAATAACAATAAATCAGTATATTCGAAAGCAAATGTTTTAGATTTTATTAAAAATGTTTAAAAGAATAGCATCTTTCTAATAAGCAGTTTCTCAGTAAATGGATTTTATTTTTAATACTTTTTCTATTTAAAAAAAATGTAAGTCTTTTTTTTTTTTAACTTAACCTGATTACAACGATATTTTTTATAATACTGCAGGATTTTTTATAATCTGGAAATTTGTGTTATCCAGAATCGGTAAGTCCCGTCGATTTTGAATTTGAAAAATTCTACTGCATTAATTTAAGGGACTTTTTTAGTTAGCACATATTATATTAATTTTAGGATGCTTAAAAAAAAAAAAAAAAAAAAAGCCTGGGTGTCAATGATTCCCATAAATTAGAGGCTTTAAAATACTAAGTTAATTGAGCTGTTTTGATAGATTTAAAAGGCAGCCACATTTTCGATAAATTTAAGTACTACATGCTGTCTTTCACCAAATAAGAAATTAACAGAATATTGATATCTGCTTTTTGTGTGTTTTGTAAATTTAAGAAGTACGTTATGCTATTAATTTAATTTCAGTTATCTCTAACATACACTAAAAGATATAACTATTTCTGAAAAGGTTGTATTGTATTTTGTCATGATAAACCTACACGATGAGTATTTCGTATTGCCTATCGAAAGGGGGGGATGCCTTACGCGAGTGACTTTCTTAGTGCTTCTGAAGCGTATTTACGTTACATCGTGAGAAAACCGTCCGAAACTCCGAATTTTTAGATAATTAGTCGTCCGGTAGATCAGAACCCTGGACCTTTATACTTCAGTTATCTACAGTCTTCAGTATCTTATCAACTCGGCTCGGGTGGGCACAACATCTTGTTTTAGATGCCATCTCCGGCCTTTAAATGTCTAATACAAAAGGTAGTGCACGCATAAATTTAGATTTATTAATCAAATTTCTATTTGAAAGGTACTGAACAAAATTTTTAACCTGGTATTTAAAGAAATACAAAATAAAAATCAGAAAACTTATGATTTGGAAAAATTATTGGTCTTAAAATTAAAATTCACAAATTACAATAAATTTCATGTATACATGAAGAGTAAAAGAATTATCATTAAAAGCAGTTAGTATGTAAAACTACTGTTTTTTTCCTTTGAATACTAAATAATAACTATTATTAATTAATTATGTGCGCTTTCTGAAGAAAAAAAATCATTGAAATATTAATTACATATTGAATTAATCCAAATAGAGTTAATAATATTAGAAAAATAAAGACTTAATTTAATTAGAAATAGCTATCAAAATACTAGAGATATATGAAACGAAATACTTAAAGAAAAAGTTAGGAAGGAGTTTTACCAAAAAAAAACTTAAATTAATTATATTTTAATTCAAAGTCTTAACGATTTTTAATTATTAATTATAGCAAAATAAATTACAGAAAAAATAAGTAAAGTATATAATAATCTGTTATTATTTTTTTAAATGAAATAAAACAAAAAAGACAGTAAAACAAATCCACCTCGCAAAAGAGCGACGACGAGGATCGAACTAAAGACTTCTAGTCACAGAACAGAAGCGCAAGGTCCTAGCCACTATAGGCACAATCTTGATTTGTGTTATTAGTTAAGTTTTAGTGATGTTGTCACAGATCTACGCGACACCTCGAATAGCTACGAGCCAAAAGCAAAAAGAAATAGAAAAAATATTAAAAGAGTGACTAATTAAAAGGTACGGGATAAAAATACTGAAAAGGAAGAATGACAGAATTATGATTATGTGTGCATGAAATCATGGAGAGAGAGATTGAGCGCCAAGTCTTTCTTTTTTTTTTTTCTCTTTAGATTTTTTAGGTCAATTGATTGCAACAATTTTGTCCAGAGCAGATTTTCAACAATTTGGAATACTGTGGTGAAAACTACTATTTAATTGAACCAAAAATAAGAATTAAGACAATACTTATCCTTAAAAAATATGTAACTCTCGTATTTTCTCACCATCGCGACCGCCATATTGGAATGCTTCAGAGAGCTTTTGGGGGACGCGGTCAGCCAATTAAAAGCTCGGATTCTTTAACTTAGCGCGCTTAAAGACATGAAATGAATACCTTTTAAAACGTTAGACAGGCGATAACGGTCGAAAAACAGGCTTTACACAGAAGTTTTAGCGACCGTGAGCGCAATAGGGAAAATAAAGTCAAAGTGGAAACACGGCTTTACTCGTGCTTCGAGGATCGGCTGCGGTCGACGGTGCAGCCCCACGTTTCGTAATTTCTGCCTGCGAAACACTAGTAGGGATGGGAAACTGAAACCGGTTTAAGCTGAAAACCGATGTTTTGGACTTCAAGAACCGGTTCTTTTCGGTTATTCTCTCACTCGGTGTTTCTCCGGTGCTTTTTTCAAAATACATAAACCGTCCAAAAACACCGATCAGTTTTTTCTTTAGAATTTCTAATTGCGCGTCGGTTATAAACCGGGCATGAGTGAAACAACGGTTGCGTTATAAAATAAACTGCCCGGTTTATATTTTTACCCCGAAGTTGGCGATTGTGAACTAGTTGGGGATCGGTATCAGTTGTGAACCGGTATGTATTATGGGTATGAATGGAATGAATTGTTTGGAGGGGTGAGTAGAGTAGTAGAGTGTGAGGATAAAGCACTCGCTGCTAGATAAAGGAGCTGGTTTTTCCCCCCTCCAAGGCGGCGATTAAGAATGTGTGGGCATTTGCGGATAGGCGAAGAGATCATATTGATGGCAGAATGTGTGTGTGGGGGGGGGGAGTAGGGGGAACAGCGAAGTTTGTTATGCTTCGGTCATATTATTGCGAAATCTGGAGATAAGGGGACAGCCGTGTTGGTTAGTCTGCGGATTTTGCTAAATAGAGGAATCTGGACATGGGCGCCGGAAAGGGGTGCACTTGCACCCCCTGGAGTTTGAAAAAATTTAATTAACGGGAAAATATAACTAATTTTTTTCTTTTTTTTTTTTTTACACTTTGGGCAATAAAAAAAAGCCTGAATGTGTGTGTGATATTTTGAACTCTACATGTAATTGTCACATTAAATTAGTTTTTTAGACTTGTTTTCAAGGTTTAATATATTGTACCCAGGGCCAGATTCTAGGGCTTGGGAGGAGTCCAGCCCTACGCAGTTTCAATTTTAAATTACTATGACTAATACAAACTATAAAAATATTTTGAATATTTTTTTATCCAACGACATTTTAAAAGATTACAGTTAATTGTACTTAGCATTAGCATATATTTACGATGAACCATTTATCATAGGGGGCAGCCGTGAGTCATTGCGTGAGCTGTGTGAACTTGTGTGCCTATTATATCCACCCTTTCTTGGAACCCATAATGATCTTATAACCAGGCGCGTAGTCAGGAAAATTTTTCGGGGGGGGGGGTGGGGGAATATGAACTTATATGCGTATAAATAGACGGCATTTCTGCACAGCATTAATCTTGTGACCACTAATCCAAAAATTTCGGTGGGGGGGGATATATCCCGATATCCCCCCCTGGCTACGCCCCTGCTTATAACACATAATGACACATTAAGATCTTAATGCCAGGTCCACTGACAGAGAGGGACAATTGCCCCCAGGTGCGGGCTTTTTTTTGTGGGGGCGTAACTAGAAGGAAATTTTATCATGCACAAGGTTTTGTTTTAAATAAGATAAGTCAAACGTAACCATTATCAGCAATCCGAAAGTTCAGCTCTTGTAGTATGAAACTGAAGAGTTCAGTACCATATTACATTTATTGCAATTTTGTCATTTTTAAGTAACATAATTTTATAAATAAATTTTTAGTTTGGACTTATGAAATATTTGCCATAATTATTCCCCTTATTTGCAGGTAAAATTACATTCTAAAAAGAGTACGGTAAGAAATAAGAGTGCCGTTTTAATGCAGCACACGGCTGGGGGAAAAGGGGGGGGGGAAGAATGGGGCCCGTTTCTAAGCATGGGTCCGAGACCCGTAATCGAATGTGTAGGGTCATACACCCAACATTTATTTTTGAGAGACTGCTCATAGGGGATAATGTTGGCGTAAGCACTGTGTACTCCCGTATTGTATTGACTCTACCATTAGGAAAAAATCTTTTGAAATAATTATGATTAAATGCAATTGTTTTGGGAATTCAGGCTTAAAGTTTAGCATTTCTCTTTAACATAAAAAATGTAATTTTTCAGATATTTAAACTCCAACACTATTAGTTGGTAATTTCAAATATTAAGTTAAGCTGTATTACTTTAGGAATTTGGGCTCTTTTAAAATGCAGATGACCTCTAAGCCATGTGTACTGTAGTGTATTTAATTCAAACCTCCACGTGATGTATCTGTCAATTGGGAGGGGGGGGGAGTACCTTGGGCAGAGGACTTTTTAATGTGTTCTAACACCTCATCAGGTGACATCGAGAGAAAGCTGCCCAAAACTTCCAAACTGCTCGATCGACAGCCGCGTGGTAGGCCAGAACTCTTGACCTTCACACTTCAGCCTCCTACAATTTTCAGTGGATTACGCACTGGGCCATGGTGGGGCCACTTAATCCAAAAATTTCTATATGCATCACTGATACACAAAATACATAACGCCTCAGTTTTTCTGGGAAAATTCGTCTACTTAAATAAAGAACAATGTTACTGAAATCGAATGCCAATTAAATAATCAAGTATTGGTATACTTATATTAAGATATTATTAATTAGGCTAAATTAATAGGTTGCGATTTTATGGTTTTCAGCTGAAACGAAATATTATGACGATGCTTATTTCACATATTTATGTTACATTTTCGAGTCAAAATTATGCTTCCTTCGAATGCCAAATAGTCTAATATTTTATGTGTATGTATACAGGGTGTCCCTTATTTCATGGGGCAAATTTTAAAGGTAGTTAAAATACATGTAATGAAAAACTTTTTGCATGGCAAAGTAGGGTCGGAAATGAAATGTGTAGATAGTTTCAGCATGATGGGGCTCCAGCCCATTTCAGAAATAGTGTGAGTAATTACTTCGTTGTCATCTTTGGTTCCTGATGAATTGGACAAGTTGAACTTGAACAAGTCGCTTGGCCAGCACGTTCATTATATCAATCAAATATCCAATTTTTCTTGTGGGGACATCACAAGGCACTCTTTTAAGAGACTCCAGTTGACTCAGATGAGGGCCTCATTGCAAAACTTTCAGTCTCCGCTGCAACTGTTCATGGAACACTTGGCATTTTCGGAAGGGTACTCCAAACTTGCTAGACGCTAGCAAACAATACTGTGTCAGTGTTGATGATGGCAGATTTCAGTATTTAGAGTAGAGCTTTTTTCATTTCTTTTTCATTTGCTGTATTTCCACCTACCCTTTTTATTTTTAACCCCACATTTCAATCAAAAGAAATGCTTCTTTATGTGAATTTTATTTATTCTTAAAGTTTGGCCTATGATTTCAGGGACACCCTGTATATGTATATATATTTTGGGTTCACACCCCTGGAAAAAATCCTGCCTGCGCTCTTGAATCTGGCTGCAATCGCAGCGTCAGTTATTAAGAATTAACTAACGCGAACAGAAAAAATCGCGAACGGTTAAAACACCCACTGAAATAACACGAACCAGATAAAAGAATGCCCTCCTCCACTTAAACAATAATTTTTATTTCAACATTGGACATTTACTTGTAGTGTAGTGAAATTACAGGAGGACGAGCGATAATTAATTAAATATCGGATTGCCCCCCAAATTCTTTTGTTTTTGGAAAAGGAGAAACTTTTTATATTTTTAGAACATTCAATTTTGATATATTATCATATTAATCACGGAAATTTCAGTGGCGGATCCAGAAATTACTCAAGGAAGGGGCGATTTAGTACCGCAATACACCTCTTACAAAGAGGCTACATAAATTTCATTACACTTTCATAATATATTTTAACAGATTTTTTGGACTTCGCCGAGGATGGGGCGATCGCCCCCCAGCGCCATCCCCTTGGATCCGCGCCTGGGAAATTTACATCAGTAAATAAGAAAGAATTAATTGCTTTGGTCGTGAACATGAATGTCCGAAAAGAGAAAGGGAGATTCCTCCTACACAAAGGGGCCGGAAATAGCAGCGTGCGGGGCCGGGAAGTCTCTTCCTCAGGCAAATTGACAAAAACAAGGTTTTTTTTTTTCACATTGATTGAAACTGAGGCCCCTGTTCCCCGAAGAAACTGTACAATGTACATATACTGTAAATATTTTAAACTCAAGAATATTATATCCAGTGAAAGCATTTAAAAGTTGTGCGGTAATAAATAAGTTTTATCGCATCTTTTAAAAATTAATTTTTATATCGATTGAGAAAGATACAATCATTTTATTGAGATTTTTTTTAAACAAACTATTCAATATTATTTAAAAGGAAATTTTTAAGCGCTAAATAGAAACTCAATTGATTTCAAACGATTTATTTAAATTTTAATGAATTCAAAATCGTAATCATTTGATTTTTTCCCGCTAACGTATTTAAATCATTTTCATTTCTTAGTTTTATCTGACATTCAAATACTAATGAATTATATAAATGACATTAAACATAAACAAATTAATATCAAAACTTTCATCAGATTAGAGCCATGTGCCTCTGATTAACTGAATGTTTAAATGTAAGCTGATATGTTCTCTTGAAAAAAAAAAAAAAAAAAAATACTTTAATTACCGAGTTATTAATAAACTGATTGTTCAATTTGTTTGCATTGAGAGTTTGTATTCTTAGTACAGGGACCAGAAGTATTCAGTAAAAAAATGTAGCAGTTTCGAAAATTTTAAATACCATCTCTCACCTACCAGGCAACCCTAAACAAATGTAAGACTCCACAGATTTAACATGCACGTTCTCTGCACAATACATTATTACCTTCAGTCTGATTCCTAATCAACTATATCTTATTATTGCTGATTTTCTCTATAAAAATGCAAGAGTTTATTCTGACTCATGGTAATTTACCTTATTACCTGTTTGGTTTTAAAAAATAATTCTTAGAATAATGAGCGATTTATAATTATATATATATTTACATATAAATATATATATATATTTTTATCTTTCAAAATATTCAATTTAAACAACAGTACTCTTATTTTAAAGACGATTGTTTAAAAATTAAATTATGGTATTAATGCTGCGCTTCTCAACCTTTTAACGTCGCCCCCCCCCAACAAAGTCTAACTTACGGTGATGCCCCCCTCCCTCACATTTTTCAGCATACATTCAGTTTTTTAATCTTTAACAATGAACATTTAGACGAATTTTCTACAAAATAATGTTACCAGTAAAGTTTGAATGAACATTTTAAGCGAAAATGGATATACTTTTGAGTAAAAATGAGAATAAATAATAAATAAGATATAAATAGAGAAATTATGTTTAGTTCAGAAGGATTCAATAAATATTGGTGTAAATATTCTTCGTGTATGTATATGTATATATATATACATATTTCCTGTTTTTACTTAAGATTTTGAGTTCATTGTTTTGCTCATCTATCATTCCATTGATATTTAGAATTCTGTATTTGCCAAGTGGATGCTACGTTGATTAGTAAGTTATGCCTTTTACTATATATATATATATATATATATATATATATATATATATATATATATATATATATATACATATACAGTCGTTAAATAGAGAGCCAACTGTATATGTACAGTTGGCTCTCTATTTAACGACTTTCAAGGAACCGCGAAAAAGTGAAAAATCGTCCTTAAATAGAGATCTTTCTTAAACAGAATTTGTAAAAGAATAACATTTCCCTTTACACTCTGGAAGGTGCCTGCTTCGAAACCAGATCGCGTCAGCCGACCTAACAGACTCGGAATTTTTCGGGCTTTTCTCCGAAACTTAGAGTAAATACGGTTTAGGATCCCTCAGAAAGAACCCCACGGAGTGCACCCCACCCATCGGCCTAGATCTAACGTACAGATAATTGGCAGTAATCCTACAATACCAACACCAACACAAACCCTTCGGACTTTATATTCTTTCTAGGATCGTGAATATATTTCTTGATATATTGGCGTGTTTAAAGATGTTACTTTTATTACCATTACCTTATTTTATTCACAAAAAATTATTTTAAGTTACCTTAAAAAAAAGGTAGTAAAAACGAGCAATACAATAAAATTAGGTTTCAATTTTCGCTTTCCCGTTATTCTTTCTTCCACACTTTCTCAAATGTAAACTGCGTCAGTTTCCATTTTATGAATTTTTCTAGCTAACCAGCCGAAGCCCGAGAATTTTGCATTCCAAATTTTTCTGCCAGAATAATAGCATTTTCTTTGAATACCACTGCAGAAACTGCTTTATTTTATTTCGGTATTACGAACAATTATCTACACGAGGGATCTAGGCCGAGAACGGGGAGCCCTACGTGGGGGTCTTTCTAAGGGATTCTTAATCCGTATTTAGGAGACGTTTCGGGGAGCCTCCGAACGGCTAGGTCGACGGACGCGACCTGAGTTTGAACCAGGCACTTTTCTTCTCCCAGTTGAGAGCGCTATAAGCTCAGCTACTCGTCGGGCCTCCAGAAATTGGAGTTATGTGTTACGTGATGTTATGTGACAAGCCTACACTAGAGGCATCTGCATTCTGGGGCAGTTGCCTTGGTCGGAGGAGTTTTACAGAAGTTCTAACACGTATTCACGTTAAATCTGGAGAAATCCGACCCAAACTCCAGACCGTTAGATCGACTACCGCGCGGTAGGCCCAAACGCGTGACCTTCACACTTCAGCCGTCTATCATGTTGAGTTTCTTATCCACTCGACCATGGAGGGGCCCAGAAATTAGAATGTTGGATTCTCTTGCTTCATGAAATCATTTGCATGCAGAAGTGCCTTGTTAAACTCTTCTAATCGGCTGCATTGACTTTTCGGCTCTTTGGATTTGGATCCCGAACTAAATTTTTGTGCTACTTCAAGAATTTTCTCTTTGGTTTTAAAATACCTTTGAAAATACACTCAGGTAGTTGAAATTGTCTTGTAAATTGCACTTTTGACAAACATTTTTCTCCTGTTCGTGTAACGTAAGATGTAAAAAAAAAAAAAAAAAAATCGTGCCGTTAAATAGAAACGTCGTCGTTTTTTAATAGAATTTTTTTTTTTTTTTTTTTTTTTTTTTTTTTTATGTAGGAGCGGCCGGGACTTTGAAATATCGTCTTGGAAAAGAGATCGTCGTTAAACAGAGAGGCAACGGCATTTACGTTGCTACTTTTTTAAATTTCAGTTTATGTGAAAATTTTTCAACTTCCCTAATCCATAGTATATCTATCCCCCCCAGAGCGCCCCCCCCCCTTGGATCCGCCACTGATCCAAGAAATATTTAAATCTATCTGCATTATGCGATTGAAAACTACCCCCCCACACACACACACACACCGAATTCCTTACTAGCTTTCTGGAGGATGAGATGACGGCAATTCGTAAATAAATAAATCAGTTAATTGAAAACTAACTAAAAATAATAAAATAATTTTCTTTTCTAAAACTCGACAACATTGAAAAATTTCTGACGAAAAATAAAAGTATGGGGGCGCCCATAGTATTTTATATCTATATATAGACTCCCTACACTTTTATTTTAAATCTCAAAAATTTAATGTTCCCGGAAATCGGAAAAGAAAATTTTATTTTTTAAGTTCCTTTTAATTAGAAGTGTTTTTTAAAGTGCCTTTATTTTTATTTTAATCGTTTCAGTTTAAAAAATCTTGTAACCAATTTTTCATTCATCATACTCGGAAAATATTAATTCTTTCGTAAAATTAAAAAAATTCTTAATAGCGAACAATATTTGCAAGCTCATTTCGAGAGAAAATTAAAAATAGAGAAAGAGAGAGAATGGAACCGGAAACTGCTTTTTCGTAAGCTTACAAACCTATCCGCAGGCGCGTATCCAAAAAACATTTTGGAGGGGTTCAAAATTTCGGGGGGGGGGGGGCATCTTGACCTTCTCCCTCCTTAGATACCTATAACACACATAACCCAGACTTGCGTACATTTCATGTATATAAAGTTAAGTAAATGATCCGTAGAGATTATTAAGATTAAAAATCTTAAATTGAAACTTTTTTTTAATGATTTATCATGTATTTTATAAAATTAAACGAAATGATACGTATAGATTATTAAAACTATTACAACCAAAAATATTACATAGATTTTTCTTTTTTGATTGATCATGTATTTTATAAATTTAAATTGAAATGATTCGTATAGATTATTAAAACCAAAACTCTTACATGAATCAACCATAAAATATTTCAATTTATCATGTATTGTCAGCTAAGACACATTACAATTCATAATAATACCCTTTGACTCCCCTGTCTGCAGCAGCAGAATATATATGTCAAATAAAAGTGCACCAAAAGCAGGGCCGATCCCAGAAGAAAATCTTGGGGGGGTGAAGAGAGGTAAATTGCCGACTGAAAAAATAGAATTGCCGATTCAGCTCCCAAGTTGGTCACCTCCCTATATTAGACAGTTTTTAGAGGAACAGAACGTGCCCATAACATAGAAACAGCATAAAAACCTCAGTAAGTTGTACAGAGCGGGGCCTTCGCTATTAGTAACGGGCCTTCTTGTGTATTTCGATGAGTCATCCAAAGAGGCCTACGGATGCTCGCGTCTTCCAGTATACATCAAGCAATTTTTAAGCTTTCCGACGCTTTGAAACGTTATTAAATGTAGTTTTATGTAGTAATTGTGTTACTAATTCAAGTACGAACTCATTAACAGTTTCTTTACTATGATACACGCGGACATTAAAGTAAATAGATGCATGTAATTTGAAGGAAAAACAAAGTAGTGCTCACTCTCATGATTCATTATTTTAGCTTGATTTTTAATATACATGAACAAATTAAGCTGACTTTTAGTATACATTAAAGTAAACGAATACACAAATGATACAGACATTTTTATGTATTTCTTTATACTGAATGTTTAAGTTTCACATTTTCAAAGCAGTTACAACCATTATTACTTTTAAAATAAATTTAACTAGTAGTTATTAAATTTTAATTTATTAAATATTGTTCGATTAATATATTAACAAAATATATGACTAGGAGCTGAAATAGAATTTAAAATATTTGATATTTACAATTCACGTATACAAAATTTAAGTACTGATATACTATTTAATTTTTAATCTTTTGTAAGGCGTAGGTATCAGAAGAATGTTTGCTATAATTATAAGTACAACCTGTGCACTGCAAGTCCTTGGTATTTACATGAAAATTAATGTAAATTAATTTAACGAGAAACATTTAGAATGAATTACAAAATAAAGGGTGTTCCATAAATTGTAGTACGAACTTAAAGGGGAGATAATATATCAAAAGGATTAAGAATAACGTAACAGTGTATGATAAAACACGTTTGTTAACTGTTTTTATTTTGGTTAGTTCAAATGAGTTTATTTATCGAAAATTTTACCATTCGAAATGAAAATTATTTATAATTTTCAGTGTTAGTTCCATATACTTTTCTTCTCCAAAGAAAAATCATAAATTTTAGAAAACCATACTAGGAAATACCACTAATATTCCAACAACTTTTTTTTAAGTTATTATTAACTGGCGATTGAAAACAAATGTTTTCGTCCCTGCATTGCTGTATATTAGGGTTATAGCTTTAAAAAAAGAAAGAAAAAACCTGCTCCACGGACTTTGAATACAAATTAAGATAAACTAACAGCTCTAGGACTTGAAAAATTTCAAGATCCCTTTTCACAAGTTGCGCTAAACACTGTAGTAAACTAAAAACAAACGATCTCTGAATTAATTACTTTTTATTATAGCCATTATCTAAATGGAACTTTGAATTTGAGTATGATGAACGCTTATACAAAATATTAACTTCAATTTAAGTTTCTACATAAACATGTGCAAAAATTAATAACATATTTTACAGTACTTCTGCACTGAAACCAATATCACACATTTAGTTGCATTTATAATAAATGATAAATGACATTTTCAACTGAAAGATTTAAACAGATAAGAATGTCTAACTAGTATTACAACGCACGCTTATTTACTAGAATAATAAACTACCCAAGTTAAACGATTTCAGATTAAAATGATTTATAAATAACACATGAATATTAATTCACAAAACATGCTTTATATCCTATAAATTTGTAGAATTTCTAAATACAAGTGTACACTTACCTTTACATTCAGAACTTAAAGTTCGAATTCTATGATTGAATTCGTTGATTTATTTCCATAAAAAAAAGCGCAATCTTCAAAAAATTATTACCTACATCTAAAACACCTTGTCATTAAATCATTATGACAAAACTAAGTTGTTTTTTAATTATAAAATAAATTAACGTTTATAATCCCAAATCGCATACAATCGAACAGCGCAAATGTAAATATTAGGCCTCAATGTTTCACTCATTTCTTCCGGTGGCAACGAAGAAGCAGGCCCGGTTGCTAATAACGACGGCCCCGTACAGAGGGAGCCGCAAACATTCGACTTTCAGAGGATTCGCATTATTTACGCATTAATGATCAATCTGGTTTTTACCCCGATTGTAATTACATCGGGTACATTAATAAAGCGTATTACATTAATAAATTGCAGAGGGGAGTGCGCAAAAGGCGGAATTTTCCTCGAAAAGGCTCGATTATTATCACTTTGCCAACAAAAATCCACATTTTTGTTGGGGAAGGATGGTTGCATCTCTGGCTCTATTACAAGTAATTAAATTTTCATAAAATATTCATAACTTTTAATTTAGTCATGAAATATTCTCTCCGGAGTGAAGAAAATATTTGCTTATCCGTATGCGACAAAACTATCAGTGCCATAGTTTGGGTTGGAAGAAATGTGTTTGTGGGTATCCTGAATGGAGTCTTTACATTAACTTGATAAAAGGAAAGGAAACCATACCGAGAGCACTGTTTATACTTTCCAACACTGTCTTATTTGCGTATATACTATTGCATACCTGCCAACTTTACTGAATTTTTCAGGAGACTACTGGATTTTGATGGTTTCTCCTGGTCTCCTGAGTTTACATTAAAATCTCCTGGTTTTCTAACATTTTGAAGCTTTAATAATCGATACATTAATTTCTCCACCAGTTCTGAAAGATTACCGCTCTCTGGGTCTATTCATTCAATATGGACAAATATACCACGGAATTTCGGTCCAATAATTAAAGTTTGTGCTTATATTGATAACTTATTTGTGAGGGATTCTTGAAATTTTCAGAATTCGATGGCAAATCGTTTAATTGTAACATTTTTTGATTTCAAAGTCCCAAAATTTTACTACTTTTTTTTAGTCTTAGAAGATATTTTGTAAAATTTCGAACATTTAAGAAAAAACTTGTGAATGCAAAGAAACATTGACGTTTTATTCATTTTATGTTAAAAGAATTCTATTTTTGAGCTCTTTTGCAAATTCTATTTTTAATATCACGACCTTATGTGTGATTGAAATTTCAAACATAAGCTGTTATAAAAAGCAAACTTTTCTCATTAAAATTCATAACTGTGTCGTGTTATGTCAAATTATATTTTTAAAAAATGATACATAGAATGAATGGCGAAATTTAATGTGTGAAAAAATTACGAAGAGTGTTTTGTGACTTAGATAAGTAATTATGACTTTAAGATTATGATACCACAAAAATCTGCTGGATTTTCTTAGCTAGATGTTGGCAGGAATGCTATTGCACGACGAACAGTTAGCTGTTCGCTCCCGGCGTTGATAAAGACGCCACGGCAGAGATTCCTCCCTCCTGCGTCCATCGTTGCTTTCAGGCATGAGTCTTAGAATGTTTCTACTCTGGCCACAGCCTTGCACAAGCGCATGGCTGGACCATGCCAGGGCATTTAAAGACCCATGCCGGGAAGCCACGATTTACACAGGAGGGAGAAATTTCTGCCATTGTGTCTTAGCAACGACGGTAGTGAACAGGTTAAAGCCAACAAGAAACCAAAATATTGTTTTAAGTACTGCTTTTAAAGCCTAATCTATGAGTGCTATTTTGTTAGCCCTGAATAGGTGTCAACGCTACGTCCACCCATGCCAATGGACAGAATGCTCTCATAAACCTCAATAATAAATACTAATGTTGTTTTCCTTGAAATGGATGAACATTTCTAAAATGTACTCTAAACATTCTCTGCCCATAGGCTGCAGTGCATTGGAATTGTTTTGTGTGCTTCTGTAAAAGAACTATAAATGGTACTAACATCCGTTTCAATAGGGTACATGCTATGGTACTTTTCATTATCATATAAAAATTCGATCGATGCATATTTGCGGCAGTTAGAGCACGAGCAGACAGACAAACTGAAAGCACAAACATTTCAAGTTCTTTGGAAAGCGTTGAAAAATAATGGCTTAAAAAGAATGTGAGGCTTAAAGGGGAAAAAAACTGGAATAAGAAAAGTAATTCTAGCTCGAAAAGTTAATTTTTCCTGTAATTTAAGAGAAAATAGAAAATTAAGCATATTGATTTTGAAGCTCCTAAGGTCGCGACCCCCCACTATTTGCTCTGTCATGTCTTCCTATTTTAACGGGCCCGTGATCTATACTCTTGCATTTTTTATCTCTTAAAACTTACCTATTATTTTTCTAAAATCAAATTAAATTACAAAATTGCGGTTATTTCTACATGAATGTTATGAAAGTAAATTATAATAAAAAGTAGTACAAATATAATCTAATCGGTGATGAACTTTTCCCTGGAGAATGGATTTGACGGAGCTCCAACAGTTTGTGTGGAAATTCTCTTTCCATTATGACAATTATTTCGCGTCTTCCTTTAGTCATTATCAAAACGACTACATATCACATTTTTTGCACTGCACATTTTGTCATTTTCTTTTGTTTACAACTAGTTTCGTGTTTTTGTTTATAACTGGTTTCAATCTTCAGTCTTAAATGCTCACTGCAGCAAACTTTTACTTCATTTTGTTAAATGCTAGAGATTTTTTTAAAATTTACTTTTACCAAATGGATGTATTAATTATATCTTAAAAGCTAAAGATGGTTTTCTTCTAATCAAGGTAGGCTAAGATTTAGATTCTAAGATATGCCAAAGCTCCTCCAAGTATATGTTTGACTTTGGCTCGGTTGCTGTCTAGCTAACCGGAATAGGGGACACACTATTTTCTACTGTACCAGCGAATTTCTTTTTCCCATGCATTTCACTTCATACAGAGTGGTATTTCATAATTTGCCTCATGGCAATATATGAGACTGGAACATTCTCGTTCCCATACTCAATATTTCTCCCAAAGACATGTGCACAGAAGACTCTTAACTAGATTGCTATGGACATGTGGGATGACTATTTGCATAGGGGAAATTGCCGAGACAGGTGTCATGGGACGTATGTGGTGTCCATTGCAGAGAGCTGATTCTCCGACTCCCCTTTTTGTGTATCTGGCCACCCAGTGCTGAGCGCTCTTTATTCATTTCCACTTCTTTCTTTTGACTGATGTGAATAAGAAAGGAATTTCTCACTCGGTTCGTATGCACTGGAAGTAGGACGCCAAAGGGACAAAAGTTAGGAAAAGTGCCGATTAAAAACTCTTTTGAATACTAGAATGAGGAGTTTTGGAAGTTTGGAATAGCAATTTTGCCGACTGCATTTTAAGTGGGGGGTGCCTCACCCCCCACACCCCCCCGTGGGATCGGCCCTGACCAAAAGTCGGTTTCAATATCCAAAACCGCAATCCATTTACTACAACCTAAGTTACCCTACGTGTTAAAGAATGCATCTTTTTGCGACCCTGCTAAAAAAAAAAAATACCGAAAGCGTATGATAGCGAAAACCGCAAATCCTAAAATCTGCTTACTCCTGCCTGCCTCTAACTAACATACCGATTCTCATCCCCCCTAAAACACCGAAACTGGTTTATTTGGAGAGAATCCCCATTCTACTTGTAAAATAACCGAGGAGACGTCTTCTCTAAAATAAACTGATCTGGATAACTGTGCCTTGCTTCCACCAAAAAAAAATCGGAATCCAGTTATTACACATACCGATTCTCATCCCCTCTAAAACACCGAAACCGGTTTATTTGGAAAAATCCCCATTCTACTTGTAAAACAACCGAGGAGACCTCTAAAATAAACTGATCCGGACTCCGGACAACAGTGCCTTGCTTCCACCAAAAAAATCGGAATCCAGTTATTACACCAAATTCGCTCAGATTTTCAATTATTGCTGCCTCCATCTGTTGTCCAAAGTGTTATTTATTGTAGAATTGATAGCTAAAATCAAATTACGTTATTCATTCTTCAATGAATGTTCAAGTATAACTATAATTTACATATAAAATATAAATTACGTCACCCAATTAATTTTTTTTAAGAAATTAGAAGTATGTGAACTTATAAAGTAGCTCAAGTGGAAAAAATAATTCTTCAAAGAAACACTTAAAAGTGTCATAATCATGGCGAGTGATACTTTTAAGTACATTGCAATACCATATTTTTATTAGAATAGAGCAAAATCTACTTTAATTTTCAGTTTTCTTTTTTCCACTTGGGTATTCCAACATTTTAATTTTTATTATTTTCCTTCCTATTATAACAAATATTAATGTTATCAGGTCGAATGTATAGCTTTAGTTCTCATTTTCCACAATAGATGTCATTTTAAAAAAACCGTAAACCGGTGTTTTTTGAAACAGGTGTTTTTAAGGCAGTTTTACTCGATAGGTTTAACTGGAAGACACATAAACCGAAACACCGAAAACCGGTGGATTCGGTAGAAACCGCCATCCCTAAACACTAGACCACCTTGTAGGGAGCATAGTATTCATCGTTAACTGCAACCCGACCATTGTCAGGCATCTTTCAAAAGACTAGGATACAAATAGAGGATTTACATTTCACTTACCATGCAAGTATATTCTATATAAAAATGGTACGTTTATTTCTGGTTGTTTAAAACAGTGTCTTAAAGTAAGAAGTTACGTTCAGTTTTATACTCGCACACATAAATATGCTGTGTAGTAAAACTTAAAACTCATGTTGCAATTTTTCAAAAAAAAAAAAAAAAAAAAGAAGAAAAGAAAAGAAAAAAGAAATAAAACTTAATTATTATTATCAGGATGCTTTTAACGTATGCTCTTTATACATGGCGGATACGTGAGGTACAATATTAAATATAACCGTAGATGGCGTCGGATGCAGAGGGCAAGGTGACCCTTGCCACCCCCTAGTTTTTTGTATGTCGGTTTTGACCCCCCCCCCTTTTTTTGTTTAATTCTTTCCAACATGGTAACCATATCATGAATTCATCTTTGCCACTCCACCTCCTCCCCTTGAAAAATTTTCTACCGACGTCCATGTTAAAAGAGCGACTAATTAAAGCATAAGGGATGAAAATATCCAAAAGGAAAGATGACGGAATTGTTATTATGTGTGTATGAAATCATGGACTGCGATTAAGTGCTGGGTTCTTTTCCCTTTCAATTTGTTAGGTCAATTGCATTCATTTTGTTTAAAACAATTTACAGCAATTTTAGCAGATTTATAACACTATGTAATTCTGCGATGAAAATTGGTAATTAATTGAAACAGAAGATAATCAAGATGTAATATTATTAAGAAAAATGTGCATATCTCTTAGAAAGTGCTCTCAGCTTTCGCGACCGCGACCGCCATATTCGAGTGCTTGAGAGGGCGTTCCTTATGAAACCTGCGAATGGGAAACTCTGATTCTAAAGACAACAGCGACAAGAAAAAAAACAAAAAAAAAAACAGGCTTTTAATTGGAGAAAAACGGACCCTAGAAGCGAAAACAACGGCTTCGGTTAAAAAATTTAGCAACTTAGGGAAAGTAACGATAAGAAAGACCAAGTGAAAATGCACCTTAAGACTGACTCTGGGTGTGTTCTGCGCCACTTATATAAGATCCAATTTCTCTAGCAATCTCACGAAGACTCCATTCCAGAAAAATCCAAATCCATCGCGAACCTTGACTGCCTAATATAAACACAATTGAATAATGCTAGGCTATTACGTGACATTAATGCATGTAGTGTCTCGGGGGTGTATTCCAAGGGTTTGGTCACTCCTCTTCCCAGAAATCCGCCATTTCTTACTCGGATACTACAGTTACTCATGGTCGTTGAAGTATTACTTGAGTATTTACTCAAGTCAGCCAATGATATGCACTTATAATTGTCTGCACTGCTTAGAAATGTTAATTGACGTTATTGTTCAAAAGGCGTGGTGTTGATGTTTCAAGGGCGTATCCCGACCGTTTAGCCACTTCTCTTGCAGTGATTCGCCATTTCTTTAATGGGATTCTATTCCAATGCCGTTCAAATTGACAACCTCGGCTGTGTAATAACACTTAAAAGAAAAATACGTCAGATTTTTTATTCAAGGCAAAATTATTTATAATTAAAATAATTTTAAATCCATTTGAGGGCTAAATTAAGTTTGCCACATAATTACAAAAAATCTTTCTTTAACATTTAGTGAAAAAGAATAAACTCCCAATTTTTTTTTCTATATCCGCAGAAGGACACGCTACTCCTACATTTTACTTTAACACACGCTTCAAGAAAGAGACCGAATCCGATAGCCTTTCCATTAGCTACATCCTCCAGTATTACAGGCCACGCCCAGTAACTAAACATTGTTAACAAATAAATAGTAAAAATACTGTAAATATTAAGTAAGTTAGTAAAAAAATGTTTTGTATTAACAGTTATACATTGAAAAGATCTATTATTCATTTCCTTTTGCAGGGAGGGAATACCAATGTTCTCAATTTTACTGACACTGAAGTTAAATACATATACTGAGTAAAAAATAATAATAAATTTGTTCGCGTTGTTATAGATATATTCTATCCACAAAATGTCACATTCTCCCATGAATTTTATCTTTGTTATTCTTTATGGGAGGCACTGAATCCGATAGCCCCGCCAATGGTTACATCCTTCTCCTTCGTAAGGAGACGCCCTATGACTAAACAATTTTTAGCAAATAAATAAAAATAGCAGCAATAACTAACATAAGATACTGTAAATATAAAGTCAATTTAGTAAGTTTTTAAAAATGTTTAGGTTCAAGTGTTATGCTGTGAAAAAAGATCTCATTAGAAAAAATTTGAGGAAAATTGAAAAAATTGAGAAAATTAACCTAAACATTTTTAAAAATGTTTAGGTTCAAGTGTTATGCTGTGAAAAAAGATCTCATTAGAAAAAATTTGAGGAAAATTGAAAAAATTGAAAAAATTGAGAAAAGTTGAGGTTTTCCAGGGAAAACCTCAATTTTCTCAATTTTACTGACACCGAAGCTACTAGAAAGAGTAATTAATACTACTGAATAGCTCTGGAAACAGAATTTACAATTTTCTGTGCATTTTATGAAATTTTAGGTAATTAAAAAAAAATGTTCACTTTTTTATAGATATATTCTATCCACAAAAAGGTCACTTCTCCCATATATTTTATCTTTTTTACAGTTTATGGGATGGACCGAATGCGATATCTCTTCTAATGGTTACATCTTTCAGTATTATAGGGCACGCCGAATGAGCTAGCTCTTGTTAGCAAATAAATAAAAATAATAGCAATAATTAGCAAAAAAGTACTGTAAATATAATGTAAGTAAATTTAAATATATATATATATATATATATATATATATAACTAACAAGTAAAACACAAAACATACTACAAATAAGACATATCTCGCATAAAAATATAACAGCTATTAGCAAGAATTAGAAACCAGATTTTGAAGCCAAATAAAGTGCAAGAATTATTGTGATAATATAATGGAACGGAAATTATAACCACTGTCACCATCGTTAGGGGCCACAAACAGTGGATTATAATTTACAGCAAACCAAATAGTAGGGTTTCGGTTGTGTGGCATATCAGAAGAGATATTAACTCCACACATCTGGGCCCTACCCTACTATATAAAGGAAAGAAGAAATCAAAAAGATAACAAAAATTAGAAATAGGAATTATAATTTTACATACCAGACCTTCAGCACATGGAAATTTAATTTGAACAATTGATATGTGTTGCCAATGCTAAGAATTGTAAAAAGTGAAAAATGGTGTTGCCACTAAATAAAAGTGTAAAAGTGGAAAGAAGAAAGTATAGGAGTTGCCAAATACTAAAAGATAATATTATTAAATTTTAAGAATATCCAGGTATATTAATATAATAAATATATATTGAATAATAATAAATTAAAATGATTGATTAAAATAAATAGTATAGCAAAATTAAATATAACATATTGTTTAAAAAATATAATGATTATTATTACTGACAAAGTATGTATAATAAGTTATTGTATGACAGAAGATTAATCGAGTAAATAAGAGAAAAATAAAAAATAATGTTTAGAACAGAATAATCCCAATATAGGAACCCCCCCTTTTTTTTTTTTTTTTTTTTTTAATCCCTCCAGATATGTATATGCATGCATATACACAACATCCAAATTGTTTTTAAACATATTACTTTTTTTTTTTAATGAGAAAAACTTCCTCCGCCCGACCCAACCATCCAATTACAACCATAAAACCAAAACCCCACCCAACCTCCAGTAAATTAAGAAAGACATTAGACACATCATTATCAAGAATTGTATATAATAGATTTTAGGAACTTAGTGGGATAGTTGTATTGTGTAGCTGACAGAAATAGAGATTTAAAATTGGAGACTCTAAAATCATCAGAACATAGAAACTTGATTCTACAGCAGTGATTATAGATGATATTGCGAAATACAGATTTATGTAAGCAGGAGGAAAAATGAGTAAAGCTATTTACTTTAAAGCTAAAATCTTTACGCTTATCATATATATTGAAACTAAGGCTATTTCTAGGAGTGATGGAGATACTTAGATCTAGAAAACTAACAGAATTGTTAAGCATATCATTTTTAATTAATTCCAGAGCAGATGGATATTTTATGGGGAAGATAATGTTATTATTATTAGTAGTGATTACAAGTAAGATATCATCTATATATCGTTTAAGAATGATGTGTGTATCAGTATAGTCTTTTCCATAGTAATATAAGTAAAGATCTGCAAGGTAACTAGATGCTGAACCACCTTGTGGTATACCATGATTTTGTAGATATATTTTATTGTTATGTAGAATAAAATTATTATAGATAATAAATTTAGATAGACAACTGAAATAAGTTACATCAACATGGGAAGGGAGCTGAATATGGTTAACACAAGTTTCAAATAATTCATTAATTACATTGTAAAGGTCGTCAAGAGGAATATTGTTAAATAGATCTTTAAAATCATAGGTATATAAAGAGGTAATATTACTAATAGTACATATTGTATTGCGTAGATCATAACTATTTCCTATAGAGTAATCATTACGTTTTATATAATACTCATGCATGACAGACAGTATCTTTAATAGAAGTTTACTTGCTACATTGCTATATGTATTACATCCTATTGTAACAGTTCGAAACTTTAAAGGCGATTTATGAAATTTAGGGATTAGTACAATATAAGGATAGTTTAGATTATTATGTTGTAGGTTGAGAAGTTTATAGAAAGCCAGAATTTTTTTGTTACAAGCTACAGTAGACAAATTAGTAGAGGAATAGATACTGTTATTTACAATTGTAGAGGCTAACAAGCTATGATATAACTGTTTACAAATAAAAGCATAGTTATTGGATGATTTATCTACATAAGTAATTATGAAATACTATATATATGTCCTTTTGCTGATACTACAAATATTTCTAATAGTGGGTCTAATTTAAGCACGTTTTGCTAAGTATACAACTGTATCTATATGTTAACCTGTAATCAATGTAAAATAGCTTATATTGGCCAAACTAGTAATCCTTTACACCTTCGTATTAATCTACATCGAAATCATGTTAAGAACTATCCTAGTAATCTTTCTGGTAATAACTTTGAGTATGAACATTTTCATATGCATGGGTTCAATAATATTAATATCACTATTCTATCTATAAAGAAGAACCATAATGAACGTTTATTTTTAGAAAACTACTTCATCCAATTTCATAATACTAGTTATCCGTATGGTCTAAACCAATTAGTTCATAATAAACAATTAATATATTATACTAGCACTACTAACATAAATAAATATTCTCCAATCAATAATACTTTAAACTTGTCTATATATAATAAAACACTTAGAACTTCTAGAGGTAAACGTAAAAAGAGTAATAGTCCTAAGTATTCTAATAGTTATATAAAATCTGCTATTTTAAAATTATATAATTACTATACCAGTACTTATAATTGGATTAATATACGTACTTTCATTTACTCCATTAAAAAGAAACTTTTAGTTAAGTATTTTTCTATTTTTTTAAAAATCTTAACATTTCTGGACATTTTTCTCACCTATTCTTCGATCTCATTGTTGCACGAGCCACTGCACTTACCGTAAACCTAACCAGTAACATTAATAATACACCTTCTAATTCTAACTTATTAATTACTTTCACAAATCCTGCAATCAATAACTTAAACTTCAATAAAATATTTTCTACTAATAACACTTACTTTCCCATCAAAAATGTCATTATTAAAAAGTCCTTTAAATATCCCCTACCCTTTGGTAGGAAACTATTTAACTATAACTCCTTTTCGAAAACATATAACCCTTCTGATACACCACCCTGTATATGCAATGACAATCACTATAGGAACTTCATTAATAGGGATTATGGACACATCATTACTGGGGATCTAGCTATCATAAAAGATATTAGGTTAAAAAACTCATGCAGAAGGGCTCTAAACACCGTATTCCTTCAAAACACTCTCTTAGTGGCATTGTAACACAATTCACTTATGATTTAGATTTTTACATATATAATACTGCCTTAAAATACAGCACTCCTATTGAAGCCTTCACTACCTGGAAAGTAAAAGTACTTTCAATCTTTAAGCAAAATATTGCTAAATATGTAAAATATAGTTCTCCTGTCAACAGTCAATTTCATACTCACATAGACTTTATAAAGCAGTATTTCATAATTACTTATGTAGATAAATCATCCAATAACTATGCTTTTATTTGTAAACAGTTATATCATAGCTTGTTAGCCTCTACAATTGTAAATAACAGTATCTATTCCTCTACTAATTTGTCTACTGTAGTTTGTAACAAAAAAATTCTGGCTTTCTATCAACTTCTCAACCTACAACATAATAATCTAAACTATCCTTATATTGTACTACAGTGAAACCTGTTTTTAAAGACCATCACTGGGACCAAGAAAATGTGGTCTTTAAGGAGGGTCGGTCTTTGAATTCAGGTAATACGATACATTTTGACAAAATTTTAAGCGTACTTAATTTTATCAATAGAATTGGAATTTATTTGATAATTACCTGATTATCACTGAAAAGGCTTTTATGTAAAATATAATATAATAAAAAGCCTGTGTGTGCTTACTTTTTTATAATATGTAGAGAAAGACAGTGAGATTTATATATATTTTAATAAATGAAATTACAATATATTTAAATTGAAAAAAAAAAATTTGCTTTACATCGTAGGTACTTTATTATTTTTAAAAATATAACAGATTGCTTAACAGCTACATTTTGGGATAATTGTTTAATCTCTTCTGTACACATGTCAGATGTTTAAATAGTTCATCAGCCCCCACCTGCACGGAATAATTAAGCAAGGTGTTAAAACACTCTTTTACTTCATTGAAAGTGATTGTAGTTTTTTGTGATGTGTCTTCACCAGATGATGATATATTTTCAACTGCAATCAGTTTGTTCATTCTTATTTTCAGATTCCGTCACTGATGTACTAAATTGTCCATGAATGGGGGAAAAAAGAATTTTTTAAAGAATTCGCGGTCGTTAAAATAGGATTTTAAATAAATTTGTTTCTTATACAGAGCGGTCGTTGGTCGCGTCAGGCAGGTGGTCGTTCAATAAGGAAAATAAAAAATTATTTATAATTATATTCGGGACCGCTAAGACATGGTCGACAAGACCAGGTGGTCGTTAAATACGGGGGTCGTTCAACACAGGTTTTACTGTAATCCCTAAATTTCATAAATCGCCTTTAAAGTTTCGAACTCTTACAATAGGATGTAACACATATAGCAATGTAGCAAGTAAACTTCTATTAAAGATACTGTCTGTTATGCATGAGTATTATATAAAACGTAATGATTACTCTATAGGAAATAGTTATGATCTACGCAATACAATATGTACTATTAGTAATATTACCTCTTTATATACCTATGATTTTAAAGATCTATTTAACAATATTCCTCTTGACGACCTTTACAATGTAATTAATGAATTATTTGAAACTTGTGTTAACCATATTCAGCTCCCTTCCCATGTTGATGTAACTTATTTCAGTTGTCTATCTAAATTTATTATCTATAATAAATTTATTCTACATAACAATAAAATATATCTACAAAATCATGGTATACCACAAGGTGGTTCAGCATCTAGTTACCTTGCAGATCTTTACTTATATTACTATGAAAAAGAATATACTAATACTCACATCATTCTTAAACGATATATAGATGATATCTTACTTGTAAACACTAATAATAATAATAACATTATCTTCCCCATAAAATATCCATCTGCTCTGGAATTAATTAAAAATGATATGCTTAACAATTCTGTTAGTTTTCTAGATCTAAGTATCTCCATCACTCCTAGAAATAGCCTTAGTTTCAATATATATGATAAGCGTAAAGATTTTAGCTTTAAAGTAAAAAGCTTTACTCATTTTTCCTCCTGCTTACATAAATCTGTATTTCGCAATATCATCTATAATCACTGCTGTAGAATCAAGTTTCTATGTTCTGATGATTTTAGAGTCTCCAATTTTAAATCTCTATTTCTGTCAGCTACACAATACAACTATCCCACTAAGTTCCTAAAATCTATTATATACAATTCTTGATAATGATGTGTCTAATGTCTTTGTTAATTTACTGGAGGTTGGGTGGGGTTTTGGTTTTAAGGGTGTAATTGGATGGTTGGGTCGGGCGGAGGAAGTTTTTCTCATTAAAAAAAAAAAAAAAAAAAAAAAGTAATATGTTTAAAAACAATTTGAATGTGTATATGCATGCATATATATATCTGGAGGAATTTAAAAAAAAAAAAAAAAAAAAAACGGGGTTCCTATATTGTGATTATTCTGTCCTAAACATTATTTTTTATTTTTTTCTTATTTACTTGATTAATCTTCTGTCATGCAATAACTTATTATACATACTTTGTCAATAATAATATTCATTATATTTTTTAAACAATACGTTATATTTAATTTTGCTATACTATTTATTTTATTCAATCATTTTAATTTATTATTATTCAATATATATTTATTATATTAATATACCTGGATATTCTTAAAATTTAATAATATTACCTTTTAGTATTTGGCAACTCCTATACTTTCTTCTTTCCACTTTTACACTTTTATTTAGTGGCAACACCATTTTTCACTTTTTACAATTCTTAACATTGGCAACACATATCAATTGTTCAAGTGAAATTTACATGTGCTCAAGGTCTGGTATGTAAAATTATATTCCTATTTCTAATTTTTGTTTTCTTTTTGATTTCTTCTTTCCTTTATATAGTAGGGTAGGGCCCAGATGTGTGGAGTTAATATCTCTTCTGATATGCCACACAACCGAAACCCTACTATTTGGTTTGCTGTAAATTAAAATCCACTGTTTGTGGCCCCTGAAGATGGTGACAGTGGTTATTATTTCCGTTCCATTATATTATCACAATAATTCTTGCACTTTATTTGGCTTCAAATTCTGGTTTCTAATTCTTGCTAATAGCTGTTATATATATATATATATATAATTTTTTTTTGCGAGATATGTCTTATTTGTAGTATGTTTTGTGTTTTACTTGTTAGTTATATATATATATATATATATATATATATATATATATATATATATGTGTGTGTGTGTGTGTGTGTGTGTGTGTGTGTGTGTGTGTGTGTGTGTGAGTGTGTTTAAAATGCTACGCATTGAAAAATATCTATTATTCATTTCCTTTTCGCGATACCACTGTTCGAATTTTTACTGACATCGAAGTTATTCGAAAGAGAGATTATTCGGCACTTTTGAAAAAAAAAAACAGGTATTAGTTGATAAATATTGCATTTATTTATTTATTTATTTAGTTTTTGAGCGGAAAATCAAATAAATAAAAAAATAAAGTTAAAATGAAAAATATAATATCGCGAGTTAAAAAAATCATTGGATTGTTATAAAAATCTTACTGTAAAAAATGAAGCATTTAAAAATATATTTATAAATTTTTTATTATTTTAAATGGTTCAAAATATTAGTTACAATTAATAAAAATAAAATTTTCTCTTTGTGCGTAAAAAAAAAGCAAAATTTTAAATCAAGCATGAGGTAGCATTATAACAACTCTAAAAAATAACCTTTTAAAAACATTATAAAAATTACGTTATACAATTATTCATGTAGAACAACAGCACTGAGGTAAATATGCATCCTTAATTATTTTGAAAAAGTAATTTTTGCTTCAGTATTACTTGTGGAACACAAGTGACTGACATGGCGAGACTGCTTATCTTCAACATTTTTGTGTCCAAACAACCACAATTCCAAACAACCAACGCACAGCCAGCTGACGTCAAAAAGGGTCTCTAGATCTGTGGCAAGCGATGAACGTTTCGATCGTCCGCCATCTTGCTGGTGGTTAAGTCGAGCGATGGCAACGGCTGCCCTTTTTTCAGCATTGGACAATCTATCCAGCTGTTCTTCCATTCTTCCATTTTTCAGCAGATGTCAACAGGGGCGTAGCCAGGGGGGGGGATATCGGGATATTTCCCCCCCCCCGAAATTTTTGGATTAGTGATGAAATTCCGTCTATTTATACACATATAAGTTCATATCCCCCCCCCGAAATTTTTTCCTGGCTACGCGCCTGGTGCTGTTAAAAATAATCGTATCAATTTTTTTAACTGGAAATGACGTGCTAAAAAGTAAAGGCTTCTCGAGGAGCTAAATCACCCGCAACTATTTTTATAGAAATCCAATCTCTTCTTCGTGACTGGCAACAGTCAAAACGTCAGAGTTTGGTGTTCCCAGAGCGGGAACACTGCGCGTTAAAGGGTTAACCCATTTATGCCTAGATATTTTTGGCGACTTTCTTCGATTTTCGCTAATACCAGCAATAAGAGATAAATTTCTGATGGCAACTTCTTGAAAGAGAGGAGATTTCTTTTAAAATCGTTGTGTATAAAAATTGAAAAGCCAACATCCTACTGGGTCATGTTAAAATATTTTGTGGAGAAGGAAAAATAAATAAAGTTTCCGCCTGATAGCGAAAATGCCGTCCCAGAAAAGGCACTCAAAGCATAAATGGGTTAAAGGGTTAATAGTGAGACTGCTCTCCCTCTCTCTTTTTGCGCTCAAAATTTCACGTTTGATAACATTTTATCGCCACCTATCGGCACACCGCTAAATTTGCGACGTTAACACAGGCGGTTTTATTGGAGAGTGTTTTATAATCGATGCGTTTAACATGATTTATATTTCTTTCTTTTTTCTTTTCTTGATATCATTTGCTGTTTTTTAAATAAGGATCATAACTTTCACCATTGGGGGCGTCACTCTTTCGTACGATAATGCGCAGTCATCTTGCACAGATACCTGTATCATGGCTCTATTCTTGCAGTTAAAAAAATTATTTGAACGCATGAAGGGTTATTTAGATTACCTTATACTCTGACGAGATATACAATTCAATCCGCTTAATGAAATATCGGTTAAAAGAATATTCCGCTTAATATAATACATTACCCTAGTAGCACAATTAGTCCAAAAGACGTTTAAAACACGTTTTTTAACGTCAAAAAACGTGTTTCCAACGTAATTTCAACGTTTTTTTGAACTAGTTGTGCTACTAGGGTATGCTAATAGTCGATATTTTCCCAGATAACGGAATATCTCGCTTATTAGAATAGTGTCTTGTGGCAATTTTCCTATTCCAGTAAGCGAGCTGCACTTTATAAACGGGACAGTTTAAATAAAGTAAAGCCTGCCTTTACACCTTTGTCAGCCTCACCATGGCACAGTGGTTATGCCACTGAAAATGGTAGATGGCCGAAGTGTGAAGTTCCCGGGTTCGGGTCCCATCGCGCGGCTGTCGATCTAACGGTCTGGAGTTTTGGTAAGTTTTCTCCAGATGTAACGTGAATACGCGTTAGAACCCCGTGGAAAGTCCTCCTACCAAGGCACCCCCTCCCCCTGGCAGATCGCCCTAGTGTAGCGTTGCCATAATCACACACAATCGCAATTACACCTTCGTTAAAACCTGTATGTTTGAGGGTATTTTCAAACTACCTTTCCTGAAGTAAATTTATCGTGTTTCAGAGTTTGCTTCTAAGCCATTGATCCTTAATCGAACGATTTGAGCAGTGTTTAGCGTTCTAAGATTGCCCTTTTCTATTCTTGATTAGCCAATAATTACCGCCTCTTAAAGATAATATCCCAAAGGCTGCCTATCTAAAGGAAACGAAACCTGCATTTTGTCTCTTGCGCTTGGAACCGTTAGTTCTCAGTACGGGTGGGTCTTTTATGATAAATTTTAAGCAGCAATATTTCCCTCATCAGGTTTACTGTAGGATTTTTTTTTTTTACTTTCCGAACATGTACCATGTAAGAAAAGTATTGTAATCATGAAAAAATTCGACTTCGAGATTTTGGTGTTTTTACACGTTTTGAGGGCTTCTGAATCCATTTATGCTATTTTTACGAGATGTATGTATGTATGTGTGTATGTGTGTGTGTGTGTTTGTGTGTATGTGAGTGAACACGATAGCTCCTGAACGGAGCATTCGATAGAGCTCAAATTGGATATATATGTCATAAACCACCGTCGCAAGACCGGTATTGATTTTGGTGTGTATAGGACTTATAGTTTTTCTACAGGGCTACGACAAAGATTTCTTTTACATTATGGCCTATGGGGGGAATTTCTTGAAAGTGCGCTAGCGTTTAAACAGTAGATTCGATTGAGCTCAAATTGGGTATACATGTTATAAACCACCGTTGCAAGACCGGTATTTATTTTGGTGTGTATAGGACTTATAGTTTTTCTACTGGGCTACGACAAAGATTTCTTTTACGTTATGGCCTATGGGGGGGAATTTCTTGAAAGTGCGCTAGCGTTTAAACGATACATTCGATTGAGCTCAAATTCGGTATACATGTTATAAACCACCATCCTAAGACCGGTATTGATTTTGGTGTGTATAGGACTTATAGTTCTCCTAAAGGGCTACGACAAAACTTTCTTTTATGTTATGGCATAATGGCATATGGGGAGAAATTCTTGAAAGTGCGCAAGCGTTTAAACGGTGCATGCGATTGAGTTTCAATTTGGTGTATATGTTTGAATTATTCATCGATTAAAATTTAAATAAATGCTTGGTAATTATCTTAATCGTAAGTGTTCGGAAAGTGGAGTGGAGTCACTCCAGATTTTTTTTTTTTACTTTCCGAACATGTACCATGTAAGGAAAGTATTGTAATCATGAAACAATTCGACTTCGAGATTTTGGTGTATGGACTCGTTTTGAAGTGTTCTGAATTCATTCATGCTATTTTTACGAGATGTATGTATGTATGTGTGTGTGTGTGTGTGTGTGTGTGTGTGTGTGTGTGTGTATGTGAGTGAACACGATAGCTCCTAAACGGGGCATTCGAATGAGCTCAATTTGGGTATGTATGTTATAAACTACCGTCGCAAGACCGGTATTGATTTTGGTGTGTATAGGACTTATAGTTTTTCTACAGGGCTACGACAAAGATTTCTTTTACATTATGGCCTATGGGGAGAAATTCTCGAAAGTGCGCTAGCGTTTAAACGTTACATTCGATGGAGCTCAAATTGGGTATATATGTTATAAACCACCATCTTAAGACCGGTATTGATTTTGATGTGTATACGACTTATAGTTTTTCTACAGGGCTGCGACAAAGATTTCTTTTACATTAAGGCCTATTCGGGGAAATTATTGAAAGTGCGCTAGCGTTTAAACGGCGGCGCATCGATTGAGCTTCAATTTGGTGTATATGTTTGAATGATTCATCTATTAATATTTAAATAAATGCTTGGTAATGATCTTAATCGTAAGTGTTCGGAAAGTCGAGTGGAGTCACTCCAGATATTTTTTTTTTTTTTTTAACGAGAGTAAATCTATTAGCGTGTGTTTAGCTTTATCGAAAATACAAAGTCTTACTCTAGTGACAAACATGCAAAAGGCAGAAAATGTGACACAACATGGACAAATACTTTCCACCGCGAATGGCGTGCACCATATGAATCGGTGAGTGCAGATACCACCTCAGTCACAAAAAGGAAATTTTTCACAAGGAGAGAGAAAAAACTTCATAACTCCTCCAAATTTTCAAATATTTAAACTTTTCTTTTTCCCTCTGTCATAACATGCATTTATGTTTCTGTCATGCAAATATTACCTAATTTCGACACCAATTAGGCTCAGGAAAATTTAAAATTGGATTCGGACTTATGCTGTTTCTGCACTCAACTGGTTTTTAGTCAGCTGAAAACTTGGAAAAAGGTAATCATTCAAATCAAATCAAAGCAAATCAAATCACCATTTATTGTCTAGCCATATTTATGGTATGCAAAAGTCAAGAACATGAATTTAGGAGAAAAAAAGTGCTTTGCTTGCAGAAAATTATGGAGATGAAAATCTAACATTGAAGCTGGAATAACTATTTTTTAGAAAACCACCCCTAGGGCAGGGCAGGTGGCCGATAATAGTGTTAAAATAGATCATTCTCGACCATTGATTCATTGTCGTGTGTCGACCATTGATCATTGTCGCCCATCGTTCGAAAAAGAATCCCCGTATCTACGAAACTACTCAACAGAATAACGTCGTTCTTGCCCTCAACACGTATCTTGCCTTTCTAAGCTTATTTTCATCGAAAACGATTTTTCGCATTTTTGTGACTGAAGTGGTTTCTCCACACACCGATTCATATTCAAAGCTTTTGTTTAGATATTAGGTGCATTGGAAAATAATGTCATTTTTTTCGTATGTCAATATTTTCCCTATGCATAAATCACTGAAGCTAATAGTATGGAATTTGGTATGTATGTGAGTTTGTTAGCGTAGGTGCTAGGCTGGAAAACGTTTTCCAAAATTCATAACTTAGGGGGACAGGGAATCAAATCTTTCTTTATCACTAACCAAAAAAAAAAAGATCAATTTCTTTAAAGTTAAGATGAATTTTAAATCTGCAAAATTTATCAGCTAAACAGAGAAAAGTGACAATGTTATGTGAAACTGTAACTTTTACCTTCAAAAATAAATGAGTACAAAAATACAACAGCATTACAGTTACTTAAAAAAAAATAAACCAAGCATATTTTCAAAGCATGTTAAATAAATTTGCATATATAATATAAAATGGTAGAAATATAATGCGTGTTCACGTAAGTTAGAGTTGTTAAGCTATAACAGTTCCCAGCACTCAAATTCCCTGCAATTTTAAAGACTTCACTGCTATCTCCAAGAACATTTATGCTTCATTCAACTGGGGCTATTTCTGGAAGCCCTTTCCACACACACAAAGCATATTACGCAATGCCCGAACACGGAACGGATTAATCCGACATTGCGGTTCAATCTTCCTAAATGCGCCCAGGCTGATAAAATGAAAGAGCGAGAGAAAATACTCAAAGGCACGTTTCAAACTTTTTCCACAATTCTTTCTTTTAAGGAACTAAGGAAACATAAGTCCCGTTATCTCAACGTTTATTTGCTCGGCGGTATCTGAACAGATGTCCGGCATACGGGTTTTGCTCAATAGTTGTTTCACAGTACTTTCAGGGTGTATATAAAGGAAGATACCTGTACAGGGTGTCCCATAAACACTGGCGTATGCTTTTGCTCCTTATATAGAGATCACAGACGTAAGGGTGATTTATAAATTTCAAGTTTTCATTTTTTACTCTCTCTTTCTCTCCATAATATAAAAATCTATCTACTAAAATATGACTTAGTTATTAATTTCAGAATTTCTGATTACAATTTATAAAGTGACCAGACGTCCTGATTTTGGCGGGAAAGAACCCTAAAATGTCCCGCTTTTCCATTCCTGTCCCGCCAAGGTGCTGCTTTATGAAAAATAAATAAATAAATGTAAAGTTAATTGGGAATAAATTCACATGAAAATGATTGTGTTATTTACAAAGTTTTTTGTTACTTGTACTTAACACCGGTTTTCTTTTATTGATGAAAATGATTTTTATAATATGTATTAACCCTTTAACGCGCGGTGTCCTCGCCATGAGGACACCCAACTCTGACGTGTTGACTGTTGCCAGTCACGAAGAATAGATTGGATTTCTATAAAAATAGTTGCGGGTGACATAGCTCACACGAGAATCCTTTACTTTTGAGCACGTCATTTCCCGTAAAAAAAATGGTCACGATTATTTTTAACAGCACTTGCATCTGCTGAAAAATGGAAGAACGCGAGAACAGGTGGATAGATTGCCCAATGCTGAAAAAAGGGCAGCATCGCTCGACTTAACTACCAGCAAGATGGCGGACGATCGAAACGTTCATCGCGTGCCACAGATCTAGAGACCCTTTTTGGACGCAGTTGGCTGTGCCGCGCACAGCCAGCTGTCGTTACGACGTCGTCCCTGCCCCCGCGTTGCTTGCGACCGGTCACTAGTGGCTTGCCATTGACAAGAGCCGGCGTATAGCCCCCCTCCCTGCTACTACCTGTGTCTTGCCAACACAGTTTTCTCTTTCAGATCCCCCGTGGGGACCCTTACCTTACAGTCACGTTTTCACACATACACACACTATGGATTTGAGTTATTATGAACTTTTTGTTCGTGCTCATCAGCAGAACACAAACAGCGAGATGATTTACATAGCAGACTATCTCAAGTTTGTCGACGCTCAGATTGCGAACCAACCCAACCTTTTCACTGACATACCGTCATTAGATGAAAACATCAGGACACTCATTCAAAATCCTGACACTCGTGTGCTAGCGGCATTTCCCCTGTACAATTTATTCAAACAGTGCACCAGCGCTGCACGCGTTGAATTACCGAACGCACAAGGGCCCAGGACACATAAAAGGAAAAACTCTGGGAGCTCTGTTACTAGCAGCTCCAAAAACAATCGGATTGAACATTCGAACTCCAGTGACACTACTTCGGACGAAGAAGACGATATTCGGGTGCCATATCACACATGCAGGATACCGACACTCACATTGAAAAACACACTGAAACTACCAGCGAACATGAAAACTCTCACACTGAACCGGTACGTGACTCCACGCACACAAACAAACACAGATTCTTCTGTGAATTACCAGCTGGGTCATACTCAAAACATTGCAGTAAAATTTCGGATATTGTAGGTTACAATATCGTATGCAAATTTACTGGACGGACCTATATGGTACAGCTCAGGGATGACTCAAAATTTAGAGAAGTCCAACACTATCTGCAGGATCAAAAAATTGGTTGTCAAACCTTCCATCCCAAGAAAGAAAGACCGATCAAAGTCCTAATCAAAGGTATTCCTACCGACACACCCAAACCCCAAATTGAGAACTTTCTCGTAACTAATGGGTACGACCCAATACACCTTGCTTTCCTTAGAAACAGGGAAAAGAAACTGTTCCCATATTGCATAGCGGATCTCAGAAAAACGCCAAACCTTGATACAATATACTCGCTGACACAGTTTAGTTATTTAAACATCACTGTTGAGCCCTACCGCGGCCGAAAAATCAAGCAATGTCATAATTGCCAAGGTTTCGGCCACTCCTCATTAACCTGCTCATTAGCACCCAAATGCTTAAAATGCGCCCAAGACCACCTGTTCAAGAATTGCAAATTCAAAGGACCTAATTACGAGCCACTCTGCGCCAATTGTGGGGGCCCTCACGGGGCTTCTTACGGCGGTTGCCCACGTAATCCTGCCAACTGGGGCAAGCACCCCAAGGCAGTGGGACACAATGACCATAAAAACACACAAAAACCATACCTGAAACCCATGGAAACCTTCAAGAAGAAGGACCCAACAAGCTGGCAAGTTGTCGGCAATAGGAAAAATCATGTCGAGTTTCACGACATTGAACCGACCCCCGACAACACCGAAGCCCCAGAAAACAACATGGACATCACACAAGCTCCTGAACAAGCTGAAATCTCCTCGAAACCCGGGAAAAAACAACAAACTGACATCTCTTAAGTCCAGCTCCATTGACAAAGGCCTACAAAACATGATTATAGCCAGACCGGCCACTAAAAAATCCAACAAGTCTTCAAAACGAAAACAGAAAAAGGGTAATAAGACCCAACCACGCTCAAACAAACAGAAAACAAACAAAAACTCGTCTGACTTCGACACAACTTCCTTCAAAGCTGTAATGGAAGTCTTTTTTCCTCATTAGGGAACTTGCAAACACTGTTGACATCGTCCAGATGATACAGGTTTTCAGAGAGGCACTCCACGCCATGAAACAATTCGACAAGAAACTAGACGAGGCTTTTGCACTGGTAAACATAATGAACAAACACTTCAATAATAATGATGATGAGTAATCTAAATACCCTTAAAACGTTATCATGGAACGCCGAGGGGCTTCATGGTAAAATAAACGAACTCCGAAACTACCTATCTCACGGCGATTACGACACAGTCCTCATTCAAGAGGCTAAGTTTCGCCCTCACATCGCATATAACATCCCACAATACACCCTGCACAGAACTGACCGTCCACGCGTAAGCGCTGGCATTACACATGGTGGAACGGCCATTTACGTCAAAACATGCATTCCACACCGCACTGCCAATCTCACTTTTGACAGTCTCGAAGCCACTTCAATCATTGTACATAGCACACACGGAGATATCCTTGTCACTCCTATTCTACAGCGGTGTGCCCCAGGGGTCTATCCTGGGCCCCGCACTATTCAACCTCTTTATCAATGACCTGCCAAGATCCAAGAACACAGATCTTGCTCTTTTCGCAGACGATTCTGCCGTCATCGGACACGCTCCCCAAAAAAACTTCCTATGCAAATATATGCAAAAACACATAACTGAAATTGAAAGATGGATGCACGATTGGCACATGGAAATAAATCCCAAGAAGTGCCAAGCTATCTATTTCACTCGGAAGCTTCCTCCGTGTACGTGTATAACCAACCTGCTGAATGCGAGCACTCGGCAGAGTACTTGGGTGTCCTGCTTGACAAAAATCTCACGTGGAGGCACCACGTTACGCATATCAGACAGCAGATGACTGAGGCATTTAAGAACATTTCCAAACTCTTATTCAACACTAAAATTAATGCTCGAAACAAAACCCTCCTATACAAAATGTATGTCAGACCTACGGTCACTTACGCAGCCCCTGTATGGGCCAGTGCCGCCGAAACACATATAGCCAGGATTGAATCCAAATAAAACTATCTACTGCGAAAAATAAGGAACGGACCACCCTTCATCGCAAACCAACTGGCCAGGAGGGACCTTAAAATTAACACCAATAGGTGTGAGATACACAAACAAATTGTGACATTCTACAAAAACTTAACACTCTGCTAAATCCAATATGTGCTGAATACCCAGACTACGACTACAGGGACCCCCTCCACGCTGAACGCCCCAAGGCGGCTGGCTCTGCACACTCTCCAAATTACTGATCCAACCATTGTCTAAAGCAGAGGTTCCCAAACTGGGTGCCGCGGCACCCTAGGGTGCCACGAGCGTAAGTCAGGGGTGCCGTGGCGGTAATCAAGAAAAGTGTTTTGGTGGAGTATAATCAAATAATTTCCTCTGAGCCGGTATCCCCTAGAAAGTGAGCTAAGCCAATCACTAAGTGGGCTCAAACAAAAATATTTCAGTCAAGTTCAAGACCGTCCTGTAGCCTCTCTTTTATAGGAACTCCCTGAAATGGGGGTATTGTCAAAATTCTATATCCCTTTCCCAAGAGAGTACTTCCTTGATAGTTAGCCCTATAAACAAACAAACAAAAAATAACGTAAAATGCATCCAAACTGCTTCATTCTAACCTTCATATTCATATTTCTTTAAAGGAAATCTGCCGCGAAAGTTTTTAGCCTAAAAAGGGTGCTGCAAAGTGTTTTTAGCCTGACAAGGGTGCCGCGAAATGCTTTTAGCCTGACAAGGGTGCCGTGGGTAAAAAAAGTTTGGGAACCCCTGGTCTAAAGGATGCTCTGGTATGGTATCAAGGCTTCAACCGAGTAACCTGTCCTGCGAAGTCCGTGCTTAGCGGGGAGAGGACAGGTCGGTTGTCCAAACTTCTCTTCTCTCCTCTTTTCTATTTTTGTAAATATTCTACACTGACACACACACGCTCAACTGATAATGGAGTCTCTTCTAATAGGAATGACTGACAATGAAGCGCTCCTTACAGCGAACGACCCAATACAGTCATTCCAATCTCCCTACAACTAGCTACCCGACCCGCGGTCCAACGAACCGTAACCTATACATTTACCCCGGTCAGTTAAGGGTTCTTACGACAAGATTCCAAAACACACTCAAAAATACACACTGGACGTTATAGCCTACTGTTACGGAAGTCCCTTAAAAACCCACTTCGGTTCGGTTCCGTGTTCTCAGTTGATATTTTTAAATAAGTTGGAAAACTTTTAAATACAAAATATGCATCATAAATTTCACTCGTAGCCTTTTGGTTACTTATAACATGGGGGGAGGGCAATTTTCTTTATGATTGTGTTTCCTACTATAGCATCACATTTCTTAACATTTTAACTTAATCATAGATCTCATTCAGGTACTCCGGTCAAACAGACTGAAAATGTGTGTGTGTGGTGGGGGGGGGGAGGGGCAAGTACACCCTGTTTGCCATATATTGCGAATGCTCATAATCCTGATTATTAAAGTTTTATTATTTTTGCTAACGTTTTTTTTTTGTTGTTGTTGTTTTAAAAAAACTTTCGTACAATCACAAACGATTACAGAAAAGAAAAAAAAAAAAAAAGATGCAATGAGAATGTACTCGAAAGTCCAACTGCAGGAGACATTCTGAACTTACGATGTATTACTTTATAATAACCCAGAAATTAGATTATTCAAGACAGCACAGCAAATTTGCATCAAACTTGCAGTAAGCTTGATTTATCAAGTCAAGAAACTTGAATTAAGCTGAAAATTTGAAGCGTGTAAGCTTAATGGAAGCTTGAATCAAGTGTTCAAGTTTACACTTGCCCGCCTCGCTGTAAACTTGACATGGCAAGCTTAATTCAAACTTTTAAAAAAATTCAGTTAAATATTGGTTGCAGTCACTTTTGGCGAAAATGTACATCCCTTTATTCCATTCTCAGCAGAAAATTTCTGTTCCAACCGCCTTACTGACCATGCGAGCTCATTATGTGAGGCGCCCGATTTCTTAGGGTTTAGAAGATAACTTATTATTTGATTTCGGTGACCTGCCTTGGCGCTCTACCGAATATTTTAAGTATTGCAACTAGTGCAATTCGAACCTGGATTACAAAATGAATGCATGTTTTTTTACCAATAAAAATAGACGTTTGATATTTTCTGGTGTTTTAAATTGTGTAAAATATCTACCGAGGTTATTTCGTGTGCTTTATCAGTTTTGTTCTCCTATTAAATTGTTTTATTTGAATAATAATTTCCTGTTTTTAAGCAGCAGCGATACATTATTCGCTGTGAATCTAACGATGTTTCAGTCCAGCAGTTTCAAAATAAAGGTTAGTTGGTGCAGAAAATATCTCGTTAGAATAAAGAATTTTCATGAATGTAAATTATAAAATCTAAATAACTGACTCTATCTAACTGACTATAATCGAACTCTAAATGTCTACTGAAATATAGGGGGGGGGGGATCAGTTTCAAAACATGTGATGAGCTTTTGCAAAACTACATTCATGAATATGGGCGACGGCAAAATATTTTCCAGTTCTAGGGGGGAGGAAAAATTATTCCGACATAGGATTTATATGTTTGTTTGTTTGCCAGGAGAGGACAGCTCGCGTCACTGAATGTGTCGCTTAGAGCTACATATAGTCCTTCCCCGAATTTCCCTCCACAATTTGGAACCTCATCAGAAGGTGGGGGGTCTTCTGAATATTGCCACCCCTCGGAAACTGCTAGCGACCGCCGAGAGGACTTTCGGAACCACGGATTTAACTTGCACGTACACCGCATGTACACGGTGGTCTTTAGTCGTTCGCCGGTATCGAACGCACAAACTTCCGGTTACGTGTCCATCGCCTTAACCACTGGGCTGCAAAGATAAAAAAGTCAGGAGCACAAAAGGCCTGCAAGAGATGAGGAGGGGCTAATGCACCCCCTAGCCGAATTGCCCTATGCTGTCGAAGTCCATTAAATACTGATGCTACCCACTGAAGGTTGTTTTGGTTGAAAATATTTTACTGATATTGTTCATCTATCCATGATAGAGTTGATAAACATAAAATAATATTATATTCGAGATGAGCTACTGAGCTGAAGCGTTTAGCATGGTTCGTTTTCAGATAACAGTTTTCTCCCTAAAGCGTTTGGATTTATCAATAGGAGTAAACGAAATAAGTGCTTGTAGTTTGAACACCGCCCACAAGACTTAATAACAATAAATTATTTTAGAATTGTTTCCGAACATGATGGATTTTAATAAACATTAAGGAGTTTTTGTTCGGAAAAATAAGCTCATTCTTGTCAGGCAGGACAAATTCTTTTTCTCCCCATTATAAATTTATACCAGATTCGGATTCAAGACACGAACGGTGAAGTTCCCCTCCCGCCTCCCTTTCCCATCCATTCGATTTGAATACACGCCAGACAGAAATTTTTATGGAACCAGCTTCAAAATCTGATATATTTCGTATTTCTGGAAAATGTTTTCTAGAGCTATTCATGCTCGGGAAAGAGAGCTTCATGTCTTTAGACGGGGCCTTAATGGGTAAAATATTTAAGGGGGAGGAGATTTCAAGTTTTATGCTCCAATATGCTAATCAGTGGCGCCAAACAGTAGTCAGCGAATTGCTCTCTTTCTCTTAGTAAGACAGAAACGGTTACTTCGCTACCGTAGTCGCATTTAGAAATATCTCAAGTGATCACTTAAGCCGGATTCATACTGGCCGTACCGCACCGCTAAGATGCACAGCCCTCTATAGTAATAGGCCAGCGCGCTGATTCAAAATGGCGGCGACTGAAGGCGGAATTTCCCCTTTCCCTTCATGCGACCGCAGTGCACAAACCAGAAAACAAACTTAATATTTTACTAAACAATTAATGATTACATGACTGAAAAATTTTACCATCTCTTATAAATGATTTTTACCAATAAAAAAGTTACACCTGAAAGATAATTTATTTTATTTTTGGTATTAGAGATATTTTGATAATAGGCTTTCTTTGTAAACAATATGTTATACACCACGAAAGCAATTTACTATTTCATTATATTTTAATTTGAATAATTTTAACTATCTATTATTCAGTATTCAATTCATATAATGATTTCCATTAAATTATTCAAAGTTTCGGGGAATAAAGTAATTTACTGTAGCTAAATCATTTTAAATAATAAAAATAATAATTATATAGATTCTATTTTCAAGGAGAAAATCTATAAATAAAAATAGCATGGATATACTAAAATGAATCAAAACATATCAATTCAGTAACTTTATTTTTAAAATCATATATATACACTCACAAACAATTTGCATCTTATTACAAAAAAGTAAACAATATATATAGATTAACATTTTCACTATTGAAAATTATCTAACTTCACAGTATTTCCATAAAGGAAGTAACAAAGTAATTTCACCCTTAAATTAATTGATAATTTCTGTTATTTGCACTTGTAAAAGTTACTCGTTCAACATTTTGTAATTACAATCTAGGCTATTTCAATAATTATTTCTTTGTGATTATACTAAAAAATATAAAAATTATAAAAAATTTTAACATTTTTGCCCATACACATACACACCCATTTATCGTGAGGTAATAGATTGGGAACAGATATGTAAATACGAACAGAAATGGAAATACTTAAGCAATTGGCCAGCGTTAAATTAAAAACATTTATGAAGGGACAGGGTACCTCTTCAGTAGCATAAATTGGAGTTTAAAAGGGTTAAATCGTTTGAAAATAAACGTTGTTTTTCAAAACACAAGTGTTAAACAAAGTTTAAAAATGAAGATAGAAAAAAAAATTATTTGGGAAAAAAACATCAACTTTAATAAATATATTTTGAGACATTAAATAACTGTCCGGCTGTGATTTTAACAAGTTATTCTAATTTTGATATTTTAAGCAATGTTAGAGGTACAGTGTCTCTTTTAAAATTTACAGTAACATGAGTTAATAGTACAGTCAGTTACAGTGAGTTAATAGTCATTATTATAATATATTTCAAAAGTTAAATCTAAGCTTACCTTAAAAGATATTTCTATTGAGGGTATATCCAATACACATAATTTAATTACAATTGATTGTTCATCAGTTTTAATATAATTCCATTTGGGATAGTTCATTATGCAGTCACGTATGTACATTTCAGCTTGATGGATATCTTTTATTTTATTTAGTTCAGTCTCATTAGCGTATGTTATTAAACTTGTATATAAAGACAGCTGGATATTTTCGTTTTCTTTGTCGTCACGAGTTTTTCTTTTTTTGGGCACTGTGATATTTAAATGAGGTGTGGAATCATGAATATATGTTGGAAACGCATCAGGAGTCAAAGCAGGACTGGCTCGGGGAATCTTATGTATATTCCAATCTTTGTCCTTCCAAATATCTTCTCGAACAATCATCTCACTGGCAAAATGTTTAATGCAAACTCTAGTATTTTTGTGAATTTGAAATTTTGCCGATGAATCCTGTTAATCCAGAAATTTCTTTGTTCCTCATCGTTCGGGAACCGGAAACAAGTTACGTATGGCGGACCGTAGTTCGATCTGCAATGAGGAACAACACATTTGAAAGGCATAACCTACAAATGAAATAAAAAACATATATTATCGGTAATTTAGATTAAACGTTATTATAAATTAATTAGGTTTTAAATTAATCAAGCTTTTGATTCATATTTTAAAACCATTAGTTAATTACTAATACAAAAAAGTAGAGAATGTAAACAAGCTCAACACATTAACATTAAAATTATTTTTTATGTAATAAAATAAATTACTTACTATTTGTCTGATTTCTTTCTTTCTTGCACTATTCATCTACACATATGCATCAATACAAGCTATTTTAAGTAAAATAATATTACATTATGTGAGCGATAAAATGGATGACTGTTGTTCTTAACTTCCATTTAGAGTGAAATCGCGAACGATGGCAGACGAACAGAATAATTTTAAACCTTCCGCCTTCGGTTGGTCACGTGATCGTATTCCCAAGAATCAGCGCGCTGGCCTATTACTGGAGAGGGCTGTGCTAAGATGCCGCGATGACGTCACGTGGCGGAGCAACACGGTCCCCGCGCGGCGAGCGCCGAGGGTTTGCGCAATATCTGGCAAGAACAGATATTCCGCAGCGACCGCAAAGCTCAGCCAATTACAGAAGACAAAACAGAGCTACAGCCAATTACAGTGCATTTACTTGCGGCACCGCAAGCTCACCGCGCGGACAGCCAACGGTCCAAAACGGGCAAACAGTACGGCATGGTTGCGGTGCGGCGCGGCAGGTATGAATCCGCCTTTGCACTGGTTTCTGCCGCGCGGGTTCATCGCACAAATAAAAAAAACTCTCACAGATTTCGGTACTCAGCAAGGACGTATTTAAGGAGATGGGTCCAGGGGGTCCGGACCCTGGAATAGGATTTAAAAAAATTCTCTCTCATCATTGCAAAGATGAGCAGCACTCTTGGGCGCAAAATTGTATATAAAACGTTCCCCATAACATTTTGGCAAATAGGAGAGAGTGAAAAACTTTCAGTTGTTCCCGGGCACTGAAAACCCTAGCTACGCCTCTAGCAAGGACACGATGCCAGCAATTCTCAATTTTATATCATTCCGTACCATTCTGTCTCCCTTCTGGGTCCCCGTTCATTTTCAAGACTCAGATTGCTCAAAAATGAATTGAGAAATCACGTGACTCAATCAAGTTTGAAAAATTTAAATTTCATGAGAATTGAAAATAAAATACTATTAAAATCTGTTTTACGTATTTTTGTGTTACTTTGAACTTAATTTTTGATTCAGTCTTTGTGTATGAATGTGTACATAAAATAAAGTCTCAAAGTTTCAGATGACGCACTCTTAAGCATGTAAAATATTTACATTTGATATTACAATAAAATCGCCCACTGCTTGCGAGGCCGGTTCCAAATATATTTTATGGAAGTATTAAATGTTTCATGTGTTTCATACATTTAAGGTTGTGTCCTCTGAAAATTTGGCACTCTTTTCTGTGTAATACGCAAAAACAGAATCAAACTCGGAATTGTCCGTAAGATAAAGTCAATAGGATTGTCCCTCTGTCTCCCTAAATATTGATTTTGAATACATAATGATTTTGCTAATTTAAAATGAAAACAAATTTTTTATTAAAAATTTATTATGAATTGTTTTTGCTGAATTTTAAATGCATACAAACAAAATTGGATAAAAGAGTCGGAGGCGGGACCCGGGGCGGGCCTGAAGAAAAGGTATCTGGACCCCAAGCGTTCGAGTCCGAAATGCTCTAGTATACATACATGGGAAATATTAGAAAAATGTTTGTCGAAAGAGATTTTGAAGTTGCTTTTTTATCAAAATCTCTGCTTCATCTATCATGGTTTCAATTCTGGTAAGGGAGTGTGTAGTTCACTCCTCCCTCAGATAATTTGAATCTGGGTCTTTTAACAATTAAATGTAAGAATTTCCCTCCAGAGAAGAATAAGCCTAGTTTTCCTGAACAGAAAATAATATTTATCCCAGGTCGTAATGTTTTGCAAAAATTACGTAAGCATTTACCAGAAAAGATATTTTATCGAAGTATTAAATATTTCATACATTTAAGGTTGTGTCATCTGGAAATTTCGCACGCATTCTGTGTAATAATACGCAAAACAGAATCAGAATCGGAATTGTCCGTAAGATAAAGTGAATAGGATTGTCTCTCTGTCTCCCTAAATATTGATTTTGAAGACATAATTAATGATTTTGCTAATTTAAAATAAAAACAAACTTTTTATTAAAAATTTATTATGAATTGTTTTTGCTGAATTTTACATATTATAAACAAAATTCGATAAAAGAGTCGAAGGTGGAGCCCCGGCAAGCCTCAAGAAAAGGTATCTGGGCCCGAAGCGTTCGTCTTTGAGTTAGAAGAGCTCTAGTATACATATATGGAAAATATTAGAAAAATGGTTGTCGAAAGAGATTTTGAAGTAGCTTTTTATCAAAATCTCTCCTTCATCTATCATGGTTTCAATTCTGGTAAGGGAGAGTGTAATTCCCTCCTCCCTCCGATAATTTGAATCTGGGTCTTTTAACAATTAAATGTAAGAATTTCCCTCCAGAGAAGAATAAGCCTAGTTTTCATCAACAGAAAATAATATTTATCCCAGGTCGTAATGTTTTGCAAAAATTACGTAAGCATTTACCAGAAAACATTGTTTAGAGTTCGCATGGGCGGTGTTCAAGCCATAAGCTACGCCTTTATTTACGCCCACTGATATATCCATAGTTTTTCGGTTGAAAAACAAAATAAAATAAATATGCCTAACGCTTAATTTACAAATTATATTTCCGATATAATATTATTTTATTTATGCATGCCCAGTTGTATGATGTCAATTAATTGTAGCACTTAAACAATGTCGCAGAAATATTTTAATCCAATTCTGCCTTCTGTGAGTATATTTTTTCAAGGTAGATTAACTTAATCTTATTTTTAGGGAATCCTTGTAAATGACAAAAAGAGACGTAAAATTTGCAATTTTGTACTTAAATTTTAAAGAAGAAAATATCAACTGCTTTTGCCAAAAATTTAAAGAGAGAGAAAATGTTATGATAACTGGGCATTAATGGATTTAACTATTTTTGTACGAAATGCGCTAGTGTTTTTGTTTTCTTCCTTTAAAATGCGCAAATAACCAGAGCCGACATTTAAGGGGGAAACTACTCGCAAAGTCCGGTGTGTTGTGTGTGGTATGTTTTGTTTTGTATGTATGTAGTTGCGGCGAGGCCGCAGTAATTCAGACAGAGTCAAGAACAAGATTAGATTTTTTTTTTAATCAAAAAATAAATAAATAAATAAATAAAAGATAAAAATGCAGTGCTGTCCTCCAGCCACCAATAATAGTGAACTTCCACGGACAGGTTACTAGGCTGCGTGGTGGATTTTAAGTCTGCAGGGCGTGGAGAACCGCTTTAGGCCGTCTTCGATATGCTGGGTCCGAGGGCTCATAGTCAGGTAATGTTGCTATGACTTCATTAGGGATGTTCCTAATGTTCTTATAGAATTTCTTGGACAGCTTGAGTAGATGGTATTTGGCCAACTCATTTTGTGAGGTGGACAATCATAATGGTTTAGGCCAGGGTTTCCCAACCTTTTTAGCTGGCGGATACCTTTTTCAGACAAAAATCCACGGCGGATCCCTGTCAGTTGGCGCGCACGCGAACCCCCCTCCCCCCCCCCGGAGTTTTCAGAAAGTCGAGCACCGGCACTAAACTACCTGCGGGTCAACACTTGGGAACCTCAGCCGCTGTTCAAAGGTGGCCCCGGACCCCCTAGAAAGAGCCGGCGGGGTCCGCGGACCACACGTTGGGAAGCCCTGGTTTAGACGATAGTTCGTTATTGGATTTCGGTGTCCTGCTTGGCGTTCAACCGAATTGTTTAAGAATTATACCACAATAGATAATTTTTGGTTTACAAATTGAATGTTTTTTACCAATAAAACGAGATTTTTAATATATTCTGGTGCTTTACTTTGTATAAAGTAATAGGCGTAAGGATAATGTCTGTAATCGCCTGCTGCATTGGAAAAAAAAACTTTGTATAAAGTATCTAGCAAAGTTATTGCATGTGCTTTACCTCTTTTATTCTCCTATTAAATTATTATATTTGAATAATAATTTCCGGTTTGTAATCAGCACCGATACATTATTCGCTGTTAATCTAATGATGTTTCAGTCCAGCGGTTTAAAAATAAGGCTAGTTGGTGCACAAAATATCTCGTTCAAATAAACAATTTTCATGAATGTAAATTATAAAATCTTAATAACTGACTATAATCTAAGTTTAAATGTCTACTGAAATATAGGGTGAGAAAATCAGTTTCGATACATGTGATGAGCTTTTGCAAAACTGCATTCATGAATATGAACGACGGCAAAACATTTTCCAGTTTCAGGGGGGAGCAAAAATTATTCCGACATATGATTTATATGTTGGAAAGAGCAAAGAATCAGGAGTACAAAAGGCATACAAAAGATGAGGAGAGGCTAATGCACCCCCTAGCCGAATTGCCCTATGCAACCGATACCCATTAAATACTGATGCTTCCCACTGAAGGTTGTTATGGTTGAAAATTTTTCCCTCACACTGTTCATCTATCCATGATAGAGTTGATATACATAAAATAATATTATATTGGAGATGAGCTACTGAGCCGAAGCGTTAGCATGGTTTGATTTGAGATAATAATTTTCCACCTAAAGCTTTTGGATTTATCAATAGGAGTAAATGAAAGAAGTGCTTGAAATATGAAAACCGCCCAAAAGAACTAACAATAAATTATTTTAGAATTGTTTCCGAACATGAGGGATTTTAATAAACATTAAGTCCTTTTTGTTCGAAAAAAAAAAAAGCTCATTCTTGTCAGGCTGGAGAAATTCATTTTCTCCCCATTATAAATTTATAGCAGATTCGGATTCAAGACACGAAAGGTGAAGTTCCCTCCTATCCCATCCATTCAATTTGAATATACCCAAGACAGAAATAATTTTTATGGAACCAGCTTCAAAGTCATGTTTTTTCATATTTCTGGAAAATGTTTTCTAGAGCTTTTCAACCCACCTGTATTACTTTCTTGGAACCGCGTGTATCAAGTGTAATTCCCTTTAATATAGTGTCTTATGAGCGAAGCTGGGGGTATTCACACCAGGGCCGTAACCAGAGGGGGGGCTACGGGGGCTGAGCCCTACCTAGCCGGCTTTCAGCCCCCCCTAAGATTTCCAATTTTTTTTGTAAGTTTACAAATAAATACGAAATTCTAGAAACGACTGATTTTTTACAATCGCTAAATTTTACATCATAAAAAATACCCATTGTTTTGGGAGAATTTCTCATCACAATGGCCAGATTTTTATACATACGGCTTATTATTTTGCTGCTCTTGGCTGCATGTTGGCTGCATCGCTCTTGGCTATATTCTTTGATGTAGCATCGGTTTTCGGATTTTTCCGAGTACACGAAACTGCCGGTTTCCTTTTAAGTTCCTTACAATTTTATCTTTACAATTATATATTTAAAATGAAAAATAAATGCACTTTTCAGTAAATTTTTAATTTACTGAATTTAATTGTTGTTGTTGTTTAATTGTTAACATTTTTTTTATTTTACAGAGTTTATTATTATTATTATTGGATAGCATTTAATGGATTGCAAAAGGCACAATTAACTAGTAACTACGTCTTGTGAATTATTGTTGTACAAAAAATTACTCTAACCGACATCCAATACTGCATTCTCTCAAAATATCATTTGAATATTTTTAATGGAGTCTCAATGAAAAAATTATTAACATAATGAATGTTAAATATTTTAAAAACACGGTGTTTTTTGAAGCAAATACTCTAGAAAAAAAAAAGTGCAAATTGAACCCCCCCCCCTTCCGCCTACTAATACTTATATTTGTTCCGCCCCCCCCCAAACTAGATTCAAAGCCCTACCTAACATTTCATCCTGGTTACGGCCCTGGTTTACACCCCGGAAGTTTGGAAACAAAATTTGCAAGCAAGCAAGCTATTCATGATCGGGAAAGAGAGCTTCATGTCTTTAGACGGGGCCGTAATGGAGAAAAATATTTAAGGGGGAGGAGATTTCAAGCTTTATGTTCCAATATGCTAGTCAGTGGCGCCAAACAGTAGTCACCGAAACTGCTCTCTTTCTTTCAGTAAGATGGACACGGTTACTTCGCTACCGCAGTCGTATTTAGAAATTTCTTAAGTGATAACTTACATTGGTTTCTGACACGAGGGTTCATCGTACAAACGAAACAACTATCACAGATTTCGGTACTAAGCAAGGACGTATTTAAGGGGATCGGTCCAGGGGGTCCGGACCCTCCCTCCCGAAATTTTGATTTTTGTTACTAAAACGATAACGATGCAATCTGTTTGTGAAAATTTCTGCCTTTTTCACTGTTTGGACCCCCTCCAAAATCTTTTTCCGGCTACGTGCCTGGTACTAGGGACAATTAATGAAAATAAATATTTTAGTGGGTTACGGATTTTAACCTATTCTCTCTCATCATTGCAAAGATGAGCAGCACTCGCAGGGCCTGATTACCGCACAGGCCAACTAGGCCATGGCCTAGGGCACCCAAAATTATTAAAATAATTTAAGTTCTATTCGTAAAAATATGAGTTATGCACTAAATATTTAACGGTAATAAAAATAGATAAAGCGATCATTTTGACAACACATTCCGCTGAGCAAAGGGTTTGTTTACACAACATTCAGGCATAAAAGCAACGTCATTTTAACATCCCAAGAATTCCACCTTGGAATATTCACTGACGTGACGTCATTTGATTCTGAAGCATAACTTCTACATTAAATGCTAAAAATTTAAGTTAAAACTTTTTGTACAGGAGAAAGTTTGAAGTTAAAGCATACTCCCCCACCCCTTCCCTTATGTGTGAAATTGCGAAGAAATACTGCTGTCACTGGTATGACCAACAGGAAATGATCGCACAGGGTCCCCGCAAAAGTGCTAGGCCTAGGGCCTCCGAATGTCTCTGAGCACTCGGGAGGGGGGGCAAATTGTACATAAAACCTTCCCCATCACAATTTGGCAAATAGGAGCTGGATGAAAACTTTCAGTTGTCCCGGGGCACTGAAAACCCTAGCTACGCCTCCAGCAAGGACTCGAGATAAGAACGTGTTGGCTAGGGAGTGCCTGGAAACTTGTCCCACATCTCCCATTCAATTATAGAAAAACAATTACAGGAAGTACGCGAGTTAAAGTAAGAGAGGGTTTGTTTACTAACAAATGAGGGGGGTGGGAAGTTCAAAAGAGAGAAGAGCCGGTAAACAACCTAAGTTGTTTCCGGCGGGTGGTGACAGTTAATTCACTATTGCTTAAGAAGTTAATAAAATGAAGTAATTTTTCCTGCTTGGTTTGTAAGGTTTTAATATGATTGAGTACATTTTTAAGCTGCATGAGAATTTCATTTAAAGAGGAAACTCCGATTTCTTTTTCAATTTCTTTGGTTACAGTAGTAATTTCAGTCATTATGTTATGGGTTTGGGGATTGTTTTTGGTAACTTCAGCATATGTTTTTTGCCTGGTAGAAGTTTGTTTGGATTGAAGGGGGAATTCCTTGGTTACATTTTTCAGACGTGTGTTATTAGGGAAGGCTTTGCATCCTTTGAAGCTAGCTACATGATTTTCGTTGCAGTTGCAACACTTAGGGGGGGGGGATTTTCCTGATTATTATTTTTTTTTCTGGGCCAGTTTCTCGATTCGTGGGGGTCTCCGCAAGCCACACAACGGAGGGGCATGGAACAAAATTTTGCGAAATGAAAGAACCCGTTGCAACGGTAACATTGATTCGCCTTGGTCGGCGTCCTGTATTTTTCTACCTGGATTTTAAATGAAAGTAAGTATTGGAGGGTAAAGATTTCTTGGGCTTGCTCATTATTGGTAAGGTGAATTTGGAAGATAGGTAAGTTACGTTTGTCGATACGGCTTTTGAGTTGATTAACGCGAATAACGGGATAGGAGTTGCAGTTAAGAGCTTCTGTTATCATTTCAGTGTCAGTAGAGGGGGGAATGCCTTTAAGAACAACTTTGAGAGGGGGGGTGATGTCAGAGTTACTAAAGTGGTTAATTTCCAAATTTTTGAGGTGATCAGTTACAAGAATTTTGCTTTTAAAGTCATGAGGGTAAATTCTAAGCGTGTTTTTCTGCACGGTAGCATGGAAATCAGCTTCAGTATTTTCGTTTATGGATTGTGTTATAGCGTGCATGTCTTTTGGGTTGGGGATTACAATTGGTTTTGGCGGTTTAGGCTTAGCGTTGTTGATCGATAAAGAAGTCGGAGCTTCGTTGGTTTCCATTTGGATTTCCTCTTGAGTTACTAGGGTTTTAAGCACATCGAATGGATTTTTAGTTAAGAAATTTGTCTCGTTCTTATCTTCGGTCCTCATAATTTGCGTCTTTAATTTTTTAGCTGGTTGTGAGAGATCGTGATTTTCGTCGTTAGTTGTGGGGGGGGGGTGAAGGAAATATCAAAAGAGATTTGTTCACCTGTAGGTTTATCGAGGTTGCTGTCTGTTTCTGTAGCGGCCGGGCTTGCCTTAACCTCAGTGGCCATTCTGCTTTTTTCCTCGTCTTCCTTTGCTTTCTTTTCCTTTTCCTCTTCGACGCGGCGCTCAATGCGACGTAGCCATCTATCGTATTCTTTGCAGGGTCGGTAGATCAAGTGCTCTATGGGGCGATATTTCGGGTAATATCCTCTATAGACGTCTTCGAATTCGCAGAAGCCCATTTTATCGATTATTCCTTGTTCCGTTAAGTCAATCCAGGTGGCATATTGAGCATATTTATCACGTCTTAAGTAATCTGGGAAGATAATCGGGGTTTTTGCCCTGGTCCTGAGCTCTGAAAAGAGCTTCGGGCCGCTGGCTAACAGCACGTCTTCACCCTTCGATTTCTCGCTCATGACTCTTGATCAATATCCAAGGACTCGACGTCAGCAATTCTAAATTTTGTATCATTCCGTATCATTTTGTCTCCGTTCTGGGTCCCCGTTCATTTTCAAGAGGAAGAGCTGGATTCTCCACTCGTCGCTAGTTTTTCGCAGTCGTTAACTCTGCCCCGTCTTGAGGTTACTTGAGGTGGAGTTTTAAGGAGGACAGAGCCGGCCCGAGGGGCGTGCGGGGCCCCAGGCGAAGTGCAAGAGCGGGGCCTCTTCTCTATCATGTCTTATGAGATAGCAATAAAAAGGCCCAGGAGCGGGGCCTCTATAAGCGCGGGGCCTTAGGCGATCGCCTACATTCGCACCCGACTTGGGCGGAGAATTCTACCCTCAGATTGCTCAAAAATGAATTGAGAAATCGTGTGACTCAATCAAGTTTGAAAAATTTAAATTTCATGAGAATTGAAAATGAAATACTATTAAAATCTGTTTTACGTATTTTTGTCTTACTTTGAACTTAAATTTTGATTCAGTCTTTGTGTATACAAAGTCTCAAAGTGTCAGATGGCGCACTCTTAAGTATATGAAATATTGAAATTTGATATTACAATAAATACGTCCTCTGATTGCGAGGCCGTTGCCAAATATATTTTATCGAAGTATTAAATATTTCATACATTTAAGGTTGTGTCATCTGGAAATTTCGCACGCTTTCTGTGTAATAATACGCGGAAACAGAATCAAAATCGGAATTGTCCGTAAGATAAAGTGAATAGGATTGTCCCTGTGTCTCCCTAAATATTGATTTTGAAGACATAATTAATGATTTTGCTAATTTAAAATAAAAACAAACTTTTTATTAAAAATTTTATTATGAATTGTTTTTGCTGAATTTTACATATTATAAACAAAGTTCGATAAAAGAGTCGAAGGTGGAGCCCCGGCAAGCCTCAAGAAAAGTTATCTGGACCCGAAAAGTTCGTCTTCGAGTTCGAAGAGCTCTAGTATACATATATGGGAAATATTAGAAAAACGGTTCTCGAAAGAGATTTTGAAGTTGCTTTTTATCAAAATATCTCCTTCATCTATCATGGTTTCAAGACTGCTAAGGGAGGGTGTAGTTCCCTCCTCCCTCAGTTAATTCGAATCTGGGTCTTTTAACAATTAAATGTAAGAATTTTTCTCCAGAGAAGAATATGCCTAGTTTTCCTGAACAGAAAGTAATATTTATCCCAAGTCGTAATGTTTTGCAAAAATTACGTAAGCATTTAACACAAAAACATTCTTTAGAGTTCGCATGGGCGGTGTTCAAGCCATAAGCTACGCCTTTATTTACGCCCACTGATATATCCATAGTTTTTCTGTCTAAAAACTTAATAAATTAACTATGCCTAACGCCTAGTTTATAAATTATATTTTCGATATAATATTATTTTATTTATGCATGCCCAGTTGTATGATGTCAATTAATTATAGCAATTAAACAATGTCGCAGAAATATTTTTATCCAATCCTGCCTTCTGTGAGTATATTTCTGCTTCAGATCAGAAAAAATACACTATGCAAAAAGACTTACACTCCAGACGAAACTCTGGAGTGGTGGCAGTGGTCCTAAGTTCAAAGGTGGATAACCCACCTTTGAGCTTAGGTTGATCCAACATGCTCTCATAGCAGGGCCCGCCCTAACAGTTTTGCCGCCCCGGACAAAAATATAAAATGCCGCCCCCCCCTCCACACTGTAAAATTACTATTAAAAGAAAAAAATGTTCACAGATTCTGTTTTCATGCCTATAAAACTGGAATAGCTCTTTAAACATAACACAGTATAAGACAAAAGCATATTTATTAAAAACCACACATTAAAACGAAAAGAAAGAGAGAGAAATCAAGAGTTCTTTTTCTGACTTTTAATTCCGCAAAATTCCAGACTTTTTCTCTTAAATCAATTTTTCAACTAATTCATGTTCGATAGCCAATGTAGTTAAATTATTTAACGTATCTGGAAGAGTTGTGGAACATAAGAATTTTTTTGTTAACTTTAATTTTGAGAAACTCTTCTTCTGCACTTGCCACAGTTATCGGCAAAGAAAGCGAAATTCTCCACAATTATCGGCAAAGAAAGCGAATAGCAAGATGTGCGTGTAAAATCTAGAGCTGAAATTAGCTTTAAAATTTCAATTGGGCTTTCCTTTTTGCCTAATAAGACCGTAACTGACACTATTTCATTTACTAGATCAAGAGCATTTATACTCCCTGATTCTCCATCGGTCAGCATTAACTCCAATTGTTTACACTATAAACAGTGTTAACACTGTTACACTGTGTTACAATGTTTAATTAGCACATTTTAGGAGTATCTTTTAACTCATATATGCCGTGCAAAAATTTAAAATAATTACATTGGGTACTTATTAAATCAAATCTGCATTCTAAGGTATTAATCGCTTTGTTTACTGTAAAAAATAAAACTATCTTGAATTTTAATTTAGGATCTTTCACCAAATCATCTCGTGCTTCGCAATCAAAATTACGTGTTACGTGGCTGCGTAAACTCAGTGTTAGCCAGAATACTATCTCGTCGGTCAGTTCTCTTGCATAACAGAACATTTCATTTAAAATCACATCCAATTGAAGATCCTTAAAAAAAATCTTTACAGTTTCTTAAGAGTTCTAGAGCAGGTGGTATATTGTCTTTTGACTGCAATAGCTTTCTTAATGGATACACGGAAGATTTTATACCTAATAATAATAGAACATAGGGACATGAACTGTTTGAGAGAGTTAAATAATTCTGAAGCCAAATCATTGAAAAAAACTTAAAATTATTTCATCAATTTTAACGGTAGCCGCATTAGAATTAGATTTGTCAATACCCTAATACCTTACCAAGAATGCGATTTGTTAGATTTTTTTGGCATCAGGAATACAATCTAGAAATATGGGATGGTATTTAGCTTGTTGAATTTCATTAACAAAGTGTAATTTGAATCCAACTGGAAACCTTGTGAAAAATCTATGCAAAATGTGTAAATATTTGTTTGCACATCACATATAAACAACTGAAGCGAATGAAATGAATTTTATAGCAACACCAAAAGTGGCAACTTAATTTAAACTGCAGGTGCTAAAATATTTCTAATTCGTTTAAAAGTTTTGAAATTTAAAACTGTGTGGAAATGTATGGTCGCCCTTCGTTAAAAAATGGCTCAATGGAATAGAATGAAATTTGGAATTATATTGAATGGTAAGTTAATTGAACAATAGATATCAAAATTGTTTTAAATAATTCATAGACTTTGAGATTTTGTAAAAATCGCTTAAAAAGTTTGTCCTGGCATCCATCAAAAACGGATTAAGAGAACAGAATGAAATTAGGTCATATGATGGGTAACAAAGCATGATCGAAATTTTAAAAGATTTGAATAAATTGAAAGGGTTTGTAAAAGTTGCATTGTATTTTTCTTCTTTTTTAGGGGGCGGGGAGAAAGAGGGAGGGCGTCACTTTAAGGCGTCTGGAGGTAATACAATAGGTGGCTGTTTGACTTAAACAACTTACGTCAATTTCTTTTTTTTTTTAATTTTGAGAAAATTATGCAAAAATTTTACAAGCATAATATTAAAATTTCTAAAGTTAATAGAACAAAATTCAGTTACTGACGAAGAGATTGAGTTAAATAACCTTGTTTGAATTCTTCCTGATTAAATAAATATATATATATTATTTTGAGAAAATTTTGTGTGACCACTTCGTGAAAACAACTAGTGGTCAGACAAAAGGGAATGCAATGAAATTTTGTTAAAAAGTAGGCGGTTAGTAAATTAAAATTACAGGTTTTTAATTTTCTGCAAATTTGAATTATTTTTGAGGTATGACGTAAACTTTGATAAAGTTCTCCGCGCATAAAGTAAAATTATCAAAATATATTTCAATCAGACGTTGCAGTGTTAAATATAAGCTACTTGCTATTACAAAGCATTTTCCAGGTATTCTCTTTTTAGTTTAATATTCATGACCAGCATCTTCTTTTGCACTTTTAAATGACTTTTTGATGTAGGAATCTGATCCACTAAAAGGAAACGTTAATTTTGAATGTAAAATATTTTCTCTGATTTTGACAGTTATATAGTAATATTTTGACAGTTTGTCTCAGTAATTTGTTACTCTCTAACCTGTAATCTTTAAACAATACACAGGAGTTATAACTTTGCTTTCTATATTTCTGCCAGTATGCTAATTCCATTTTTTGTACTCCTACAATGCAAACGAAATTTCGCACGGTTAGTAAAAACCCATCAATGACGGATGAGTACATCAGCTAGTAAAGTTATATAGAATTATATTCTTCGGAATATTTTTTGCTAATACAAAATGTATTTTTCAAATTCGAGCCAAAATGCCGCCCCTAACATTTGCCTCCCCGGACAGGGGTCCGGTTTGTCCGGCCCTAGGGCAGCCCCTGCTCATAGTTGAAATTATGCAGCAGTAAATATTCATGTCCTGGGACTAGTGTTGCTTCCAGCATGTGTCTGAATACTCCTCCAATTCAAAGCTGATTGCCAGCAGAGCATCTGAGATTTAAAGACCCATACTGTAATCCATATTAGTAACAGAAAGAGTACCTCGTTTGCTTTGTCTCTTCAATGATAAAAGTGAATATGTTAAACCCGGGTTCAAAATTAAATAAGAGATAGTCCCATTAATAATTAAAGTACCCGTGTTCACAATTTGATTACAGGGAATATTTGTCAAAACATACGTAGTGTATTCTTAAATTTTTTAAGCAAATAAAAAACATGAGGAAAAAATTTCAGGATGTAGCTAATTTAAATGAAAACAATATTTTAATAAAAAGAGCATAGGGTTTTGCTCTGTTTCTTTTTATTAAAATAGTCTGTTCATTTTGCCCTACACTTCTAAATCTACCGACAATCACGTAGTCAATTTTCCTTATTCTAGATTCAATTTTTACAAAAAGGAAAATTGAAGATATTCTAGTTATCATTGACAAAAGTGAATTTACCTCTGATGTGAAAAAAATTCAAAGGAACCAAGAAAATTTTAAATATTTGCTATAATTATGAGAAAAATCGTAATAAAAGAACTAAAATGAATGGAATCTTCAAATGTGATTTCGAAAGAGAGGATTGAAAAGACAAACTGGATAATTTTCCACACTGAGAAAAAATAAAAATAAAAAATAGAATGCGGTGAGAATGTACTTAACAGTCCAACTGCAGGAGAAATTCTGAGCTTAGGACGGATTACTTTAGTATAAGCCAGAAATTAGGTTTATCAACACATATTTTGGTCATACATATTGCAATTATAATAAACAGGATTCATTTACTCTCATTTGTGTGGACATTTATATTTAATAAGATTTCACATTTAGCTGTTCGTATGAATATGCCAATGAAATACATATTCCAGATCTTCGAATAAAATTGATACAGGAAAATGTTGAGGTGATTTAGACGTTTACAATAATTTTCATCAAAAATATTCGTAATATCCACCCCCCTTCCCATTTCAGAGAAATAAGAGCGTAAATAATGCATGGTGAAAACAAGAATTAAATTTTAAAAAAATTACTAATAGATAGAAAATCGTTGGAATTGAAACTCTAATGAATTTCTTCTTCATTTAAAAAGGAGGAATAAAAGTTTTAGAGAGGTACGTTTTTCTCTCAAAAACGAAGTCTCATATCGAAATATGTGAATTTTCGCACACGTGATAGAAATGAATTATCGGAGTGAAGCCCCCCTGAAGCCTCAAACGCCCACAAGGGGCGCTATCGCCCACGTCGGGCACCTATGGTTTAGACGATAGTTTGTTATTGGATTTCGGTGACCTGCCTTGGCGTTCAACCGAATTGTTATATAATTACCCTTTACCTTGGACTATTGCAAATTTGACTGACTGACTGACTGAGGTCTAGCTTCTCGGAGTGCCAGCGCAGCGCGCGTACCTCCAGTATGTAATGTTAGGGGTGTTATTGTTGTGGATGTGCGTAGATAGCAGCGAAGCTGCCTGTATCAGTACAGAAAGTCATTTTTCTGGATGTTGGGTGTGCATGTCGACCCTTCCTCCCCCCACCATAGGTGGTCTTCACAGGAAGGGTTGCTCGACGTGTGTGGCGTGTAAGGGCTTAAGGTTGATCTTGAAGGGCATGGAGAACAGCCTTGGGGCGTTTTCTATGCTGTGGGTCCGACGGCTCATAATCTGGTAGAGTGGCAATAATTTCGTTAGGAACGTTTCGTATGTTCCTGTAGAATCTCTTGGAGATTTTCAGTAAGTGGTGCTTGAGGGTCCTCATACAGAGGTCTTTGAGTATGATGTTGTTGGCAAGTAGTGGGTGACCGTAACGGATGGTTCGTAGAAATTTACTTTCTTTTGCCACTAGGGCTTTGATGTGGGTGTTTGCCGCATAGGCCCACACCGGGGCAGCATATGTGGCCAATGGTCTAACAGTGGCTTTGTATAAAAGCACTTTGTTCTGTGTGCTGAGTTTGCGCGTATATATGAGGCTGGAGATTCTCTGGAAGGCTCCGGTCATCTTGCCTCTGGTTCTATTTATGTGCTTCTTCCAAGTAAGCAGTTTGTCAATTTCGACACCAAGATATGGTGCGCTATCAGCCCATTCCAGTACCGTGTTGTCGACATGTAAACGGGAGGGTGGGAATTTCCTTCCAACGGAGAGTGCCTTGCATTTGGAAGGGTTTAACTTTATTTTCCAATTCCGCATCCACAACTCAAGTTGGTTAATGTGGTGTTGGAGATTCGTGTGGAGCGTTCTTGCGTTCTTGGCTCTGCCGATGATAGCAGTGTCATCCGCATACAAGGCAATATCAGTGGTTTGGTTTCTGGGTATGTCATTTACATAGAGACTGTAAAGGGTTGGGCCTAGGATTGAACCTTGTGGCACTCCACTCTTGATGGGAAAGTTGTCCGAGACAGCATCTTGTATTCTGACCGAATAGCTGCGTCCCTGTAGATAGTTGTAAAGGAGATGGACAAGAGAGTCTGGCACGCCCATACCGAACAGTTTGTAAATGAGTCCGACGTGCCAGACTTTGTCGAATGCCTTTGAAATGTCGAAAAGGACAATCGCCACACTGTCTTTAGCTTGGACGGCTTCAGTCAGATGTTCGACTACCCTGAGGAGTTGATGTGTAGTACTATGGCGACTTCTAAAACCAAATTGTTCTGGTATCAGAATACTGTTGCTTTCGAGGTGAGTGGCGAGACGGTTCAGTATGACCCTTTCCACAACTTTGCCAAGTCCGCAGAGCAAACTGATAGGTCGGTAAGATGTTGGGTTAGTGAGATCCAAGCCTTGTTTTGGAATAGGGCAGATAATAGCTTTTTTCCAAGTTTCAGGGTAGTATTGAAGCTTCAAGATAGCATTTGTGATACTGGTGAACCGGAGGATGGTCTTGGCCGGTAGGTTTTGAATGACCGTATTGGAGATTTGATCATGCCCAGGGCACTTTTTCTTTTTTAATTTGGCGATGATGTCGATAATTTCTGAGGGTAGGACACCTTCGATGGGGATCGTGGGTGGGGTTTGAAGACGAGAAGTAACTTCGTTCTCAATATCAATATCGGAGAGTAGACTGTTAGTAAACTGTTCCTTATAAGCGAGTGCAATAGCGTTGGCCTTATCCTTGTTGTAAAGAGCGTATGAATTGCCCTTACGAATAGGCGGGAAGTCAGTCCTTTTCGTGGTGAGCTTTTTCATCGCTCTCCAGACCGAGGAGTCTTCAGTTGTTAAGGTGGAAAGGTGGTCGGCCCAGGCTTGCTGCTTGTGATTACGTATGGCTGTGCGAGTTTCAGCTTGTAGGCGTTGGAACACCACACGATCCGCGGGGTACCTGCTCCGTTGGTAGATCTTACGGGCTTGGTTCCGTGCGTGAATCATCAGACGGATGTCCGGGGGCAGGTAGGTAGTGAGGTGGTCCTTGGCGGGACGAGAGGCTGCTTTAAGTGCTTTGTTAATGTCCTGAGTCAGTAAAGAGACCTCATCATCAATGTCATTGATGCTGTTTATCCGGGGCATTCGGAGAGGGTCGCTGATGAGGTGACTGGCAAAGAGGTTCCAATCCGTTATAGTTCTGCGTTTCTGTGCCGTTGTTTCATAACTGATGTTAATGGTAGACACAATGGGGAGGTGGTCAGATGTAAACATCTGTAGTGTTGCCACATCCGGGTATTGATGTAAGTTTCTGTGAAGCATGTAGTCGATGGTGGAGCTACTGCTCTCAGCAAAGTGAGTAGGAGTGGAAGGGAATGCCATGAGGATGTGTTCTTCCATGAGTAACTTCAGGAGATTGGTTCCATAAGTGTTGTTGTATTTGCAGCCCCAAGCCAGGTGGTGGGCGTTAAAGTCCCCCATGACAATGTTAGTAGGACAGTATTGGAAAATTGTTGTGAGGTCCCTAGTTGGGAAGCGTTTGCGCAGTTTAACGTATGCTGACGTGATCATAATTCTGGGACTTGCTTCGATGATGATCGAGAGTGCGTCCAGAAATTCCAGATTTAGGTCGGTCACACGATGATGTTGGATAGTGTTTTTAATATAGATAGCCAGTCCGCCAGCGGTGCGCCCGCCAGGGAGGCGAGGGCGCTCTTGACGGTGCAAGACATAATTCGGGATATTGTATGCAATATTGGGTTTAAAAAGAGTCTCTTGAATGAGCGCAATGTCTATCTCACTCCTGGTGAGAAAGTCTCTAAATTCTGAGATTTTACCGTGGAGGCTCTGGGCGTTCCACGATAATATGTTCAGCTTATTCTTCGTGGTCATTGTCGTCCTCGAAGTGTCTTGTGTACGCTTCCAGTAGAGCGAAGGCCCTGTCCATTGGCTGCGTTATTTGTTTAATACTTCCGGCGACCTCGCGGAAGAAGTTGGTCAGTTGCCTCACATCGAGTAGTTGGGAGACTTCTCTCAGCGCCGTGAACATTTCCATGATTGGAGTCATAGGGCCGTTGGCAGTATTTGTGCTTTGCACCGGGTTGTTGGTCGGCTTAGTCTGTTTGTGGACTTGGTTCTGAGTAGTCGTTTTCTTGATGAGATTCAGACCGGGGGGGGCGGTTCTCTTGGCCGCTTCCTTCTTCTTGTTCCTCAGTCTGGCAGCTTGGTTTGGCCTGGATTCCTTGGAGGTGGACATAGAAGTGCCTTCCATGGGGTCAGCAGTGGTTTGTGTTGGTTCTGAACGTTTCTCTTGCACGACAGTGGTCGTGGACGAGGTGTTCTTGGCCAGTGGATTCTTTGTGGTTTCTTTGGGAGGGTTAGATTGAGGCTGATTAAGTTTCATGCTCTTCAGGGATTTAGGTTTATTAGTTGGGTTCCTAGGGCAACCGCGGTAACTGGAGACGTGAGGGCCTCCGCAGTTTGCACATTGAACAGGGTCCTGCTTCTTGGTAGGACACAGCGTGAAGGTGTGCGGGCCGGCACACTTGAGACAACGGGGTGTCAGCGTACAGCGCGCAGAGTGGTGGCCAAAGCCCTGACAATTATGGCATTGCTTGGCTTTTGTTGGTGGACGATAGGGTTCCACAGTGACGCGCATGTATCCGTATTTTGTAATATTGAAAATTTCTTCATAGTTTGGTGTAGGTAAGAGGGCAACCAAGAGGATCGCCCAATTCTTCTGATATTTTTTCGAGTATAAGAAATTGAGGCTGACTGGCGAGAAGCCCTTTTCCTTGAGGAATTCCTCGATTTCTACGATCTGAGTGGAGGCCGGGATACCCTTAATGACAACTTTCTTAGGTCGTTGAGCTCTGGGGTCCATTGTCTGGAAGCCAATTCCCTTCTCCTTGAAATAGGCTTGAACAGCCCGGAACTTGGATTCGTCGTTGAGAACGATCTTATGCTTATCACCTGTAAGCTTGGATTCGAAATCCTTACCAATAATTTTGGATAAAGCATCCAGGTCGTTAGCATAGTTAGATTTCAGTTCAGCATAGATGGTATGCTTGGTGATTTTCATCTTGGGTGGAGTTGGGGGCTGTGGTTCATTTCCCACATCCATGCGTAGGTCCTCGCTTGGATCGTGGTTTGGCACTTCAGGGAGTATGGCACTAGTCTCGCCCGCATCATCAATGTGGGGAACTTTTTCGGTGTGAGATTCCTCATCGGATTCGTTTAATTCAGGAGTTTTCCTTTTGAGGGACTTGCCGTTGTCAGTGTGAAGTTTACCGGCAGATGGCACCACCTTCTGGCAGGTTTCCTGCTCCAGTTGTTTCACCATGTCTTGGTTGAAAAGTTCAAACAAATTTGCAAATTGAATGTTTTTACCAATAAAACGAGATTTTAAATATTTTCTGGTACTTTACTTTGTATAAAGTATCTAGCAAAGTCATTGCATGTGTTTTAACTCTTTTATTCTCCTATTAAATTATTATATTTGAATAATAATTTCCGGTTTGTAGTCAGCACCGACACATTATACGCTATTAATCTAACGATGTTTCAGTCCAGCGGTTTAAAAATAAGGCTAGTTGGTGCAGAAAATATCTCGTTAAAATAAACAATTTTCATGAATGTAAATTATAAAATCTTAATAACTGACTATAATCTAACTTTAAATGTCTACTGAAATATAGGGTGAGAAGATGATTCGCAGGGCCAGCAGCTCGCGAGTTTTGCACAAAAACATCCAGGACCACATCAACCAACTGGACTTGTGGATGCAGAACTGGAAGATCAAATTAAACCCGAGAAAATGCAAAGCTCTGTCCCTGGGCAGGAAATTCCCTCCTTCCCGTCTACAGGTCAGCAATACTGTACTAGAGTGGGCCGACAGTGTCACCTACCTAGGCATCGAGATTGACAGAAACCTAACCTGGAAGAGGCATATTGCCAAAACCAGAGGCAAAATGACAGCGGCCTTCCAGCGCCTCTCAAGTCTGATTTACACGAGAAAACTAAACACACAGAACAAAGTACTTCTGTACAAGACGGTTGTGCGCCCCATCGACACGTATGCTGCCCCCGTGTGGGCCTACGCGGCCAAAACCAATCTCAGAACCCTACTCACCAAAGAAAACAAATTCCTGCGTACCATTCGGTACGGTCATCACCATCTGGCAAATGCAATTATTCTGAAAGACCTTTGTATGAACTGAAAAAACACTCAAAATACTGGTGTTAAACGATAAAGTAATTAAAAAACTTTGTAAAAAACACACATAAGAAGTAAAAGGAGAGAGGATACGCGTTTCGTTCAAAAATTGTTTTAAACTTCATCAGTCCAAGCCCTTCTTGGACTCATGAAGTTCAAAACAATTTTTGAACGAAACGCGTATCCTCTTTCCTTTTACTTCTTATGTGTGTTTTTTTACAAAGTTTTTAATTACTTTATCTTTGTATGAAGTCTCTCAAATACCATCTACTCAAGCTGTCCAAGAAATTCTATAAGAACATTAGGAACAACCCTAATGAAGTCATAGCAACATTACCTGACTATGAGCCCTCGGACCCAGCATTATCGAAGACGGCCTAAAGCGGTTCTCCACGCCCTGCAGATCGAACATCCACCACGCAGCCTAGTAACGTGACCGTGGAAGTTCACTATTACTGGTGGAGGGAGGACAGGTAAGCACCCACTGCATTTTTTTCTTTGGAAAAAAAAAATCTAAGCTTGTTCTTGACTCTGTCTGAATTACTGCGGCCTCGCCGCAACTACATACATCAAACACAAAACATACCGCACACAACACACCGGAGGTACGCGCGCCGCGCAGGTACTCCGAAAAAAGCTTACTTCAGTCAGTCAGTCGCAGTCGTATTTAGAAATTTCTCAAGTGATAACTTACACTGGTTTCTGACGCGAGGGTTCATCGTTCAAACGAAAAAAACTATCACAGATTTCGGTACTAAGCAAGGACATATTTTAAGGGGATCGGTCCAGGGGGGTCCGGACCCTCCCTCCCGAAATTTTGATTTTTGTTACTAAAACGATAACGATGCAATCTGTTTGTGAAAATTTCTGCCTTTTTCACTATTTGGACCCCCTCCCAAAATCTTTTTCTGGCTACGTGCCTGGTACTAGGGACAATTAATGAAAATAATATTTTAGTGGGGTTACGGATTTTAACCTATTCTCTCTCATCATTGCAAAGATGAGCAGCACTCGCAGGGCCTGATTACCGCACAGGTCAACTAGGCCATGGCCTAGGGCACCCAAAATTATTAAAATAATTTAAGTTCTATTCCTAAAAAAATGAGTTATGCACTAAATATTTAACGGTAATAAAAATAGATAAAGCGATCATTTTGACAACACATTCCGCTGAGCAAAGGGTTTGTTTACACTACATTCAGGCATAAAAGAAACGTCATTTTAACATCCCAAGAATTCCACCTTGGAGTATTCACCGACGTGATGTCATTTGATTCTGAAGCATAACTTCTACATTAAATGCTAAAAATTTGTGAACTTTAAGTTAAAACTTTTTGTACAGGAGATAGTTTGAAGCTAAAGCATACTCCCCCACCCCTTCTCTTATGTGTGCAATTGCGAAGAAATACTGCTATCACTGGTATGACCAACAGGAAATGATCGCACAATGGGGCCCGCAGAAAAGTGCTAGGCCTAGGGCCTTCCGAATGTCCTAGTCGGGCTCTGAGCACTCAGGGAGGGATGGGGAGGGGGGCAAATTGTACATAAAACCTTCCCCATCACAATTTGGCAAATAGGAGCTGGTTCAAAACTTTCAGTTGTCCCGGGGCACTGAAAACCCTAGCTACGCCTCCAGCAAGGACTCGATGTCAGCAATTCTAAATTTTGTATCATTCTGTATCATTTTTGTCCTCCGTTCTGGGTCCCCGTTCATTTTCAAGGACAAAGAGCTGGATTCCCCACTCCCGCTCGTCGCTAGTTTTTCGCAGTCGTTAACTCTGCCCCGCCTTGAGGTTACTTGAGGTGGAGTTTTAAGGAGGAGCGTCAAGGGGTTCATGTGATTGGCTACAAAGACTCCCGATGGCCTCCGGAATCGTTAGCGCAGTCGGTAAGCAAACAACTGGTTCTGCCCAGTCGGCAGCTAACCACCGACGATTTCGGAAAACCACCGGCGGAGAGGAATTCTACCCTCAGATTGACTCAAAAATGAATTTGAGAAATCGTTTGGACTCAATCAAGTTTTAAAAATTTAAATTTCATGAGACTTGAAAAATGACAGTACTATTTAAAATCTGTTTTACGTATTTTTGTCTTACTTTGAACTTAAATTTTGATTCAGTCTTTGTGTATACAAAGTCTCAAGTGTCAGAGGGCGACACTCTTAAGCACATTAAAATATTGACCATTTGATATTACAATAAATACGTCCTCTGATTGCGA
>JAWZYV010013571.1:0-108695 GCA_038373885.1 Cheiracanthium punctorium | reverse complement strand
TAACGGCCGATATATTAAAGGAAATTGCTATCTGCGAATAAAACTTATAAGTAATGCATTTATGCAACATTGTGCCACTTTGTAAAAATAATTTAAATAATATTTTCCTGCTTTGGGATAAAAAAAACATACCCTACATTTTATCAGATTTTTGTCTAGTTTTCTATACTTGAATTAATAGAAAATGTAGTCTTTAAATGTGTCCTCAGCAATGTCATTTAGACATGCATTTCGAAAAACAAAGGTACAAAGCTAACACCGCTCTCGCATCCATGCGACTTTTAGGGCGAATACACGCATAAATGTATGACACTTTTTTAGCTCCTGTAAACGAGCTATAAATGCTCTAATGATCATAAAAGTCAGAAATATGGACTGTGTTGCAATATGTGTTCAAAGCTGCCAACAATTGTTTAATAAAACCCACCACTTTTTAAAAATAGCAAATTATAATTATAATATAACACAAATCATTCCTGTCTTGCCGATGAATAGTATATAGAATCCGTCAAAGTTCATATGACTAACGGAGCTCTTCGCCATGCTACACAGTGTACTCAACGGGTTAGCACATCTCTTAGATAAAGAAAGTCTAACAACTCCTACGAGACCATGATTTTACGTCGTCATTAGGCGTCCATTTTTAAGTTTAATTTTCAAAAAATAAAACTATAAAAAGTTTCTGGCGAATTTACTCATGAATAACAACAGTTTAATAATTTGAGATAAAAATATTATTTTGTGGCAAATGACTTTTAACCATGGCTAATTAGATAATATGATAAGGAAATAGATCGGAATGAATAATTTTGTATGAGAAAGATATTTTCATTTTAATTTTTTATTTCAGATATTTTCTAATATTTGTAGCATTCACCAGACTTTTTAAATAGTTTTACTTTCTGAAAGGAAAATTGTGACGTCGTCAGTACTTGAAGGCCTAGTAATGCAGTGCCTCCTTGATGTACAAGGCCTGAGAACAGAAGCTTTTACGCCGTCAATAGATCTGTTAAGGTGACGTCATCACAGTTTTCCTTTCACAAAGTAAAACTATTTAAAATATCTGGTGAATGATGCAAATTTTAGGAAATATCTTAAGTTAAAGATAAAAATTAAAATACCTTTCTGATAAAAAATTATTTACTATGATCTATTTCTATATCATATTATAAATTAGTGATAGTTAAAATTTCCTATTTGTCGTAAAATTAAATTTTCTATCTTAAATCATTAAAATGTTTTATGCGGGAGTAAATTCACCATAAATTTTTAATAGTTTTACTTTGTGAAAATAAATATGTGATGACGTCATTTTAGTGGACCTAGTGATGACGTAAAAGTTTCTGTTCTCAGGCTTTCTATATATACGAGGTGCTGATGTTAATAGCTGATCTGCCAGAAAACAATCTAGGCGATGTTGCGTGAAGGAAAATACCTAAGGCAGTACTCGCATTCTTTGTCCTTCAATAACTGTTCCTTTGCTTGCCAGACTGATTTTCTTTGCTGATCTGTCGTGATTACGAGCCCTTGTCGAACAAATTTGCATTTTTATGATAGCAAAAACCTTGGAACCCACATAAGGCGCTTTTGGATATTAAACAACAACAATAGTCACTACTGTCTGTAATCGATATTTAAATAATAAACTGTTTACGAAGAGTAGTTAATTATATTCCTTAATTGCTGCCAACTCCAACTATGCACGTCATTTCTCGACAGTTACAACCGTCCCGCTACAGCTCGTACAGGCGACCGGGCAAACAGAATCATAAGCAACTGTAAGTTTCCTTCGAATGTGTTCAAAATACCTACTGCTGCAGCATAATGTACATTGTAATTATGTTTTCCTTATGAACAACATATGGAAAATAAACTGTATATGCGATACGCTGAAAAACGACTTTTATAAAGTTTACTTTAATAAATGTTTACTAGACGGCGATTTGCATGGTGCAATAAAATAAAAAATGACCTATAAAGTCAATACATGTAGAAAACTGTTTAAATATATCAAATTTGTGTGTGCATTTTAAACTGTGGAGATTATACGTACATTTCCTTTCATAATTGTAAATCCTTGTTTATTATGGAATCTTAATTAAAGTCGCAGGGTACATCAGTACGGAATCGTGTGAAATTTTTTTCATGTCAATAAAAAAGGTGAATTTCTTTTGCAGATTAAATAAGTAATACTTTATTTGAATCATACAAACTAATCAATAGTTACATCAGCATAAATGTACCATTTTCATATGTAAAAAATCAAACACGGAATATAATTCAAGTTTCAAATAATAGAAAATGAAGTCCCTCATAAAGCAAAAAGTCTAAAATAAAAGAATCCTCTTTTTAGATTGCAGAAGTCATTTTTGAACAATCTCTACAAGAAGCAATCTGCCATCCGAAAAATTGAGCAAGATATGAAACAAGAAAAATGTCTGGTACGTGAATATTTTCAATCAAGACTTTTTCCACTTCAAGCACTTATATTATTTCCTAAGTTCTAAACGAAAAAAGTTATTCTGTCTATGAAAGTGATAGGACAACAAATATTGGGGGTTAAAAAAATTGTTCTGAAAGTTATACAGCATTATGCAAAGTCACACATATTTGTCAAATTGCATGAGAAATGAAATTCTTCTGTTATTTATTTCATTTCATTTTATTTACTATTATAAATTTTGAAATACTTTTTGCTTCTTCAATGGTTTATCAGCAAATGTAAAGAAAAAATGTTTTAGAAAAATATATTTAGTATTACAGTTTCCTTAGCTATTTAAATCTCAAAATGATTACCTAAAATTAGTAACACGGTAAATTTGCATTTATTAAATCACCACGATGTGTGATAATGGTGAGTGCAGAACAGTTTTTTTAATTAAAGTTATTTAACATTGCGCATATATAATAAATTAAATCGCATGTGCCTTATTCAAGCGTTTCCAGCATAATTAAAAGAGTTGTCTCAAATGTCATTATTTTGTGTATCTCGAATTCTAAATGAATTTTTTATATATATAATTGTTGTAATATGCTATTTAGCATATTGTTTCAGAATTTTGTTACTAAATAAAATTAAAATGAGGAGTTGTGCAAGGGTAATTCGGTATGTCAGGATGCACATTACTGAACACAACCAGGCTGCTGTAGAAATTTATCTAAAAGCTGTAGAGTACAGGTACATAAAAACAATCGTGTGCCATAGGTAAAAATAATGATGTTCATTGGCATATAATTTTCCAGCTTTTGTTACCTATGCATTGATAAATTTGTAAATCAGTAAAATGTAATAGGCGAAGAATGAACTAATAGTTTTGTAAAAATAATATACCATTTTTCTCCTATAAGGGAAAAATGACATTCACTCATTAGTGCATATTTAGAACAGTATTATTATTATATTTATTTAAATAACGAAGAATTTTTTTGATACTTGTTACTTACCAATTATCTTCGTTTTCATTTCTTAAATTTATATTTTGTTTTGTTTTTTATTTTTCATTTTTCATTATTCATTTCGAAAACTTAATAACCTCACGTTCCTGAGACATTCTAAAATTTCCGACATGTATTTAAAATACCCATTTCAGCAGCGTTTTAATTATTACTGGCTGCTTAATTATTTTATTTGAAAATAACCTTGTACTTTTTCCACTTTGTAGATGACAAATTTATTTGTTAACTTAAAAATGGTTGACTGATACTTCTTTTATCAAACATAGATGGTCAGCATCCGAAGGATAACTTGAACGCCATTAGAAATAAGCAAATTTAATTGGATACATGAAACGAAAATTATCATATTATATACAAAACTTGTATCAGTTAGTCGGCGTATAATTTCTTGACATTTATTTATTTCCAATACAGATAACTCACTATATTACAGGAGAGTGTGATTTATAAATTTTGGTCTGCGCAAAAATTTTCGATAAATCAAAAAGGACCTTTCTTTAGAGTTTTCTCTGAGATTTTAAGGTTCTTCTTTGAAATATGGAGAATCGGATTTTTGCTTTGAGAATAAGACAGATTTTATAATTGAAGCCATAAAATGTTACGTCATTAACATTTACTGAAAAGCAGCGGAGAAACTAAACCTCGATATTTTTTATCGGTAATATGTGGTTCTTTCTTTCCCGCGTTTGTAAGATGCTAAATACTTACAAATAAGATTTATACAAGATTAAAAAATCTTTTCTGAAAATGGAATTTCTTTGTGTGTGTGCGTGCGCTATAGGATACATAAAGTAATAAAAGATCTCGGAATTTGAATTTATTCATAAGCTGAAATAAAATTTTGAAGATATTTTACAACGAAACATAGGGAGAATTTTTTAACATAGTTATTCCTTAGATTAGGTTCGTCAGTACTCATTTTTTTCGGTCTGTTTACTCTTTAGTCTTAAGTTATCATACTTCAAAACTTCTCTGCCTTTATAGTCGTGATTTTTTTATCTGTTTCTTCAGTTTTTCTCTTTTACTATATTTCTCCCATGAATTTATATTCAAATGCATCAAACGTATCCTGGTGGTGCCAGTAATATGTATCTAATTAAAATTGTGTCAAAGGCGAAGCAAGGTCAAATGACGAAACTTGCTAACTGTAAGTCTCCGTAAATGTCAAGTTTTGATTCTGTTTTAAATATGCTGCATTGTTTCGCTGGCATAAAACTCAGACCACCCCACACTGCGTTTATCTTTAAAATTAAATAAATGGAACGGAATTTATTAACTAAAGACAGAGTACTGGGTGATTGTCAGTAAATAGATGTTTTAAGTCCGATTACGGAAATTTGAGAGTAAATCCGGGAACGAAATTTCTTTGGCGTATTTATTAAAAAAAGGAAAAAAAAGAATGACAGAAATAATCATCGGAAATATAGACTAGAAAATTTAATGCTGCAAGCTGCATCTATCAATATAAAAAAATCCTGTATTTTAAAAATTTGACGGACTAACCACGTAGTAGGAATTTATCAAGTTAAAAAGAAAATAATACCATTTTACCTATCACAAACAATTTAGAGATTTCTTACTTTTAGTAGCACAATATTGTGTCATATTTTGGAAGTAAGGTTTTACTCTTAAAGAAATTCCGATCACTAGATATCTCATCTTAATGTTTTTATTCGTGAGCAACGGTTGAACATAATTGGTCAATACTCATTATTAAAGTAATTAAAGTTAACTGCAATAAAATTCTGGTAGTCTTAATTCGTACATCAATCATAATTGTATCGAGTCTTTAGCAAAGGAACTATCCGAATTCATTTACTACTTTACTATTAGACACCCAACATGTATCAGAGTTTACGATCATGTAGAAATACTCTTATGTATTATGAAACATCGGACAATCTGATATTAGTTTTATATAAATGTCAAAATAGAGAAGAAAATATTCAATGCAAAGTTAAAATAATACATGTGTCGATTGATTTGAAATCTCGCAGTTGCAATGGAAAACTTAAAAGTTGCGAAAAATATTCCTTCTTTTTCAAATATTTTGTCATTTTTTGTTAAGGTTTACAAACCAGAAAATAAGCAATCTAATTAATAATTAAATTGTGTTGGATATAGGTCACCACATTATATCATAAATGAGCTTTTGACAGTCATATGTTTTATCTTAGAGATGAGAGTAAAATTTACAAATATTTAAAGGAATAAACCCACGCGCCAATTCCTAACTTAGTCAAGTGGTATTTAAACTGCTTCAAAATATTCCTCCATAAAGCCACCGTGAGATTTCTATAATCAAATTTTACTTCTTTTCAATGCAGATATCAATTTACAGTAACTTTGCCGAATAATCCAATAAATTTAATAAACGCGAGATATAATAAAACTTCTTACTATGTGAAGTTTTTTGATAAATCAATACAAAATTTCTTTTCTTTATTATTTGAGGGATTTAGGAGCTATCTTTTCGAAATATTCTGCATTCGATTTATTTATTTTTTTAACTTTGAGAATTTAAGCGCTTTTAAAATTCAAGCTCGTGAAGTAAAACGTGATCCGGGCTGTATCATTGGAATTCACCACCAACAAAACAGGATAGAAGCAGAGAGGGGGAAAAACTAAGCTTCAGTATTTTTTGAAAAGGAAAATTTTATCCCTCTTTTCAGTTTTGAAGTGCATCTAATGTTTGCAAATGCGTTTTGTAACCATTAAATAGTTTTTTTTAAGTGCTTTCTCATTTTATTTTTCGATTGATTGCATAGAGCCATACGTAGAATATAAATTAATGATTATTCGACAGGCATAAACATTAAAGAATTTTTAGAGAAATAGATTTATTTTTCACTGAACAAGTTAAAACGGAATAGATAAAACAATATTACTTTTGATTAAAAAAAAAGAAAAGAAAACGCATGCTTAGTCTTTGAACATATTTCATTACGATAAATGTATTGCACATCACAGTTTCATTTTTCCCTTAAACATTACTAAGCGAATAAGTATAAAGAAATGATACAAGGGTTCATTTAAATATTAGTAGCTTCCTAATTTTGCACAGATGAAAAAGTACATGCAAAACGAGCTTCAATGAAATTTGAAACAGTATACTATCAAAGACATGACAAAATGTTATAGCATGGAACACCTAGGCCATTCATGGCTACATTTCCAGTTTCTTCGTTACAATCCATTTGTGTTCACACGTTAAATAAATGGGACCTCCATGAGAGGCGTCGTCACGTCAAGAAAAACAATGTTTTTACAATGTAGATAATAAATCGGCAATATGTACATACATAAAATATGAGATAACAATATAAATGATTGGTGATGAGCAAATTTTAGACATGAAAAACACAAAGATAGTAATAAGAATAGCGGTTGCAAAGTTCCCAGTCTGTATCTAAGAGTAAGACCACCTTTGGTCTTTTACAGTTTGCTTCTCGGAAATCGTAATCTGGCAGCTCAGCCAATAGTTCGTTCAGAACATTACCGAGATTGGTGAAGACATTTTCACCAACCTGATGGACAATTTTTTCTAAAGCTAGGTATGCCGAGATCGCGCCGAATAACAGTATTTGTCAGGTACCCGTGTTCATGCCGTATACAGCGGACAATTCAATTGCGTTTTCGTGATAATATACTTAGATTGGTTTTGGCAGTATATCCCCAGATTTCGCGGGCATAAGCCGCCGCAGGAAGCAGTATGCATTTATAGAATTTAACTTGATTTTGACATTTAAGCTTATTTTACTATCAAAGATGATTTTGTGCCATACTTGAAAATCAAATTATTAAAGAAAAGTTCTGGTTAAAAGTATTAAAGTTGCTGCTGTGAAATGAAGAGTTAAAAGTACGTGCTTCATTCAAGAAAACAACAACTTTTAATGTAATTATTCTTTTGTTAGTATCAGAAATGAACATCTCTAAACGAAAAACAGCCAGGAAATTTTTAGTATTTAAACTTAAAGCTAGGGTAAAACGGCAATTAAAAATTTTGATTTTCGAGAGTACGTTAATTTACAGAAAGATTTTTCTGGCGTAGGGAAGATGTTGCAGCAGATGCGGAGCTACGTTCCACTGTACATCATTTCCGATGAAACAAATAAGATGTTTCAAGTTATTTTTTACTATAAGCAGCCCAATGTTTACAAATTGTGGAAACTGAACTCTAAAACATATTTTTAAATGTATTTTACTGTTTCCGCAACGTAACTTTACAACACCAAATTATCCGTTACTCCTTCACCAAGTCTATTTCCTGGAACTGTTGATTAAAGAACGCACACCACTAGAAATATTCAAAACACTGTAATAAAAGCCACCACAAAAAATATATATAAATAAAGACCTCGCCAAGCGCACTAAAAATCCTTTCACATCTATTGCTTCATTTCCTGGGACGCAGCATCCAGGAAACTAATAAAATTCAGCGAAGCCGCACTAGTGGGTTGTTTTGGTGAGATGTAAATGCGGGTGGCGCCGGACCGACACATTGTCGGGCGCCGCATTGGCGCCTCTGAATGTTCCCGGACTGCACTAAAATGATAAGCCACAGTCCCCGTCAAGGAGAGGGGTTTTTTTTACCAGAAAAAAATGCCGGAGTCCGGGAAGAACAAGTAGACTTGCTTATAGAGCTGATATGATTACATCCTGATAGATTATTCTTAAAATAGATTGCGAAATGCGCCTGGCGAGCTGCGATGTTTCAGCTGTCAAGTATTTATTTGATATAATTCCTTTTTTTTCCTTTGAGAATCGACCTTCGCATTAGCTTCGTTGTTTCGTGAGCATACATTTTTTTATTATAAATTTTAGAGTGCCCAATATTAGTTACTGTTTGAACCCTGGTAAGAACTAATGATTAAGAAAAGATTTTGTAACCTTAACAAAATGTTACTGCCCGCTTTTTGTGAAGAGTAAGCATCGGTAAGAACGCAATATTTTTCAGATATCCCAGCAATTTCGTATCTAAGGAAAATACTAACGAATTTTACATTACGCAAGACGTGATTGACGGCATTTATAGATTTCAAGTACACTTGAAGGCCAGCTGCTTTTCCCGCGTTTGAAGCTACAGAACTTTCATCCTTTTCTTGTTAATTCTGTGTTTTGTATTGTACATTTTTGGTGATTTTTGAAAAAGATAGTATTTCGTACCCACTGCAATGAAAAAAATAAATAAAATATAAACTTTCTGTAAGGTTTGTCCATTTTGGATAAAAATAATAAAATGTCTGAGAAGTTGACAGATATCGGTGAAGCAATCGCCAAAACATAAAATGATCACAAGATCTATAAATGTTTTTCACAGAGTGGGAAAAAAATACTGTAATGCAATTAAAACTGTACATATATACTGGGTTCGTCAACAAATTTATATCATCTTACTGACGGATTGAATTGATGCTTGAGCTCTTTAACTATAAAAGTTTCACTTCGGTAGGTGAGGTTTTTACCACACGTATGAATTATCCAGAAATGAAATCGGGGGATTACTATCACACGATCAGACAAACACTATTTAAAATTATTACCTGATGTATTAATCAGGCTTACTTGATGCATAGGATTGACCAGGAGCGCAGTAGTATGGTTTAAAGAAAATTTTTATTTTTATTTACTGGGTGAAAATTCTAGTATAACATTATATTATGCTTAAGGTATCTTGCCTACGTGCAGAGCACTTTGAAAGAAAAAGATGCAAAATTGTGGTGTTGTTCGTGCATTTTTATTTGAAAAGCCATAAAACATAATAACTTATTTTACAAGAGTTTCATTACTTTTTCAAAAAATGGCATTTTTGAAGAAAAATTTTGTAAAATTTCATATTTACGCCAACTGCTGTATACTGCATTCTTCTCAATATTTAGTAACTTCCTTCGCACAGTATACTCATATAACACTTTTCTGTGTTTTATACCAAAAGTTTTATCGTCTTTTAAAAATTCACTGAAATATGGCCAATTATGTACAAAAACGTTGAAAGTTTTAAGAAAAAATTCAATTTTTTGTCTAAAAGTACCTGTAAATTTATTAATTTCATACGTATAACTAAGCTTTTGCTGCAAGACACACTTTAATATGAACAGATTGTTTATATGAAAATTTCATTAAGATATCTTCAAAACGTCTGTAAGAAAAACACAGGTCTTCAGAAAACGCATTTAAAAATTTTATCTTAGCATCGTTGTTCAACTGGAAGGGACTGATGTTCAACTGGTATCTTCCTTTATATTTATCGTAGATACAAAAGTAAAACAGTTTTGGAATCTTAAGAATACGCTTTTTTAAATAAAACAATAAAAGAAAAATCGATTTTTTTTCTCGTAAATGGCTTTTTAGACCTCGGCATATACCTTAACACTTAACACTAACTAACCTTACATTATCCTTACTAACGAGACATTATTTTTTATGATCATAGTAATTGTTAATGATGCGTCAATTTTATTTAAAAAAATCGACAGACATCAATTAAAATTTTAACTCTTTCCGATGTTAAAGCTTAAACAGTCGAGATTTTTACATGGTCTTCAGATCTTACACCATCCATATTTTTCTAGACAAAGAAAAACGCGTGTTTCGTCGTGGACAACCTTTGGACTGAGGTTTAAAAAGTGGACGCAGAAATTCCATCAAAAATTTTGGCGCAAATTTGGAAGTTGCGAGTCGTATTCAAAAGTCTATGTTGACCGCTATGATATTAAACATTAAACAGTCTGGGAACTTTCCGTTTGACGAGGAACTACATTTGTCTTTCACACTAAACTGTAGCCTTTTTCATTTTCAGATGATATCCATTGTGGGTCGGAAAATAAAATTTCTATGACAGTTCAAAATGCTCAAAAACTTTTCTGACGCATCCCGTAAATATGCAGGACCACGCAGAACTGTTTTTAAAAACTTGTAAAACGTGTCAGAAGCATAGCTGCCAACGACTACGGAATATAATTAACCATTTTTTTAAACAATAATTTTCGTGTTAAAATTTAGCAAACTTTTTTCTCCGCAGATGAGTTTTGGCTGTTATTTAGAAAAAACACGTTAAAAATATACCAACTACAAAAAGTGGTTAATTGTACTCCATAGTAGTTGGCAGCTATGCAGAGGGAACCAAGATGGTTCAGAATAACATTATGATGTGGGAACGGAATAGTTGTCTTTATATATCTGTTAATAATCATTCTGCAATCATGAACTTTGAAAGAATAGTTCGTGAAAAACGGATTTTTTTCAGAAACCACATGGCTAAGACTTTAATTGTCAAGAAGTTATAATTGTCAACAAAAGTAAACTTCTTTCTTTTGCCCAAAGTGTAAAAAGATGTTATCATAATACAACTTTTTATGCTGAATTCTAATACGTAAGTGGTTTTACGCCATCACTTATGGCTTTTTTACACGCTAGTTAATTAGAAACGAAATGTTAAACATTTGCATACAAACTTGATACTGTTCGATTTACTTAAAATGTGGTGGTTGTTGATTTCCTTCGGTGTTTGGCATCTGGAATGTCCCACTTAAGTGCCTAGCAGTAATCAGCAAGCATCTTTGACTCCATCGTCACTGGCACCTCTTTTCCATGGCAGAAATCTCTTGATGAAAACGTTGACCGTGTTCGTCATTCATGGCGCCAAGATTGTCTGGGAAGAAATCCAAGTGGCAGTCCAAGAAATGCACTTTTACTGACATATTGCCTGCCCTCCATATCTTTGTACGACTATTACAGTTTACTTGCAATCTCATGGTACTTCATTGCTTTATATATGGTCTACATTTTTCTATCAAAAAGAACTCTGGAATCTCTGCCTGACGATTGTGGAAAAGCACACTTTCTTAATGCGATGCAAATAATCGATAAACTACACTAAGTAAGTACTTCCTGTCTCAGTAGCAACGCAACTAAACAAGCAAATCCCACAATTAATAAAATTTATTCTTCTAAGTAGACGTGCGTAATTATTCCTCATCGCCCGACAGTTAACTTCAGAAAGCAGCTTTACTGCGTTTGAAAAGCTCGTGTTTGCGTATTTTTTTTCACTCCAAAAATATGTAATTCAGCCTGTCGACCAAGCGTTTTAGGATTGTTTTTTGGTTAATTCTGTGTTTTGTGCTGTGTTTTTTTTATATCCGTGGCTAAATACCTTTGTACCTGCTGCATTGAAAGAAAGAAAAAAAAACTGTCTGAAATGTTTGGCAAATTTGGATAGAAATGTTAAAATGTCTGTGGTGTTGAAAGATATCGAGTAAGAATCACCAAAACATGAAATGCGAACTATATCTATACGTTTTTTTTCTCAGAAGTAAAAAAATCGCAATTTTTTATACAATAAAGGCAGTACACACACACATATATATATATATATATGTACCCAGTATATATATATATATATATATACTGGGTTCTTCACAAATAATATTCTCTTACTGCCGGATTAAATGGATACTTGAGATCCGTGGTCGCAAAATTTTCTTTTCGGTAATGCGTAGCTTTCACACCTTACGGTGATCTTACGAATAATTAAACCAAAAATTAAGTTGATGGACTAATGTCAGGCTGTCACTGGGTCAAAAATCTACCTAAAGCATTGATCAGATTTACTTGAAGCGATGTATCTTTCCTGCACCTACCTGTGTAAAGAAAATTTATTATTTTGTTTACGGGATAAAAATTTGGCGCAAAATTTTATGTTTAACACTGGACAAAGCAGTTAAACATTTTCCTGACTCAATAAATATACAGGGTCATTCAAAACTCTGCTAAAAACGTTTGAAGGAGGGTGGTAGAGAGGATCAAAATGGTTCAAAATAGCCCAGAGATGTGGGGTCGAAAAAGCCGTCTCTATATCTGTTAATAATCACTCTGGAACAATGCTAAACTTTTCGACTATAGTTTGTCAAAATATAATAGAAAGCACTTCCCTAAATTTCTTATTAACAGGATTGATTAACAAAATAAGGCATATATATTGATTACAGGATTGATCATTAACAGATAAATGAAAACGACGTTTGCGACACAACATCGCTATTTGAGTCCGAGACCCCCCCCCCCTCTTGGTTCCTTCTGCCAGCCCTTAATGTTCTTTTACAAGAGTTCTAGATCAATCTGTATATATAGTACTGACACTAAGTACCTGCACTAAGTACGCACTTCCTATTTCAGTAGCAACACAACTAAACAACCAAATCCCAAATTCATACAAATTTAATCTTCTAAAGTACACGTACGTAATTCATTCCTTACCGCCCCACAATTAACTTCAGAAAGTAGCATTATTGCGTTTCAAAAGCTCGCGTTTGTGGATTTTGTTTCTCTTCAAAAATAATTATGCATTTCGACGAAATGTTTTACCACACTGAATTTTAATTAAAACCCAACAAACGAAGGTGAAATGTGATGCACCTGCAAATGTATAACTAAACCGGGGTAATTGCTTCATAATGGCGACTTAATGGATGTGTGATTAAGCAACAGACGATTTTCTAAATTCTTTTCTCGTGCTTTGAATGTAAACCTCACAGTTGAATAAATTGAAGGAGAAATTCTATACCTGGACAACTATCGCCATCTGTTGTCAATTTTGTATACCGAATTTTCCGGAAATTTGAAGGAATAAAATCTAAAAAGGATATGTGATTCCAGTGTCTTGTTATTATTCAGTAGAGAATCTAATAAACTCAATCGAAAAGTAACTACTTCTATTTTTCTACTGCAAACTTACTGTTATTTATTTATTTACAATTGTATAAAGCGACAAAGTTTCAGCCTAATAAATTAATGCCACTCATAACTGAGTAACACTCCAGATTAGTTAAGACTAGTCTTCCTTATTTCAGAAAATAGTGTTAATGTTATGCTGAAAAAAATGAATGTTTAAAAAAACTAAGCTGTGTTGGAAGGTTAAAAGTCGTAATCGATGCCATAGCTATTTACAGACTGAAATTTTTATTTAAAAAAAAAAAAAAAAAACTGTATTAAAATTCTTGTAAATATTATACGATATTTGAAACTGCTCTAAATTTAAAAATAAATGAATATATAAAAGAGGAAATACATAATCTCTTTATAGCATTATTTTTTTTTTTTTCAAAATGCATTTATTTATTATGCCATATAACTTGTATTTTATGCTGGAATTTTCCAAAATTTTGCAACCCACTGTTTTGAAGAAACCAATTATTCTCCTTGACTGACATTTAAAGTTATATTTTAAGCTTCAATCTACGTTTTTCTTTTCCCTAAAGCAGGGTGTTACCTCTTTATCTCCAAAGAATGCTGACATAAAGTGAAAATCAAATTTTCAGATAAGTCACGTTTCTTATTTTATGAAGTAGTTTTATGGCGTATCTTTTTAACGACAGGAAATGTTAATGCTGTGAGAAAGTCTTATTTAACTCACTGAAAAGTTTGAAATGTGGTTTAACCAGTAATAGTTCTTTTTACTTTTTCGCGAACTTCTCCAAACAAATAAATAAAAAGTAAGAGAATTAAGTTTATTAATGAGTTTATAGAACTTCTGTTTGGCATAGAGTTAGGAAGCATATTCTTTTCTGAATCAAAATGACTTTGAAAGCAAAATATTTCAATAAAATTAATGTGTGCTAAGGTATAATGACAGCGTTATACTCAGTTTCCATTTTTTTTTTTTTTTTTACCTTTTGGCAGCATCAAAAATCCAAAGGATAGACAAGAAAATATCCGGTGTAATTTTACCGTGTAATATAGAATCATTTCCCCTAAATGCTACTAATTTTTATATTGACTATAGAAAGTTTTGGCAGTTGGCCAATTCATCATCAGCAAGGTATATTCCGACCGAAAAAAATCAATCTAATTAGTTTACGTCCAAACGTTGATTTCTGAGTAGAATAAAACGAAAGATCCACGAAAATAAGAATTCTATAGCCCATAGTACGGCCTCTGTACTATTTCTTCGGAAATAACTTTTAAAAACAGAAATTTCTAAAATAAACCATTGTGCAAAAAGAATATATGTACCAACACTGAAATATTTTTTTTTAATGCGGGCTTGTAAATATTGGCATTGCAGGTATATTACATAATTTTATACCTCTAACATAATTCGGAAGTGTTATTGCCGGACATTTATCTCTCGTAAAGAAATTAGTCCATAGATTCCCAACCTTTTTTGAACTGGTGCCCCCTTTTCTGGTGAATATTTCAATACCGCCCCCCTCCCACTCCAGAGAAACAAGAGCGTACATAATGAAAACAAGATGAAAACAAGAATTCAAAACAAGCATGATGAAAACAAGAATTCAATTAAAAAAAATTACTAATTGATAGCATATTGTTGGAATTGAAAAGCTACTGAATTTCTTCTTCATTTGTTTTAGCTTACCTGTTATAAGGACAGGCAGGGGTTTCGATGATACGAAGTAATACATAATAAACTATTGCTTTCAAAATAAATAAATTGACAGTTTCCGAGAACAATCAAAACGCATACTTAATTATATTAAAAAAGTATTTTTATTAAAATTTATTTTTATTCAAATATTATCAGCATAATTTTTGTCTTTTTTAGACTACATTTGGTAAATCTTCCCAGGCTCCTCCATGCCATAGCAACGCCCCCTAATTTTCTCTGGGTCTTTTACTGCCCCCCTGAAAGCCTCAAACGCCCACGTTGGGAACCTATAAATTAGTCTAATTAATCAAAGTAAAAATTGTGAAGATAATAAACAAACACCACCAGAAAAGAGAAAAGTGTAATATTGTAAATAATGTTTGTTTCCCAATACGACAAACGTATAGTACGTCGTACTATATCTGTGTCATGGTCTTGGATGCACCTCGCCTGCCTCCGGTTTCTGCAACTTTAGACATGGATCCCTTTCTTTCCTGGTTCGTCCTCAACTGTTTTCCACCTCCTATTTTTGTGTTCCGCTGCTTTTTGCCTTACTTTTTTTGGTCTCAACTGTGCAACCCTTTGTGAAGCCCGCTTTCGCGGGGAAGTCGGGTCGATTATCTGTTTTTCGACCATTTGACATTTTTCTGATGTTCATCTGACTTGCACAGAATTTTTTCACGGAATTTTCCCCCTGTCTACTTGTGCAGTTTTCTGCTCTCTTTACGATCACAAGTCTCACTAAGAGTAGATCAATTACTCCTAAGTCAAACGGGACGTTAGGCTATTTTCGCTAGGTACTCCTGTAAAGTTATTTTCAGTCGGTCAGTCAAGGTCAAATCTGACAATAAAAGTAAAGCTTTTGTCTTGGGATTTCCACTTAAACCCTCTTCCAGACTAGAAGTGAAGGTATTTATCTAGAAGTGAAGGTATTTATCTTGGGATCTTCAATTAAAGCATCTTCATTTCGGTTCAGGAGGCCCACAATTTACTACAGAAATATGAAATCAAAGAAAAAGTAGTTCGTTTTCTTTATGAAATAAGTATGCTACTAAGTAAGTTTGTTTCATACGTCAAACAGATAGCTCCAGAAATTCCGATCAATTATATGCCTATTACAGAACCTTGACAACTGGCTCTCTCGCAGATATAAATCCCCAGCCATACGCATCAAACTAATTAATCCAAGACAGATAAGCAGTTACTGTAAAGGATAAAACTGTAAGCTTCACTAGGGAGAGAAAGGAATAATCTCATATAATAATTTTCATATAATTTCTTTCTTTTGATCTGTGTTTGTTCATTTGAAGATATATAGAAAGAAAATATATTAATTTTTGTAGACGCATTCTTTATAAATACAATAAATTTATGTATTATTATTATAAGAAAAAATTTAAAATATTATAATTTATTGAGCTTAATTAGTGCGTAGCACTTGATAGAATATATAAGAATAATTGTATTAAGAATAATTACAACCATTTTATTCTTTACTTTTCCCCTAGTAGCACAACTAGTTCAAAGTACATCTTTTGAACGTTCTCTGAACGCCTTTAGAACGTTTTTTGAACTAGTTGTGGTGCAAGGGCTGGGGGCGCCCTACTCCCTGCTTGTTAATTATTAATGCTTATCAACCTCCGCGAATCGCTTTTGCAATTGACATTACTATGTGATAACAGCTCGCTTCACAGTAGAACTTTCCGTTTTTCTAAGCTAATATGTGCAATGTACCGAAAATAATTACGTAGCAATGCATTGGCGATTTTAGTAAAAAGATCAAAATCCAATTTTATGTTAGCAGTATTATTCTTAAAATTGCATAAATCTTATTAAACATATAGACGTTCAGAGTAAAAAGCATGGGAATTGCATTAAAGGTTGATCTTATTAGATTAATGCCGCATTATCATTGATTTATACTAGATCATCTTAGAAACGATTTTTCAATTTATTAAAGCAACTGACTTAATTTTTTTTATGTTTGAAAAATTCAAAATAGCAAAATATAAAAAGCGTGCGCCAAATACTCTTAGTTGATAGCACCAACAAACGGCGATTGATATAGTAAACATATTTTTTAAATATTGGATCTTTGAAATGAACGTTCTATTTCACTTTTAAAAATATAAAATCTTTCAGATTAACTGTGTTTTTACATGCTCTCTAATTTCTTAAATTATGTTGGAAAGTATGTCATAATACATGCATGGATATTATGTGAGTAAAGCCTAGCAAAGGAAAGCATGAGTGAAAAATGTACAACGTACGCTACAGAGTTCTTTCATTTTTAACAATATAAAACTGCAATAAATTTAGGCAAACCCGTAAAGAGAAGATCAATTCTAAAAATTTCTTTCAGGTAGGAGGATGGAAAGTTAATGCACTTGCCAGTTATATTAGAAAAACGAAATTACTTCTTGGATGATTAACCTAAAAGGCGTGAATTTTAAAATGAACTAAAAATAAAATTGCAATTTGCAACTTCATTTAAGATTTCCTAGGAAAAATATTTTAAAAAGCTTCAATACGAAGTTTCCCAGAAAAACAATGAAAAATAGCTCAAATTGCGAAAAATCTTATTGTCCGCCCATAAGACAAAAGGAAATTAAGTAGCCTAATTCTACTTTATTTAAGGTCTCGACATGGCACAGTGGTTATGCCACTGAAAATGGTAGATCGCCGAAGTGTGAAGGTCCCGGGTTCGGGTCCCATCGCGCGGCTTTCGATCTAACGTTATGGAGTTTTGGTAGGTTTTCTCCAGATGTAACGTGAATACGCGTTAGAACCCCTTAGAAAGTCCTCCTACCGTGGCAGATCGCTCTAGTGTAGTGTTGCCATAATCACACACAACAACATCTACCTTATTTAGTCCATATAGTAATAAGTATAAAACATTTTTTAATAAATTGTTCTTATTTTCATTAGATTAGAGCAGTGTTTCCCAACCTCTTTTGTGCCATGTCCCACCTAAGCTTTTCTAAAATTCTTATGCCCCCCCCCTATGTAACATATACATAATTTTTAATATTAAAAAAATGAATTGTTCACTTAAGAAACTTCAATGATAGGTTTTAGAAAGAAATCACGAGAAATTGTTAACGAAACACAGTAAATAAATTTTCAATACATATAATGAAAAACTGAAATTCAAAATCGAAATAATTTTAATGAAGATTTTTTTCTATTACAATTTAATATTTTAATTTAATGATATCCTTGCGCTTGATGCTTGCTGCACAGAGATAGGTCCCAATTTGGCTAGCTTCAGTCTCAAGTCTCCGCGCGTTGTGTTATATCCAGACAATTTCTTCTTTTCGCCAACTAGTCATTTACAGCATTAAATCCGCATTTGGCATTTGACCAACCATGAATATGGAAACAGTAAAAGTAGTTTTGTTGCACATTTGGTTTAATTTGAGTATTTGATTTCTGTTTCCTCACAAAGCCATGCCATTGCTCCTTTTACATTAAATAAAGTTTTAACTGACTCATTTTCCATTTCTGCGAGTTCTACTTGATACTGTATATTTGATGTATCAGACAAATCCACTAACATTGGCTGCTTCATCCATGTTGGAAAACCAATTTGTTTTAAATCAGAAAAATCTTTTACATTAGTCGTTCGCACTAGTACAATGAATATTCTGAGTCATCTGGCAACCTGCTTTAAAACTTCTTTGAGCCGTTGGGGGGACGCTACTCTGGGGGGTTAATTTAACGACGCCAAAAACGCAGTTGATATATTGGTCTCGTTAAACGAATTTATAATATTTATTGGTCGCAGTTATTTAAGAATTTGCTTTTTTCTTTCAATTTTGGCATCGAAATCTAGCATTGCATTTAAATGGCCCGGAGCAAAAGGGTTAAACTCGTGTTCAGTCCATTTTTGAACTGCCCCTTTGTGGGGCGTGGGCCCCCACGTTGGGAAACGTTGGATTAGAGTCAATCAAAAATTCGGGCAAAAATTTGTTCTACGAACTGGATGCACGCCATTTTACATAGCTGCCAACTAGGGGTCGCAAACCGGGATACGAATTTCGAAAATATCGGAATACCGGGCCAAATTTAGGTCTAATTAATACCGGTATTCATTTCACAAAAACCGGGATATACGGTATTTTCGGTTTTAGTAAAATAAATAAAAAGCAAATACAAATAGAAAAAGTTACGCACCATTTCATTCAAATTACGCGCGCGCGAATTCGTTCACCTCGTTCGTTCAACCAAAAATTTAATGGAGATTTAATAATATTTTTATTACCTCTTTATAACTCAATTTCATTTGGACTGAATTTAATTTAAGCATTTTTATTATTTTGTTAATTAGAATATTATTTGATGATTAGTAAACCATACTATGAGTTAATTTTATGTTTCATGAGAATTTATTAATTTTATGTTTCATGAGAATTTATTAATTTTATGTTTTATGAGAATTAATTAGAAGTGCATTTTTTTGGTTCGTTTTGTTTATGTTGCGACTTTTGTGAGATGTTTAAGTTTGATAAGCATTTTATTTTTAGAACTGATTCCTCGAAGGAATCCTACTTCCTAGTCAATAAATTATTGCTAAGAACTAACTGATTGATTACCAACATATCAAATAATAAACCTTGTGTCAATGAATATTTTGTTTTATTTAGAAGATAAATTCATTTAGGTTAGGTACCTACTTACTATTCCTCCGCAAACTAACTTTATTATACTAAATTTGCTAACTTTAGCTTAATCCCGGAAATATCGAAAATACCGGATTATCGGTATTGGTCTGGGGCCAATACCGAAAATACCGGTTTTGCTTAAATGATTAGCGACCCCTACTGCCAACCGTCCGGATTTCTTAGGGAAATTCCCCACCACTATCTTTTACTCATTAATTTATAATTAAAAAATTTAATTTACAACATGGTTGTGTGAAAAATTATGGTGGAAGATCTCCCAAAGAAATCTGGTAGGCTGGCAGCTATGCTTGTGATTGCATGCTTGTTTGCTCAAAAAGTAATGCTACCTTAACTTTTCAAAGACTATAAATTATTTCCATAACGGTCTTACATTTGTTTTAAATGCATATTTTATACAAAGCTACGAAATTTTGCTTTTATTACGGAAAAAGAAGGTGTAGCCGATTGTCTACAGTTTGCACAGTAGGGTTAATTTCAACCTACTCGCCAGTTTTACAAAATTTCGCATATTTTCAAATATCATTTTAAATTTTCCACAGAAAAATATATAAACCGAAACCACAAAGACCATATCACTGCATTTTGATTAAATAACACTACCTATACTTCATATATGGCACCCCTTAGAAAGCTGAAAGCGTCACTGAAGATAGGTAATCTTTTCATCTCACTGCTGGCTCAGCTGCTGACAGTTGACAGATAATGTCAAACCTTCACTTGTCTGGATCAACAAAAGCAATCTAATTACATTAAGATAGAAGGATGACAAGGGGATTGGGATACTTGGATTACAGAACTATGAGAAAAAGTTAGGTGTAATATGGCTGCCGAGCAGTATTGTTTAGTTGTTTAAAAGATTCATTTTGCTTGGCTTTAGCAGAAGAAAAAGAACTGTAATAGTTTACTTTCAGATAACATTTTTTTCCCTTAAGACATAAACTTTTACTTGTTATATAATGATATTAAAAGGTTATTCATTAATAAAACTGTAAATTAAGTATTTTTTAAATGTAGTCTTTATTATATTTTTAATTTTCGGTTTTTAATAGTATCGTATTCATTGAAAGTATCTTTAAAACTAAACAGAACAGATTTTGCAGTAATAGTTTGTTGATAGATATTGTATGAATAAAGTGTTTTAGTATTCAAATTAACATGGACGCCAGATTCTCTGGATTAGAGTTAACCGTTGTTGTAAGAGCAATTTTCATTTAGAATACAACAAACTCTATTAGAAAGTTTTACCGGCATGTAAAATCTACTTGAAAATATGCTATTAATGGAAAGTGGTTGATAATCTCAAAAGATTAGCAGCTTCAAATTAGATTAATTTTTTTAATCCACTGTTTTATTTAATTATATATTTAACAAGAAAAAAATACGTTAATATTCAGAAATTTTATTTTAGTGAATAATGTAAAATTTCTTCTTTATTTTTGTATTTATAACATTATTAGAAAACTGTATACAATACAAAAATTTCCTTAATGCTATTAAAAGTAATGGCGCTTCCGTGAAAAATTGTACGCAATGCCTGAAACATTAAATATTTACATATTTTATTAAAATCTAATTTTTCTTTAAAAATTTCCTTTAGAAAATCACTATCTGCATCATCTATTAAAGAAAATTTATACTACCCTTTTACCTTATGTCAAACTAAATTCATTTGCTATCTGATCGCTTATTTTAAAGTAAATATATGAATCCAATTACACTGATATGTTACTTAAGTAAAAAAAAAATAAAAAAAACATATTCTTCGAAAATGCCATACATAATGAATTACTTCGGAAATAACTTAATTCCATTAACACAGTGTGCATAATTTTACAAATGAAATACATATTAATTTGTTAAATATTTTCAGTAATTTATTTAAGTGACTGTATTCATTAAAAGCATATATTTAAATATTTAGTGTCGTAAGGAAAACTACAAAGTAAGAATTATTTTGGAGACTTTTAATGGCACAATGTCTTTATTTAATAACAGTTGTTTTTCTACGCATAAACTTTCATAAATTCATATAAAGAACATCCAGCAAAAATTAAATTACATCTTTTAAGAACATGACATTACTTTTGAGTCGTATTACTTTTTCAAATTCAACATGTGTTTGTTAATAAATAAATAAATAAATAAATTTTTCTATTTAAATAAAGGGATATACAGATTTCAAGAAGATAAAGCCAATAAATAAATTATACATGCAATAACAAAAATTTAAATATAATAAAAAATAAAATCGAGAATATTGTGTAGATCTGAATATTATTTTTAAATGCTTTAGAAATCAAATGCGTTTTAAACATCATTTTCTAAATACTTTCCGAAATTTTTAATGATCTTCAAATTGATTTCTAATAAATGTGGGTTGGTTATAATTAAAATATCCTACAGAGCATTCTACAGTTGATTCATGTGACCAGATAGTCAGCAAATGCCCCATTCGTACTATTCACAAGGTGCACTAACGCAAATTTCTTTAAAAAAGCCATTATAAACAATTAGCTGTACAAAATTCACAGGCACTAATGGCCAGTGCCGTGCTTATAACAGTCCGCTCAATACACAAGCTTTCACACATGCTGTATTTCTCACACAAACACTACCACAAGCAGAAAATCTGTGAAAATTTACGAGGGAAATCGTAAACAATCACTCAGGAATGAAGAATTTACACATAGCACTTAAAAAGTAGCTTTTAAAAACAAGAAAAATATTGCACCAATAGCACGATTCACTGAGTATTGCGAACTCAACGCGCGTTCGGTAACAACTAACTCTTCGGTCTCTCTGCCTCCATGTTTATAGATGTTACCGTAGTTAGAAGAAACTTTTCGAAGAAGCTATTTCTCCAAGAATCCCTATGAAGCGGGAGATTTGAATACGTAATAGAACTATTAATGAATAATACAAGGTTATTGCGCAACACTATTGCAGGAAAGCAAGCTTTACAAACCCCATTTGAAAAATCGTGCCAAATGTCCCGAAAAGTCGCCAAACGTGGCGCCAAAAAATAAGACCCCAAACACCGTATCTCCCATTCTAGTACACAGATTTTGATGCAACAAAATGCAAAATTTAATTATTTGACAAGTAGAATACGAATTTTAAACTATTTTTAACGTTAAAGGACTGAAAGACCCAGAAATTCGTAAAAATTAAAACTAACAAATATCAACATATACTGTGCATCATTATAAAAAAATAACAATACCAATTATCTAAAGTAAATAAAAAACTTTATAAAAAACACACATAAGATGTTACAGGGGAGTAGATACGTAAGTTTCGACCAAAAATTGTTTTGGTCTTCCTCAGTCAAAGCCCTTCGTCACAAGGAACACTCCTTGTGACGAAGTGCTTTGACTGAAGAAGACCAAAACAATTTTTGGTCGAAACGTACGTATCTACTCCCCTGTAACATTTTATGTGTATGTTTAACAAAGTTTTTTATTTACTTTAGCGTTTAACACCAGTATTTTGAGTGTTTTTTCCAATAGCAAATATCATCTAGCTAAAATAACATAAAGTTTAATATCGTAAAAAGAGCAATACACTGCAGAATCTTGCAAACCGGATATTAAAATCAGATTTACAATGTAAAATAATCGAATGAAAAGAAACTGCTAGCAAACTCAAGTTTCATGAAGTCTGAAATTTAAAAGGCTTGTTAAATAAAATGTAACTCAACATTGTAAAAAAGCATAGTAAAAGACATTTTTAAACTAAAAACTTTCAAAGCCCTGTCAAGGATTTCGGGCAAGAAAAATGAAAGAAAATTAAAAGGTACAACGAACTCCTTTTAGCCTCACAACAGGGCGCAAGAAAAAGAAAAAATCCCCATAGAAAATAAGCTAGTTTTCTCCTGAAACAGATTTTTTTTCAGCAGTTTGACGGTATACCTAAAAACGTATTTTAAATGTTTACGTGAAGTAAGTATATCTATTTGCATTAAATGGAACAAGTACATCTAATTGCATTAAAGGAAACAAGTGTATCTAGTAAATAAATAATATAAATCTGAAAATTGATTTTTTTTTTCAAAACGAAACTATTTCTTTTAATTTGCTTCCATAGTGGGAGGCAATTCAGAAAACTCATGGTGAAAAAATCGGAGGGTACAGTTTCATATTGCAGGTATACACCTATCATCTACATCCAAAATTTAACTACACCACTCCATAGCTAAAGGATCAAAGAATTCGTTGCAATGAGTGGGGACTGTGAAGCACTGCCTGCGGCGGAAGGAGGGAGAGCCGCCATTTTGAGGTCCTTTCGCTGCGTCATATAATGTCCGGTTCGTAGTTTTACTCTACCTACCATAAAAATTCCTGTTTAAAAGTAGAGGTTAATTATATTTCGGAATAGTTGGCAACTACGCATAAACATAAAAAAATTCACAATCAGAAATCACATAAAATAAATTAAATTAAAGATAATGGTAACTGCTACTTTACGGAGGCAGTGCAATCTACAATCCGTTCCAGAATTTTTCATCCGCTTTCTGCGAAAAATCGCTTATTCAGTCATTACTCATTCCCGCCTCTATCTCGGGTTAAACACACTGCCACCTCCCCCCTTTTTTGTTTGTTTGTTTGAAACACAAATCCACACCGTTTGACAGATGGGTATGAAATTTCACGCTGTTGTGTAAAACTATTTAGATTAGGTATGCACTCATTTTTGGGACTTTCAGTCTCGAAAGCTTCTTTAGTGTCTGAAAAAATAGATTAGTCAGCATAGTGAACAAGTGAATACTTATTTATTTTGCTTTGGAGCATTCGCGTTAAATATGGCATTTCATTTTGACGTCATTTTGTGGTCATGCGATACAAAATGCATAAGAAACACGTGTAGTTTAATAGGCTTTAAAATTCAGTTACGACTACATAATACATTTCCACAATATTCCATAAAAGTAGATCAGTGACCAGCGTGAGATTAATTTCTTCGCATCCTCTAATCAAGAGGGTAGATATCGTGGGTGAGTCTGACGTTATTTTGGTGTAACGAGCTTAAAAACGTTCATATTTAATTATGTTAAAAAGGTTTGACCTAAAAATTATACAACGAGCTAAATAAATCCGTTAAATGAATGATTTGAAGGAGGAAAGCGGTATTTCCAAATATTCAAGTTTGCGGAGAACTGGAAATACCTTTAGGGATTCAACACAAACTAATGAAACAGGAAGATTTCACTTGGAGACATAGCTACCAGCATTTTCGGAATTTAATTGACTGTTGTTTAGAGAAGTCACGGGCCATGTAATTCGTATGGGACTTTACCACGTTTTTAATCAGTTCTATTTTGGATTCAATATGCACCGCGGACCAGTCTGAGAGATTTTTTTTATCCAAATCAAACCCATAGATTATTGGTGGCTATATAATAAAATAAAATTTACTGTTTGTGAAAAGTGGTTAGTTATATTCCAAACTTGTTGACACTTATGTTCGAATTACATTTTAACGAGTACATGTAACCACGAACTCCAGTAGGGTTTGTACTACCCCCTTTTTTCAGCAAAAACCTTCAATTATCAAATTTCTATTATCTGAGAACAATCCCATCCCTCAGTTTTCATTATATAGCATAGAATGTTGTTCATTAATCATCTCTATAAGAATTATCAGATTCAGGGATTCCTCATGGGAAAATGGTATCCAAAATCATTCCGCAAATGCACTGTCAAAGCAATCCCTCACTTTTGTCAGTAAGTGTATTTCCATCAAAACGCTCCTGTTTCCGATAATGGAAATACGTTTTTGAAAACGATGCGGAGTATCTATGCGAGTGCATTTGCAGAACCTTTCCGGATTCTGTCGCAGATATCGGATACCGATGTGAGGAGAAATATCCCATCTGTACTGAAAACGTGGATAAAATTACAGTGACAGGTATCATAATATTGAAAGAAAAAATGGTTTTAAAATTTGAGTCACCAGATGGCGCTTTCCTGTTGATTTTTTTTACGGTTAGTGTATGTAAAAAGAATTTTAGGGAACTTGGATAGGTTTTGTCTGTATTAATGAAAACCGCAAGTTCATCTTTCCTTACTTAAAATTAATAATTAATTTCATTTTCTGCTTTTAATATTGCAGTTACAGTAGTAAGAAAATTCATTATTGCCACATATGTTGATATATTCAACAGTCCAACGAAATCTCAAATCAGTTTTAGAGGTCTGAGATTTTGAAAATCAAAATGTGTAAATATGAAACAAATGGAACAATAATTTACTTGCGCTTTAAAAGTATTCACATTTTTAAGGCTCTAGCTATTTTGTATTTTTTTTCTCCGCATGTGTAGCAATTTATCCAACCAATAACACTGTGTGAAACACCCATGCTCGTTTACGTTTGTTCTCTTCTTGCAGTGAAGCGACAACGATTGTTGAGAAAATCGGAAAAGTTTGAGAGCTTTAACACCGTGCATTCTATCTGCCCTTAGTTGTTATCCAGGTTGAAAATCTATAAAAGTTATAGTTCAGATTAAATTTTATTTGATATTACAACTGTCTTACTAAAAGAATTTAAATGTGTATTCAACTACTTAAAATAAAACCATCAAAAACAGTTATTTCCTCATTAATTTAGAACCGAATGCCAAAATAAAGATTAGATTGCAGATCATAATACTAAGATTGGATTTTTTGGATAATTCCTAAGATTGGTTAGCTGCTTATTATGGATGTTATTGCTATCTTTAAATTTGAATAAAATATTCTGTTTAAATTTAGTATTTTAGTGATCATTATTATTATTCGCATAATTAAATTGGAATTTATTAAATGTGTACAATATTACTGTATGCAAATGAAACAGGAAACGCTTTTCCCTTAGAAAGACCCCAGAAAGAGAGGGCTTCCTCCCTTGGCCTAGATCCACTGCCACCTAGATACAGAAAGCCTGAGCGCTGAAGCTTCGACGTCATCATTAGGCCTTCCAGTAATGACGTCACCACACTTCCATTCTCATAAAGTAAAACTATTTCAGATTTCTGGTGAATGCTACAAATATTAAAAGGTATCTTAGGTGAAAGATAAAAATTAAAATGCGTTCGTGACACAAAACAATTCATTGTGATTTACTCCCTTATTACATTATATAATTAGTTACAGTTAAAAACTGCTCTTTTTTGTAATATTATTTTTTCTATGTCAATTCATTAAAATGTTGTTATGAGAGAGTAAATTCACCAGAAATTTCGAATAGTTTTACTTTATGAAAGTTAATCTGTGATGACGTCACCTTTAGAAGGCCAGTTGATGACGTAGAGGCTTGGTGACGTAGCAGCGGTTAGGCTTTCTATATCTAGGAGGCAGTGCTAGATCCCACCAGCAGATAATTGGCCATAATCCCACAACAATAAAACCTTCCATTTTGTTATTCTTTTAAGTGATGCAAAACAATACGATATATGTGTTATAGGATATATAAGTGTTAGCTTTTACACTTGCAAATTGGTGCTAGCTAATAATTAAAAAATATTAAGCTAAAACTATTTAAAAATTGTGGTTGATAATCTTAGTAAAAGCTTAAAATTTGGCAATTCTGTGTTATACATTAATGATAATATTATTTTTTACTATACTATTTTGAAGACATTAAGATAGTGTAACAGTACATTTAAATATTTTAGCAAAACATTTCAAACATAATTTTACATTTGATTAAAAGAGGGCTGGGCCAAATATCCTGTATTTAAAAATGATACAGTATCCTGCAGAAAACAAAATAAAACCAATACTATTTACTAACAAAATGTTATCTTAAGGCTTTTATATTTCCCAACTCTACGGCAAACAAAATCCATTTACACAAAGTAAATTCAACCTAAAATAAACAGAGTTAAATCCTATTTCACGCGAAATCCTTTTATAGAAATCAACAGGCCATATTGTTTTAGTCACTGAGAAATGCGGGTGGGGGGTTAAAAGCCTATTTTATTGCTAAGCGATTTCGCTGCAATCGCCTGATCAAGGGATTTCTGAGAGTGCCTTAAGTTTGTGTGATAAACGAGTGGCATTAAGGATTAATCTTTTAGGATTAAAAGCACTCAGGGGAAAGGCGAAGACTTACCAGTGTTATAGGGATATTTATAGGGATATTTTTCGATTATTATCCCAGTTCTTCAAAAAGTAATGGAGGGTATTTAGCAATTACAAATGTTGCCCTCGGGATACATAAAAGAAATGTTCAGTATGCGTATGATTTTGAGAACAAATAGCTGTTGTTAAACACGTAAGATATACTAGAACAGCAGTATTAGAATTTATCATTTGTGAATAAACAAAATCATACAAAAGAGTTTGTTTTAATGACAAATTATTTGTACAAATGTATGCAAGTTTCGAATTTGTCACTTGTGAATCAACATTGTTTGTTTTATTCGCAAATTATTTATGTAAATATGTGAAAGTTTCATGTTTAACTTTGACGCTAGAACGCTGTTCTAAATATGCCTTTCAGTTGTTACATTAAAAATTGATATTTTTTCGAAGAATATTTTATATATACAATGCCTAAACTATTTTCCTGTGTTAAGAATAGCCATTTTCATAGGTTTCTGGGATGTTACGTGAAATATAATTGAAAAAGAATACTCAAATTTTGTATTCTACTATACTTCACTGTACCAAAAAAAGAAAAATAATATCTTAAAGATATGTAAATTACGTTCTACATATGCAGGAAGTGAAGTTCCGGAAACTTGACATTTGTATCTATATAAACGTTTCCTCATGACAAAGATAATTTTATTAAATTCGTCGAACATCGAAGCAAAAACGTTTCATACACAAAAATTTCTCTAATTGCAGGAAATTCAGCGACGTTAGTTTACTGCAAATTAAAATTGCTAATAATAATATTTATTAGCTTCCTCTGGTAATTTCGCATCAGATAGATAAATCTGTTGAATAGGTTTATAGAAAAGAAAATATTTTAGATTTAAGTGATATTCTCTCATACAGCAGCCATGTAATTTGGATTTTGAATGGTTTAAATGAGTTTTATACGGAGTTTTGATATGTTCAATGGGCTGGATCAAAAGCCGTGTCGGATCACATCCGGCTGCAATGAAAAAAGAAATTAACACCCGTTATTACTTCCCTGATGTCGTTTTTTGCCTTATGCTCTAAAACTCACTAAGTATCCTTGAGAATTTATAGTATTAGTTTTGTCATCTAACCCAGTGATCCATGGACCGATTAGGGCCCATGGTACCGAAACTACCAGAACGTTAAATCATTTTCATTTTATTAACTGTGGTCTATTTCTCTGGGGTTTATGCGGCTTTGTCTGATTTTATACACTTGTAACAGAAGAAATCATGTAAGTGTTTTAAATTAGTTTTTTGTTCAAACATTTCAATATTATGAATAAAATTTGCAGTCATAAAAATCAAGGTTCCCATTGATAGAGCGTTCTATTGAGTTAAAATATTAAACCACTTCATACTCATACTTTGGCACAACTATATTATATTTGAGGATATGTTCAAATAGTATCAAAGTAAAATTAACTAATCAAAACACTAATCAACGTTCTCTCCCATACTGGTCAGTCTGTGTCGATAGACAGATTAAGAAGCATGAACGAATGCTAAAGAAAAATTTATTAACTAAATTTTTTTACAAAACTTTATGGTGCTTTATATCTATAAAAAATAAGTTTTAAATACTTTAAATACATATAATGGATACACATGTAAAGCAATTAGCGTTTAAATTCACTGATAGAAATTGAACAACAAACTCGGGACTTTCATAGATCTTTAATACAATTTAGTAATTTATCGATAAATTCACTAATAGGACGATCCTTTGCTCAGATTTTACGGAAAACCTCAAGTTGTGTCTTATACTATGCAAAAGTAATATTTCAAGATCAGCTAACAGAACTTCTTACGTTACTGCATTCTTTTATTTGAAGAATTAGAAGTCATATAGTCTATGTACTTATTTTGTTGTGCTTGTCTCTAAACTTCCATAAACATAATCAATTTAAAGTCTTCTGAGTGACTCTGTAAAAGAGCTCATAAAGGCTATTTACGATATTTTTTGATGGATAGCACTGTTTTGCAAACCTCATAATACAGATTAATTTTACTTCGGTTAAAATGTTTGAATTTCTCTAAAATATACTTCAAGCTTATGACTGCTGATACGGGATATTACGTTTGAAACCGAAATCATTAGAACATCTCAACTTGCTACAAAGTGCTAAAAACAAACTGACAAGCATAATAATGAAAACTAGTAAAATGGAACCTAGAGATTATTCGCATGTAAAGTGGAAAACCGCCGTAGAGTCGATAAATAAAATTAAACATAAAGGATTGGATGTGGCATATTTTATAAAACCACCACAGAGTCAATAAATAAAATAGACATTAAGTATTGGATGTGGCATATTTTATAATTTTTATACATAAATTTTGACTACAGACATATTAGAAGGGCCCTTACAAAACTAAATATAATTTGGAACATGTTCACTTAGAAATCGTCCCTGACAAACTAAATCTGTTTGCATTGGAAAACATTGGAACATTGCAGAACATTGGAAAACTTCCTAGTATAATCCTAGAACTAATTTTAAACACATTTGCCATAGAAATGCACTTCCAAAAGCAAACAAAACTAAGCCCTGTACCACCCAAATAATCCCATTTTACCAATCAACAAGCCATACTGCTTCCAGCACCATGAATTGCCGGTTGTATATCCGAATCCTATTTTATTGCTAAGTGTTTTCCAGGCAACCGCCTTATTCCCGCAAATTTTGAGAGTGGAAGTCTCTTCAGTTTCGTGTGATAAAGTACACGGCATTAAGGATTAATCTTTCAGGATTAAAAGCACTCAAGGGAAAAGCGAAGACTTGGAGCATTCTTCTGGGGATATTTATAAGGTAAATTTTTCATTCTGCAAATTTTTTTCCGCGAAGGATAGATAATTTATAAATTACATCGATACATGTAATGTTTTTGCACTAGCTACATAGAAACGAGAGTAATATTTCCAGCGAATTATGGTAAAATACTTATGAAACATAACATTACTTTTTTTAAAAAATCAAGAAATAAGAGATTTCTATATTTGACGGTTGAATGCCTGCCCTTGTAATTAAAAACAACTTTTCTTTTTTTGAATTTAAACAGATCCGCATATAAACCTATCGATGTATAATGTATCTCCAGAAAACATTTAAAAAACAATAACTTCAATATAGTTAAAAAGAAAAATTATTACCAGAAATTTCGAAGAGTTAACTTTTATTATAAAAAAAAGTAAAACTATTCAGCTTGACATGATATAATCTTAGTAATTGAGTATTCATATACGCTGGGCAGACTTAAGTAAAGTCGCTTGTCTGTATTGCGAAATGTATCGGAATATCTTAAGAGTAATTAAATGCATTGATCTACAGAAAACTCTGCTGAAGTTACTTGTAACTGTCAGTGTTTAATTATTTTATGCTTTAAACACCAGTTACTTTGTGTTTTTCTTTCTCTTTTCTTTAAGTGGAATACCATATCGAATAATTCCTGTGCAAAATTTAGATTTTAGGCTCCTGGGTTTAATTCCGGGTCCTACAAATGTTTGTTTAGATCTCTGATATTAAGAACAGGGTCATCGAAAAAAGGTTGGAAGATTTAAAAATCTAATAAAGAAATTAAGTAAACAGTAATATTTATTTCAAACAATTTGGCAAGTGTTCAGGATTTTTATACATTAACTAGATGTGTGTCCGTTTTTCTCACGGTAGGAAACGAAAATTCTCCTAACATGTGGAAACTCAAAATTATTCAAATGGGTTAAAACAGAATGATTTTTATCAAATGACACGTTTTGTTCAAAGTTAATATTCTTAAATAAATTTACGGAACATTAACTCAGTAAAACAGTTCTACATATGACGAGAAATAGCTTCTGCACTGTTAACTAAAAAATACCGTTCTTTTTTCTTAAATTAACATATCAATACATGAACGAATCTATACAGATCATCTATAGAAAAAATTTAAAAAGAAATTCTTGTTCGCATGGAAATATACTGTAACTAAACAATAAATTCAAAATAGTAAATTAGTAAAGTAAACCACCAGAAATTTCGAAAAGCGCATTTTAATTTATAAATCTCGTTTAGGCACACGGATATCTAGTTACTGAAAGCTAAGTAGAACTTGTCCTAAAAGTTATGTGATACGGCATCACTTCTTTAGCATAGAAGGACTGACAAGAAAAATGTATGATGACATCACATTTTTATTTCATAAAATAAAACATTTTAAAATTTCTGCTAATATATTTGAATTTTTTCAAAATATCGTAAGATAAATTAAAATACTTTTCTGATTAAAAATATTTATTATGATCTATTTCTATAATCATATTACATAATTAGTGATAGTTTGAATTTCCCATTTCTCGTAAAATTAAATTTTCTATCTTAAATCATTAAAATGTTTTATGCGGGAATAAATTCACCACAAACATTGAATAGTTTTACCTTGTCAAATGAAATGTGTAACTATGTCATTTTAGTGGGCCTAGTGATGACGTAAAAGTTTCTGTTTTCAGGCGTTATATATTTAGGAGGTGCTGGACATGGAACCGAATTCCTCTTCCAATGATTCCAGCGAAAGTTTAAAATCCAAGAATCTGGGTCTTCCAAATCAGTCTACAGCTGTGGTATTAAGCAAAAGGTCATCAAAGACTGGGGACAGATTTCTAAAGTTCACGATCTTGAAAGAAATTGAGCAAACGCAATAGAATATTTTCACAGAACATGGCAACCGCTCATGCTTTGCATATGTAAAAAGCAAGGTTACAAGCTCTCAACAATGGGTTCCCTTGCACATGGATTAATAGAGCTGGTCTGCGCTATGGTCTCTCACAACAGTATGTCCAAACTACTGTTCCACGAAACTTTACACCGGTTGACGTAAATCAAATTTACTTAAAAATGAGCAGCAATAAATAAACTAAATATTATATTTATAAAATGCTTGAATGTATAAAAATATACATGTTAATATAATACTGATTATTTTTGGCTAAAGCTGGTCCGTGAAACATTTTTCTTATTTTTGTCGGTCTAGGTTAGAACGCACTGTTCCGATTGAAAACCTCTCGACTTGTTTGAGGTTAAGACAAGAACATTCTTTGCAGTGCACAGGTTCGGGACTTAACACATTTACCGCAGCGAAATTTCGATGTTCGATGTAAGTGACAACGGACATGCTTTATAACACAAGGTTACAGAGAGATTATCGAACTAATATGTGAAGAGACACCAACGGTGCTCACATTTAAACAAAGGTAAAATTCTGACTAATTCTGTACATTACAAATAATTCTATGTGCATGATACTGAATAAGATTATATGAACTGTATCAACTTCTTTAGGTGACCCTGTATAAATGTTCCAGTAAGTAACGCCTTAAAAGTAATAGAAACTGACGTCGGAAAAAACTTAATAAATATTTAAAGAAAACATTTTATTAAATGTGTAGGAAAATATTAACAACCCTCTGAAGAATAGCTTGATTTAAAGATGTATTATATATATATATATATATAAACAGTGGCTGCTTGTGACCTGTTTCAGTGGCGGGGTTCGAAAAAAATAGTGCTAATTAAAATCGCGAAAATATATGTATACATATAGAAAAACCTATCCCCACCTGCACACAGCTTAAGTATTTAAAATTTCTCAAATGACAAATAATTATCAAAATTACTATACAACTCTTGCTATTTTTTAACTAATTATGTTAAATAATTTGATTTAGATACTTTGATTTAGACGGTGGTTGGTCGGTGGGGCGAGGCCCGAGCGCCACTGCATGTAAACGAGCCGCCACTGTATGTAAATACTGAGGGTTATTTCGTCTGTGTTAGCCTGCTAGTGTATATCAAAGAAACTGCTCATGCACTCTGTCAAATATAGATTGCACTTGTACTCCATCAAGCCTTACCATGGCACAGTGGTTTTGTCACTGAAAATGGTAGATGGCCGAAGTGTGAAGGTCGCGGGTTCGGGTCCCATCGCGCGGCTGTTGATCTAACAGTCTGGTAGGTTTTCTCCAGATGTATCGTGAATACGCGTTAGAACCTCTTAGAAAGTCCTCTTACGAAGGTACCCCCTCCCCTTTGGCAGATCGCCCTAGTGTAGCAAACCCATAATCACACACAATGTACTCCATCAAAAATAAGTATAATCAGTTCCTAAAAATGATGCCGTTATGACAATTCCCAAACCGTATTCTTCTTTTTTTTATTTTTTTATTTAGAGAAATATGGGTTTAATTTGATTTCTCAGCATATACAAGTTCCTATCGTTTAAAAGAAAAAAAAACTCTAATAATCTGTATTCAAAATGGGTACACAGAAATCTAAAGTACTTACCAGATACTCATGATAAATTGCATTTTTAGAGAGCATCACGTAAATATACAATAAATCAATTTCCACTAGATCGTGGTATGGAAAAACAAAATAAATTTCTGCAGATAATCCTTTTACAGCTGTCTGGCTATTTACAGCATATTTCTACTGTGATTTGAGATGCAGGTCGTATCTGTATCACCCATTTCCAAGCAGCACTTCAATGGATGGATTTTTAGAGGAACAACGTAAAATGCATACCTGCCAACTTTTACACTAGTTTTTCAGAGATTTTTCACCAGAATTCTCATTTCGATTTTTTTATATTAGTGGAATTATTATAAGTAAACGTGTGAGTGTAACAATACTAATATAATAACTCTTCAAAAACTGTGGAAGTTTGTAACTAGGGGTAGTTGAAAGAGTTTCGATCAGATATCAAATAAAATTATTTTTATTTGTGCTATGAGAGAAAAAAGAAAATTTATTAGAGAAAAAAAAGAAAAAGCCATCATAAATTTCTTGCTTATATCGGATGTAAAGTTTTGAATTTAGAAATACAACCAATCAACAGAATAGACTGAAAATCACAAGTCCTTGAAGCGCTGTGTAGAGCTTATCAATAACTCTTTTATATTGTGCTTAGAATGTGCGTCAACATAAGAAAGTCCCTTCATCACTTCTCCCATCCAAAAAAAATTATAATTAACAATTAATTCATAGCTATTTATTATTAGTTTATGTTTTAGCTAGCCAGATTTTTTTAAATTTTTACGTTGTGCTGAAATTTTGTTTGTTGGCTATCAACCGTCCTGATTTTATCGGAAAATTTTCCAACACTATTTTTGAACAGTTTTATAGTATATTATACATGTGGACTCAAGTTAAATTGAAATTTGCAAAATAAAATAAGTGCTTGGGAATGCTCCGATAAAAACGGAACGTGTGGTAGTTAAGATATGCTGTATACACGGCGACATTTCCTATTCCTCCGAGGTTTTTTTTTTCCTGTTTTTGCTTTTGTTTCTGAATATCGTGTTGATTTCTTACAAAAAATTGTTTGTAAATTCATTTTTTTTTAAACTAAAATTTGTAAATAATTGCAGTTCTCGTTCCAGACATGGAAGCCGCGCGTTAAAAGTCAATGTAATGTGATATATATGTCCTGTTTTGTCTGTTTGCCTGTTTGTGTAATCAGACCAGACTCTTAATAGGACCCGATCTATCTCATGAAGATATGGTCCAATTGACCGGCATCGACCGTGTATAGCTATGTGTTGCTACAAATATTTGATTATCATTCAATAAAGATAACCAATAAAGATAATCATTCAATAAATTTAAAAGATATAATATTTTTTAAATTTATTCTATTTGCTGTTAAGCTTTGAAGTGTAATATGTGTGCTCGAAATATATTTCTTCGAAAAGTGCTTTCAATAAAAAATTTTTAGAAGGATTTCTGCAAAAAATAGAGCCCGTTTCGGAGGCATTTACTATGAGCGCTAGGAAAAACATTTTACAAAAACAAGTTTACACTCAATATGTTTAATCTTCGTCCGCGTAAAATAAATAACTTCATATTCAATTTTTATTATATACCGAAAGAGACTTTCATGCGCTTCTGGAAATGTGCTGAAACTTTTCGCATTAGAACGATATCGTGAACAGCCCCTCTTATATCAGTGCTTCATGCAGAGGAACTAATATTATTTGAGCAAAAATAATAAACTGAGTAATCTGGAAAAACTATTTTAAACGGAATTTTCCTTTCAAAGCCTAATAACCGTGACTGTAACATAACGGCAATATAAATCGCGACATGTAAGTTTGTCAAACAAATGATTGACTTTTTAAATTCTCAGAAATGAAATGAAGCTGAAAATAGCGGAAAATCGCTTAAAAATTTGGGAACGGATGAATTTTCATGTATTAAAGTAGCGCAAATTGTTTTCTATATATTTTGGCACAGTTATTCAAAATTTCAAGTCGATTGCACCAACGGTGTGAATTCCATTACGTTATTGGGCAACAACATTTTCATTCGTTTGGATTAATGATGCTAAAAATTTTGTTTTGGAGTGGTTGAACCGGAATTGTTACAGTCATTGAATCAGGGAGACAGGGATCATCGTAACTGCATAATAGGATATAAACATTTCTGTGCTAGATAAAATATTACAGAAAAAAAACCTATTTTCAAGTAACTAATTAATTAGAATTTTTAAAAGGTAAGTTTCTTTATTCTAACATTCTAGTGCATTGCCGAATAATTTTTATCCAGTAAAATTTATCTGTTGACGCTAAGCAAAATTAAATTGTGCATTACTATCTATATTTTGAATAGAAATCAGCAAACGATCACGTTTCAGTCCATGAAAAAATGTGGATTACATCCAAAATATATTTTATCGACTGAAGATTGTTTTCAAAAAAATCATGTAATCAAATGTAAATATATCAGATAAAAGTATGTTAAATCATTGTCATAAAATGATTGCTTTAAAATCATTAGATTACATCGGAAGAGAGCGGGCACAGAAAATTACCTTAAGTATTTGACGACTTTTTTAAAAGATAAATTGCTGATTTTATCATGATTTGTGGGTAAATAATAAAACTCACCTTAAGAATAGATAACACATTGACTACATTGATCTTTTACACATTAACAAATACTGACAGAGTTTTTTGCGAAAGGTATATGGAACGTGCCTGACGAGACATTCAGGCTACGGCGCTGACATTTTAGTCACACCTCTTTGGAATAGAAAAAGTCATATGATCAGGGGTATGTAACTATTTTAGTACGAAAAGCCCATAATAAAATGGCTACAAACCTAGGTCACTTGACTCTTCGAGTGTAAATGGGATTGAACAATGACAACATAATCTGCATTTCTCGTCTGATATATATATATAACTTTATTTTTCAGTGTAAATATAAAACATGTAGTGATTATTAAACTAACAAGTAATAATTATTTATTTGTACACTGTATGTACTGTACACAAATAAATAATTACTACTAATAAATAATTAGTAATTAAGTCTCTAGGTTAAAGTTACCTAGTCTTAGTACTTATTATTTATTAGAGTACAAAATTACAGTACATAACTTTACGCTAATAAATAATTAGTAATAAGTTATGTACTGTAACGTTGTTCAACAAAGTCTCTAGGGTATCATTAATTTTAAGCGTTTTCTCCTAAAATTGTTAGATTAAAGCCAAGGAAAGATAGATAAGTAGAGCCCTTCATTTTACTTTTTTATCGTTACGAGTGAAAGATAACTCTCACGTACCCGAAAAATGCGGTTATGCTGTAAGCAAGCGCTTTTTGAAAAAAAATCATCTTATTAGATGCATTAGAGAAGAACTGCGTTAAGGTAGTGAGATAAACTGCTGGCATTAAGTATGAATCATTCAGGATTAAAAGCACTCAGGAAGGAAAATCACAGACATGGAACATTGTGCTGAGGGTATTATCGGAATCGCTTTCATTTCTTTCGGCGATTCTCTTTTGAATAAAGGGTTAAGAAATCACCATTTTCTATTAGTAATTGAGTGAAACTAGAAATTTTGTCAGAAGAATAAATTACAACTGATTATTTCATTTATATTACAAAGTTAAACCGCAAATCCTGCTTTAATTAATATGCCAAATATTTTCACGATACAGGAAATAAGACTAAAAATAAGATATGGCATTATTAAATTCATATTTGAATTAACTATAATTATAAAAATATAAATGACTCTGCTTAAATAAGTGCAATACATTATAAAACCATATTATACTTATTTAAAATAACAGTGAGATTTAATTTTAGAATAAGGAAGTGTTAAGTATGATTGTATGCGTACGTTCCCAAGGAATTTAAGGAAATTTCTTCATCACATGACTGTATCTAGTTTAGCGTATTCAAATTCATAACATTAACCTTTGGTTTACTGGAACAGGAACACTTAACTTTTTACAAAATTAATCCGACGTTAACTATTACCGGAGATTAAGTTTATTGAACTAAGATGCACTATTATTACATCTATTCAGCGAGTCACCCTTCATTGAACAAACATTACAAATGGAGGGTATACCCTGCAAACACACACAGGTTCTCTGAACGTCTATTAACGTTCAGAAGACGTTTTCTGAACGTTAATAGACGTTTAGAGAATCTGTGTGTGTTTGCTGGGTAGTCAGAATTCACTCATTCGAAGCTTGATTTAATATTTGCAGATGGTAACTGAGAATGGAACGAAACTTAAACGCAGAAAGTCATTTTACTTTAGATTTAACCCGATGTGTCAGTTAGGTACACTTAAATTGTACTTGAATAATTTATCCGTACTAAAACGTATGTTTTCATAATTTGAAATTAATTCTATTTAGATTTCTGGTTGCAGTAAAATAATAAATTGATATTGATACTATATTTACACTCATGTCCATAAATTAAGGATAATTCAGAATCACACAGAAATTGATCTCTAAAATAAAAATTTCACCTGTGGAATGATCACACACATCTTGAAGAAGAATATGCAAATTACAGGAAACCACCAGATGGCGTGGATGGTACGTCACAATGACGAGAGTGTAAGAGAGGGGTATATAAGGAATGGTGGCAAAGAAGTAAAATTGTTCACAAGCGCTGTGAAAGCCTTTCAGTGCAAAAACCGCATAGTTATGGTACAAAGGAGGCATTTGGATGATGTTTTACGTGGCAGAATTATCGGACGACTGGAATATCCGAGCTGGAAATATCCGAGGAACTTGGAATCGCCCAGAGTGTCATCTCCATGCTTTGGCAACGATTCCAAGATGATGGTAATGTGAGTAGACGTTACAGCACAGGTCGCCCCCGAGTTACAACGCCGAATGAGGACCGCTATTTGGCAGTTACTGCCAAAAGAAACAGACGGAGTACAGCATCAGACCTGTCTCGTCAGCTCTCTTCAGCTACCGGTACGACAGTTTCAAGGCAGACCGTGTACAGACGATTAGGGAACATTGGTCTATATGCTCGTAGGCGTGTCAGATGTGTTCCACTTACCGCAACTCACTGTCGCCTGCGATTAACCTGGAGTAGAGAGCATGCATTGTGGACACCGCAACAGTGGTCTTGTGTGATGTTTTCCGACGCGTCCAGGTTTAGTTTGGAGTCTGATTCTCGCCGGACATTCATCTGGAGAGCGCCAGGTACCCGTTACCACCAAGAGAACACCATTGAAAGACATCGTTACGGTGGTGCAGGATGGCTCGTTTGGGGAGGAATTATTCTTGGTTCCAGAACTGACTTGCATGTTCAGAGTGTAACGATGACAGGCCACATCTATCGGGATGTCATTCTGGAACAACATGTACGTTTGTTTCGGGGCGCCATGGGTGCTGAATTTGTGTTTATGGATGACAATGCCCGTCCTCACCGTGCAAACATTGTAGACGAATGCCTTCAATCGGAGGATATCACCCGTATGCATTGGCCAGCGTACTCACCGGACTTAAATCCAATAGAGCATGTGTGGGATATGCTTGGCCGACGAATTGCAGCCCGTCAACCCCCTCCCACCTGTCTACCGGAACTTCGGAGTGCATTGCTTGATGAGTGGTGTAATATTCCCCAAGATCAGATTGATCATTTGATACTCAGCATGCCTAGGCGTTGTCAGGCCTGTATTGCATCGTCCGGGAGACATACTCCGTATTAACCATCCTACTAACCATGTTATACTGTTTTTTGTAAATAGCTTCTTTTTTGAAATTTGGTCAAGGGAGTAAAACTTGCAATTTTTATTAATTATGTCAAACATATAGCATCTTTTTTGCTCTTTACTTTTTGTTTAATAAATAGACTTTACAAATAAGTCAAATTTGTTTTGCTTCTTTCTCTTTCTTTGCCTGAACTTCATTATCCTTAATTTATGGACATGAGTGTAATATAAATGTTTTAAAAGAGCTGTTTCTTAATAACTGCTTTACATTTCCAGGGAGGGGGGGAGGGTTCACCCCCATCGAACCCCCCCCCCTTAAATACGCCACTGACTCAAAAAGGGGATAAAAGTTATCTCGTAAGTTGTTTGAAAATGTGAAGACCGAGCGTTCTTGCGGAACTACAGTACAAGCATCCTGCGTCAGGCTAACCATATGGACAGGGACATGCTTCTACGAACGGTTACCATGACTGAGATGGTCTGGCTAGTTTAGATATAAAACTGGTTGTTAAATTGAACTTTAGGATATGTAAGGTAGTTTAAAACCTTTCTTTTAATACAAAAAACATATACAAATTGATTATAAGTTGTAGAATATCCTGAAGGTAATTTTCTTTTAAAAAATAACAGTCGCTTGCTAAACAGTTAAAATGTCTTAGTATGGATGCTACTACCCTAAATATTTATAAGACACATTGGCAAACTTTATGCTTAAAATTCTTTATAAGCTCTCACCGCTTACTTTGATGCTTGCTTATTTTTATCCAACTTTTAAATTTTAAACTTCGCGCATGTACATTTTTTATCAGTATTAGCTTTTTCTGAATTCGGAAAAATTAATAAAATGAAATTCTGTACGATTACGATTACATAAATACTGTTCTTTCAGTTTTTAGTAAATGCGCATTGAGTCCGCCTACAAGTACATAGATAGCTGCCTGCAAGTAAAAGGTGTCTCGGTTATTACGTGGATGTCCCAATAATTACGTAAGATCTGAATTAAGTAGAAAACACAGTTTTATTTAAATTGTATTTTCTTTTTGATTGAATCAAAAAATACAAAGGGTGGGGGTATGAATAGAATATCACATTGAGCAAATGACCTCCACGGCCTGGCTGTCACTTTCGCGCTCTTTTGTCCAAATTTTCTTTGACCGTTTCAAATAAATGTGGCTGAATTTCGCTAATGCACCGTTGACACCTCCGCACATTCTCTTGCACGGGTGGCTGTGGGCTTCTTTTACATAGAACTTTGACTTCAATTAACCCCAAAGAAAGAAGTCCAGTGATGTTAACTCACGCGGTCTTTCTTGTCATTCATCATCAAAATTATCATGAATCAAACTTCCATTATTTTTGAAATATTTCAGCAATGAAAACACGCTGTTCTTTCGTAAAGTGGAGTAATTTTACTAACCCTAAACTGCCTGCCATCAAACTTTTTCCCTTTTTAGGTTACGAACACTAAATTAATTACTTTTCAATTTAATTTAAATCTTGTGTAAATTTTGGGACACCCCTTATATTATTACGTAAGGTAAGAACATTGACGTGGATGAAGGAGCATAGAGAAAATAATGCTTTAAGACTGAAATAAACTTCTGGCTTAATGATTAATCTTTCAAGATTAAAAGCACTCTAGGGAAGGTAAAGAAGTAGAACGGTGTAATGGAGATAATTAGAAAGAAATTTTGCTTTTCTGAAGAAGTTTTTGCCACAGTAATGGGGATTTTAACAAAATTCTATTGGGACACATAAAAGCGTTATTTTGTATTGCATGATTTTGTAGTTTGTAAGGCATTAATACTAGGCACAGATAATAGGTTTTGTTCTTCTTCATATTTTAAACCTGTGTTACCTCTGGTAACTTTATACGTATCAATTATGTTTTATAAATACTATTTAATTATTTTTTAAAATACACATTACTGCTTCCTTCACATTCCCCATAAAATATTTATTACCTGGAAAGAAATTTTCTTATTTTTTAAACTTATGTAAGCTCTTAAATAATCCTAATACCATTCGACTTCACTTTAGATTATTAAGTAAGAATTTATCTGTTAACTTAAATTTGTTTATGCTACTTCTCAAAGTTTTCAGGAATGTGCGCTTGTTCCTCGTTTTCAATTAGAAGTGTTCAAACATTAAATACATAATGTCGAATTGATATCAAATAAGCTTTATCCTGTTTAATTGCTACAAAAACAGAAACACGTTTAGTGCAAACATGAAGCCCTGTCAGATGTACGAACGTAAATCAAGCAATTCGTTGGGTGGACGTTCCTTGCATGCATACATGCTAACATTCACGCTATTTTAAGAAAAGGTAATTTTTAGAGTTTTCATCAGCTATCCGGTAAGCGAAATAAATGGAAATTTTAATTTTATAAAGACCTTTTAGAAGATAGTGGTAGATAAAAACCTATATATGATATTACGAATATATATTAAACAAACCCCGGTGTTTAAATTCACCCAATAAACCATTCACTCAATTACCATTACAGTGACCTTGTGGGAAATTTTTGTCGGCCCTTGAATATCACTTCCTCTTTTAAGTTATCCTTTTGAAAGTTATAATAAAGAACGGGGGGAAAAAAGGGTAAAAGCCTTATTCGAATAGCTTTGTGACGTATAACACTTTCCTGACACGTTCATTTTTATTATTGTGACGTTGTCTTTCATGATTTTAATACAGTAATACCCCGAACTCACGCGATACGTGTGAATGAGCGATAATCACGTAAATCTCGTAATTATTCCGTATATAAATATGTTCATATAAACTATTTTTAAATGGGACGGGAAACATTGGAAGATAATAATTTAAAAAGAAATAACGCTAAACGTAAGACAGTTTTTTAACTTGAACGATTTTCCCCGGAAGATTTTTTGTCGCCATTTGTCTAATAGTGTAAAAGTAATTAGCATTCAGAAAATAGTATTTGTGTAGTCTTCTGGTAAAAAAAAAATACTAGATGGCAGTTGTGATAAAATCTTAAAAAATATGTATGTTTAAGAAGTTATATTAGTATTAAAATCGTAAACAGAAGCTACTTTTAATGAAAACTAAAGACTAGGCGGAGAAATGAAATTTATGTAAATCAGCATAGGTCTAGTGAACGACAACAGTTTGTTTCGTATTTATACGACAAAGTACCACTAAAGGAATGGTGGTCAATAAGCGAAACGAAAATGAATTTAATATGTTGTATACGAAATGCTTTCTAAGTAAAGAAGCACAAAAAATTGTCTTTAATTTTGTCATCCATATTTCATTTATTTCTGAGGTGAAGCTAGGATGTCGTTTTCTTCTCTTTTTTATGTTAGTTAGTGTTCTTAAACTTACTAATTGATGGCCAATTTTCTTTTTGCTACAGGTTCTAATGAAAAGCGCTGGCTAAATAAATTAATGCTTATGTTTATGAAACACCGTGTATTGTAATTATCAAAATGAAAACACATACATGCCCTGAGCAAACTATAAACGTTTTTGAAAGAGCATATCAAAATTGTTTTTAATATTTATCATATTTTTAATTCATTGAATTTTCAATATTACAAGGAATACTTGTTCGCCGATTTACAGAAAAAAAGCATGATATTTTTAAAAGCTTCATATTACGACGCATTAAAAAACCATTTTATAAAAGAAAGAAGTGCGCATAATTTGCATAACTGAAGTTTACTAGAAATTTTCTTATGATACAGTAGTCATTTAGGGGAATTCACTTCTTTCCCAATGGGATGTAACTATTAGGCTTTTGTTTATTGCTCTATAAAAAGTCACGATAGATCGCGTGTACCGTTAGAGGTTCATTTATTTTTTTACATTAACTTTTTATGTAAGTAATTGGAGGGTGCCACTTGGTGTTTTGCAGTGCATGTTTCATTAAATAGAGAAAAGCGTACAACACAAGTACGCCTAATTCAAGAAGATTAACGCATTATCGGAAAATATGTTCAGATAATTCAAAGTATGGTTTTATTCTGTGTCTATCCGATTTATTGGATTATTTATTAACTGTATGGAATAATAAAACTGATCAATAGAGCATGAAAGATCAATGAAGTGATATAATTATGCTCCGCGAAATTTCAGCTAAGGAAATATAACTTTTCCACTTAAATGATAAACGATATGACGCTCCAATTATTCTAATTTTGTGTGATTAAATTTCTAACTTTGTTTATTAGAATAATAGAAACAAGACTGCAATCTGGCAACTGTTTTTATTGAATAAAATGATATTTGCGAATGCTAAAAGATATATTAAATTTAATTATAGAAGATTTTCTTCATGTTTTAATATTTTCTTTTGCTTAATTGTTTTAAACTTGTTTGGAGTCATGTATGTGCGTCATAACCCAAATTTAACATTAAATTGACTAGAAACATTGATAAATCTTTGAGTATTTCCCAATCCTATTTCTTCAGCAACAACCGAAGGGATAACATGGGTTCTCAAGTAAATATAATACTTTGCTCTAAATAAACTCAAATTACGCTCATTTTTTTAATATTATGCTCATTTTTAATATTTGAAAAATAATTAAATCAATACATATTTCGACAGCTTTGACGTAAACGACTTAGCCATGCTATAGGTACAACACAATTTTTTAGACTTAAAATATGCGCATTAAGTCCTAATATTTTTTTTTCCAATGGCCGGCCGCTACCTTGGAAGGCTTTGGCAACAACGGCCGGAATTGTTGGCCACTTTATTATGGGGGCACCTAGTAGGTGGACCAGCGTTGCCCCCTATGAAGGGACGGACAAATGACAATCACGCCCGTTCGGGGATCGAACCCCGACCGCCGAGAGTTGAACCCGATACCGTAGTACGGCGCTTTACCTACCATATAATCCGGTCGGCCGTGGTTCCGTTTCGCATCTGTTCATTAATTTCATAGTCACACTTTATCTGAATTCTCTTACAAATTATTGGTGTTCTTCAATAAAATGTAATATTAGCAATGTTATTTTTATTTCTAAAATTTAACTCTTTTAATGCAAATCATGAATCAGAATGTTATTTTATCTTCAAGAACCTCTTAATTTGCTAAAAAATGCTATTCATTGTTTGTCTGACGAAAACACGTGTTGGTGGTTTACATAAAAACCTTAATTCTTTAGTGGTGCAGATTCAACAACTCCTAGATATACAATGCCTGAGAACAGAAACTTTTGTGTCATCACTACGTCCACTAAAATGACGTCATCATACATTAATTTTCAAAAGGTAAAAGTATTCAAAGTGTGTGGTGAATTTACTCCCGCAAAAAACATTTTAATGATTTACGATAAAAAAGTTAATTTTACTATCAATAAGAAATTTTAACTATCACTAATTATAGATAATATATGATTTAGAAATAGATCATAATAAATTATTTTCTATCAGAAAGGTACTTTAATTTTTATCTTCTACTTAAGATATCTCTAAAATTTGTATCATTCACCAGAAATTTTAAATAGTTTTACTTTGTGAAAGTAATGCTTTGATGACATCATCGTAGTAGACCTAGTGCAGACGTAAAAGCTTCTGTTCTCAGGCTTTCTATATCTAGGAAGTGTTGATAGATTGCAATATGCATGGACAAATCTCTACAATAAACTTTTGCTATTGACTCTGAAACATCATTTAATGGCAGAGTGTTGAGCTCGCATTCGTCTTTTGATTTATGAAACTAACCATCGTACCATTTGTACCATAGATTTTTCCTTAGATTGCGTTAATTACGTCAAATGTGACTGCAGTTAATCGATAGCAATTTTAGGTTACAAGAATATAACTGCTTAACTTTAAAAAATAGGTAAACGCATTATTTGAACATATGCAATTCATCCATGAATTATACTTCATAATTCCTGTAAACTATTTTCTCTAGTTTTAAATATTCAAATTGAAAAATAAAATATGCATTAAGGAACAACCATATTTCCCATAACCCATCTTTTTGCATCTAAAACCGAATTTTTGTTTGACTTCAAAGCATTAAGCGATATAGAAATCGGTAATAAGCGATTAAAAACATGCCAATTTACATAACTGTATTCAACTAGAGAAATTTCCATGAATCGACAGACACTTAGGGGAATTTCTCCCTTTCCCCAAACCCCAAATGAGATTTCAACCCCCTTCTTTCTCTGCCCCCCCCCAACGTTGCTCGTTGAGGTCACGATACATTGCGTGTGGAACCATTAAATATATGTTTAATATTTCAGAGCGAGGACTTTTTTGTAAAAGCAGTTTGGAGGCTCCGCTTGACGTTTGTTGGTGCGTGTTAAATTAAGCTTTGAGAGTTCGGAAAATAAAAGAACTCGAATAAAGAAATTTTTAAGAAATGCGTTCTTTTGGGATAGTGAAATGAAACATAGTATCCGATTTTGTAAAGCTGGAATGCTGTTTGGTGATTGAATCTGTTAAGGAACTAAAACTAACAGCGTCACATCAACTTTAATACACGTCGATCGACAGAGAATGTATGTGTAACAGAAATATTTTAAGTATATTATTCATAACTGCAATAATTCCAGGTAAATTAACAACCACTTTTTGCAAATAGCAAGTCTGGTATTAGAGAGTAACAAAATGATTACGTAGCCAAATGGCTAGATAACTTTACTAAAAAAAAGTTTAATGTTATAGTGCTTACAAAAAGTAGTTTATTATGTTGATATAATATTCTGGTACCTTTGCCGCCACTCGTGTTTCCGTTAATTTGCAGATATGTTTAGAATAGTCTATTTCAATTATGTAATGTGCAATATTTGAAAAATACGAACCTATATGTAAAATATTAGTTACAGTAGTATAAACTGTAGAATGTAAATTTATAACTTCTAATGTTTACAAGTGCTTTTTATGTATCTTATTCAAATGTATAAAACATCTTCAAATAAGCACTATTTTTTTTTTCCTTTTCACGCCAAATGTCAACATCTGATGTTCCGTACGAGCGTCCGTTTATCGCTCCGTAGGTCGAGCGTTCGATTCCGGGGTTAACAAAATAAGAAATGTTAACAATAAAAACATTTTATCGCAGTTAGATAATATATAGCTAGTTCAAAATCCCAATTACGGTAATTTTTATGTTCCATATAGTTTTACGGCATATACACATTTTTACATTATATATACTATAAAATATTTTACGGTATATATACCAAATATGAAATTCACGGTATATATATATATATATATATATATATATATATATATATATATATTCACTGCTGCCAGTATAGATACCGTTATTACTTGAGTCTGAAATTTTTTGCAGTGTACGGACGTGTAAATTTATCAAAACTTTCGACGGAGAATGAAACATGGGAAAGAGCATTTCGTACTTACTTCATTTTAGTAACAATCTACTGAGCTAACAGCAACGTAGATTTTGCTATTACATTTCTCCGGCATTTAATGAAGAACATTGTTGTGAAAATGTCGACACCTACAGTTTCATTTGTATTACCGTTTCTGCCATTGAAATACATTGAACCAGAAGTTAGTAATGGATGTTTAAGAGAAATTTCTCAACCAGCTGCATTTTTTTTCAAATGGCGTATTTCTTTGTTTAACGCCCATCCCAATAAATGTTAAAAAGACTTTTTTGTCGATAAAAATCCGGTGTGTCTTAGGTCTGGTAAACTCAAACTTCCAATATCACTTTATAAATATAAATTCCTCCAAGTCCAATAACTTAACTAATATCCATTTCCATTAAATTTTAATCTGATAGTACATCTTTAATCTTTAAAGGTCTACATTTTCACACATAATAAAAGTGAAACAAAAAATCTGTTAAAGTCCAATAAAACGGTTCATATATTTTTCTATTATTTACTGTTATGCCTTAGAAGAAAGTAATTTTTTTCTACCTTTCTAAAAAGTAAATAAATAAATAAATACTATTTTTGAAAATTTAAACTATAACAATCATTTATTTTAATAGGATTTTTTTTATTTAAATTTTAATACTAGGGATTGACTGCCTGGTCAAATGACGGGGGTTGCTTGATTGTCGTTGTGGTAAAGCTACGATTGTCTGAAATTAATGCGAGTTCCTCTAACATCTCTTGATAAAATGTTTCTCTAACAATGAACACCTAACTGTAAAATAAATCCGACCTCAATATCAGCAATAAACACTATAAATTAAATAAAAAGAGAGCAGTTTTTTAAATGAAAAAAAAAAAATAAAAATAAAAATACCGGCGTACACGGAATTGCACTGCAGTGCTAAAGATCTGTAAACTTTTATATTTTTGGTTCGCAATAAATTGCTATATATTAAATGCGCATCATAACCCATGCCTCGTTTTTTTTTATTAAACCATTAAGTAGGAAAGTGTATCATTACTCTTGAGTTTGCCGCATTTTCCTTCCTTTGTTCCATAAAACACTACTTTGGATTCCAAATCCACTGTAAAATCGCCTACAAAACAGTTTTAATATCTTCGTCAGGTATATTTTAACTATACTTCACCTTCATAAATACTGTTTGGAAAGCGTACCGTATTTGTCTTTCCTGTTCCATAAAACACCTCTTTTGAATTGAAATCTACATTAAAATTGCCTACTAAAACTTCTTTTCAATCTTCTCCTGGAATATTCTAACTATACCTTCTCCTTTGTAATAAACTGTTGCGTTTTACAATTTTTAGCTAAATTTGGAAGGTATCTCAAGCTAAGTTCAATTTTTTGTCTCCAAACCTGGCGATAAATCGTGAAAAATTGCAAACCTTGGTGTCTTTCAGCATATTAATCTTTCTCTTCCCCGCCTCCACGGCTATCCGACATTCATAAATATTTCTCTCTACAGGCCGTAATGTATGAGAGAAATTTTTTCAAGCCCTGTAAAAAAACTGCAAGTCCTATATACACAAAATTCAATACCCGTGGTACGGCGGTGGTCGATAGTATATATAAGAATTTATATATACTATAGACCATCCTACTAATTATATATCCTACAAATTATAGATAGTATATATATGAGCTCAATGGAATGCATGGTCACCGTGTTGAAATATGCGACGGAAAAGTGTCGACGCAAATCTAACCACAAAGTATATCGAGAGAAAATATAGGGGTGGACGAAACGGCTCTTCATTGCGGTTAAACGTGGAAAACTGGCAATGTAAACAATATATTACAAGAATAGAATGTTTTGTTGGGGGGGCAGGGCAACACCCCAAGTTTGTATTCTATTATGGGGACACCCAGAGGCCGGAATCACATTTTACGCGGTGATTTGCTCCGAGTATTACAACGTAAAAAAGGTATTCTTAAGCAAATAATGGATATATTCCGTTTTCTAATTCCTGGTTTTAACCGCTTTACGCATTTCTGAGTACAGAATAGTACTACACCTACGCATTGGTATAATCTACGTCGAAAAATGTGTTTCACCATTTTAGACTGTATTGTTGTAAAACCGCATTAAAAAGAAACCCTGTAAATCGAGAATCTAGTGCACCATTTTAAAAGGTTACTGTTTGCTATAAGTGTCGGAGTGTATTTTCATAGCTGTCAACATGCGGAATATAACCAACCACTTTTTTAAAATTTTATTCTTTTAAATAAAATGCATTATCCGGCGTTTTGTATTTTAAAAAAAAATTCCTGCTCCTTGTACATAGGTAATTGCGTAATGTGTAGTCTTCTATTACACAATCGTATCCCGAAAATGTCATGGCAGCTTCTTCCATAAGCATTCGCCCGAAATTCATTTCGTGAGGGAGCGACGTTACTTTACGACTCCCAAGTCGTAAGCTGCTCTTTTTTTAATGAATAAAAATCAATTTAATTCGAGTTACTGAACTCTTTAAGAAACGCTTTTACAGAGCTCTTCTAAAATCATTCCATATATAACAGCTAGAGCTGCTTCCAAATCAGTTTGACTGCAATGATATTTAAATGAGTGCATAATGATACATGAGAGCAGCTTTCTTACTCCCCGACTTTACAACGAAACTAAATCATGCATACGCCTCAAGTTGCAGAGGAAAGTTTCTTGCAGAAAAAGGAACTTTATAAAAGTTTCTGCCATGAAATATTCAAGTGGCGCTGAGCGCTCCCTTTCCTTCGAGTATTATCATACACCGGTAAAAGAATTTAAATCGAGTATAAAAATTCTGACTCTGTTTATAAAGAACGATGCATTGCATAATTAGGAAGGCGATATCAAAATTTTAAATTTCTTTTGCGGTAAGTGCTGGTGTAAATATATGGAGCATGTAGATTCCTCGTTGTGCTTTAAAAGGAAGAATTACTTATGCACTTACATTAAGAGTACTTTAGATCAGAAAACTTTAATGTGTTGCTATATACTCTTTACGTAGGAGATAGACATGTAAGGAATTACGAGACTGTGTAATTATACCTTGATCCTGTTTTAAGTATTCGTCTAGTGTTACTTATCTGGTCTTGGCAAGATGTGTGCATATTCTAAAATTATTATCAAAATAAGTTAATTTTTCTTTTATGTATTAACAAAATCGGTTAAATGAAAATATTTCGGTTTGTGTCTAGTTATTTTTCAAAATAAGGCATGACTTGATTAAAATGATTCCCGTTTGCATTATTTTAAGCAAGTTTATGCTAGCTAGGTATCATTTACAAAATTATTTTTACAGAAATCACTTCAGGGTCGTAAAAAGAATTGGGCTGTTGGCACATTCCCCTACCCCCACCCCCAGAAATGAAATATGGAAATTTTGTTAATTGAATTCAATTATCAATTTTTTTGTGAAAAATCCCTTTGCCACATTTTGGGACCCCCGATTATTTTTCTGTCTATGTGCATGATTTACATTCTTAAGTTTACAAGATCTGTCCATTTCTTTCGAGTATATTATACAGCGGTAAAAATTACCGATTGCACAACTGTTTACCATGCAAAAGTTGTGCAATCGGTTTTTCAGGCCCTATATCTGCCTAGAATAACAAACAGACCGGATATGTTAGGTGTTGAGCATTCAGTTTTGATATAATTAAAACGTCGTAGGTTTCCCTTAACCAATTATTGATGCTTATGTCACCAGGCATAATGCAGACAACCATTTAAGGCTTAAAAAAGTTTCTCTACACGCATAGTACCCTTTACCGATATCAGGCAACTTTCGGAGTCAGGCATTGGGACTGGACTTGATTAAAATAATTCCCGTTTAAATCATTTTAAATGGGGATTAAAATGTACAACTGGGCATAATAAATTTTGCAATGGAGCAGATAGAAGATAAAATGACAACGCAAGTTGCTTCTAGCCTTAAATGATTGAATCTATATGATGTCACGTGCTGAGTGAAAATAATGCGTCCACTGATTAACGAAATGTAGCGCAGAACATATTTTGGAGCACAAGAGGCAAAGCCTTTAATCTCCGGTACACAGTCAACGCCTCCCTACACACAGAAAACAACCTTACAACTATTACATCAGTAAGCTTAGACCTGATCACCAGACCTATGAGAGTGACGTTATCAAAGGTCCCCCCCCCCACACAAAATAAAACTATATAAAATTTCTGGTGAGTGCTACAAATACTAGAAAGTCTCTTAAATTAAACATTAAAATTAAAATAGCTTTCTCATACAAAATTATTCCTTATGATCTATTTCCTTCTCATATTATCTAAATAGTTATGCTTATAAATTGCCATTTGTCGTAAAATTATATTTTTTTATCTGAAATTATTAAAATTTTGTTATTCAAGGGGAAATTCGCCTGAAAATTTAAGTAGTTTTATTTGTGAAAATAAAACTTTTAAATGTAAGTTCAATAATGACGTCAAAGCTTAGTGATGTAAGAGTTGTAAGGCTTCCTATATCTTTCTATCTCTAGGTGTTGCTGACACAGTACGTAGAATTGCCAACTGCTCAGGAATATACGCAACCACTTTCATCACACCAACCACAATAGTAACTTTTATTAAAAATTTTTAACAAAACAATTGATTAACGTTTTAAACTTCGGAAATTTGTTACAAGTTAGTATAACAATTACTATTTAAAAATAATACCACTTTCTATTAAGTGGTTAATTCTGACAGTTGGCACCTCCACTGATTTGTGAAACCTGCGGAGACTGTTGTCTGTTATTCTCACATTTTCTGGTATTTGAATGTCTTTAATAATTCTCCGCAAGACCGCAGCCGTACTGTTCTGAAAGTGTTGGAGTTACACTGATCAGCACAGCCCTAGAAACATGCGATCCTGACTGGCCTCCTACCGACTTCGTTCCGATAGCGAAGATCTCAAAGATTCTGAAGTTCGTTTATGAACCACTGTAAGGATTCAAACCAGCATGACAAAAATCCCTTTCAATACTTTTCAAGATGCCGACTGTGCATCGAAAACTAGCCGGCAGAAGTACATAAAGGAGAAAAGGGCGTACATTTATAAAAAGAAATTTTTTGTAACAATATCATGAACTCGTTTTTCTTACCGACTTAATACCGTTTCTTTTGGGACACACGTATATAATGTCGATCACCATCTTTTGGGGTAAACAATGCAAAGAAGACTTAAGTTTCCTTAAAATCCATTATTTCTTGCTATAAAAGATAATTTTGTATTTTGTAACTAACTTTCTTAAAATTTAATTCTTTGTTAATCTCCAACTCCAGAGTACATTAACTGCATTGATTTCAATTTTAAAAAATTCAAGTTCCTAACAAAATATTATTTTTTAATACATATATAATTGTAGGAAGTAAAATTTCTACGAATCTAATACAAACATTAAAAAAAAAAAAAAAATAAATAAAACTTGGTGTGATATATTGCACTTCGAGTTAATTTTTGTATTTCTGCATTGCTGTGCTTTTTTTATAAGGGTAGGTAAAGAAAAGTTTACATTTTTTTATGTAGCTTTAACGTTCAATGCTTCGTTATACAGCTCATTACTTTAATATGGCAACATTTCATAAATTACGGCTGCTTTTAAGAATACCACATAAATTTGAAACTTTTGAGTAGCATTTTGAAGTAGCATACAGTTTTTTTCCTATTCGTGTTTTAAATTTTTAATCCTACTTGAATTAATTTCATACACACCATTTACTTTAAAAGCATATTACATTTTTTTAGCTTACTTTAAAAAATTGTAGCTAAATTAAGTAAAAGTACAGAAGCGTACGAAAGCTGTAATAAATATTTTTCTTAATTAAAAGCAAATTTCTTCATTTCGTAATCCTCTGCTAAAATAAAAGAACATTCTACAGAAAGTATGCGAAAAAAAAATTACGTTCCCCGCAAACCCCAAGAATATTCATTTTCAGAGTTTAATTTCAATATTTTCCCCCTCGCGAGAAAAACTCAGCTAAAATAAGTTAATTACTTACATAAAAGAAATACTGACGAGGTTGAATTCTTTTAAATTGCAGCTAAGTAGCATATTCCGATACAAAGACAAGTTCAGCTTCAGCAACGCATGCATGAACCTTTTAAAAAGCTATGGAGTCAAAGCGAGTATAGAATGGAAAAGTGTTTTAGTGTGGTAGGCTTTTTAAAACGTAATGATACAATACATTTGTTTGTGGGGGATAGGCATCATTACGAAATGAAGAAAAACAGTGTATTATTTAACTTAGCTTATAATATTTTTAACATGTAGTGGAGTAACCTATTGCCGCCAAAAATAATTAAAAGCATTTTCTATAGTCTTTTTGCGTATGCAGTTGCTACTGTTAATGGAATAGCGCCAAAAACCACGGAAAGTTCGTGCGGCTGCTAATTTTTTTCTTAAACGACAACGCAACGTCGCCTTCTCATCGAGTCTCGGCACTTACCCATGCGCTAGTACCAGATCGTCCACGATTGACCTAGCACTCCACAAGAATCTTCTGAAGATTAACTTATGCCAAACAATGCTTTCTCCTACGGCCATCTGTCTGTGGAAATGGACATTGCTACCAGTATTCAGCATGTGCACGTTTCTCCCTGCTTTAGGACAGACTGGCCTGCGTCCACTGAGCTTCTGATTAGTAATCCACTGACAAAGCCGTTTGGCCGTTTTTAATCTCACTGGCTTCCGAGATACTTCATATTGTTACGCTCCCCCCCCCCCACTATTTCCAGAGCAACCCCCTCCTTCAGTTCCCTTAGTTCTCATAGAGTTACTGTCAGTTACTACCTTACCAGTTTTGGTTAGGGAGGGATTTTCCCTTAACTCTTACTCTTTTCCCTCTCTGTGTTTTTTGCTCTTTGGGGAGTCTTTCCATTATCTACCATGGTTTGGCCACTCTTGTACATTTCTTGCCGTACGGCATCACGCACCACTCGCCCACCCTTTCGTAAATTAGAACAGTAAATTTATGAAATCGTTTGTCATTACAGTATGAAATATACATTATTGCATGAACTGTTTTCAACTTTTTAATTATCATTTTTTTCATAGATAGTTGATTTTCGATCTTTTAACATCCTTATTCTTTGCTGAGTCACTGTCATTGTGCTTGTACAACAAAGCTTTTCTTCGAGCATCGATCATTGCAAATCATTGATGACATCATTAAAATCAATTTCCCTTTACAACGTACGTTCGCTGAAATTTCAATTTTTTCTCTTTTTTCTCCCTCCTATTTTTTGTGCCTTAGGAATGTGTCTAGCGTACCTAAGTGGAAAAGTGGCCCTATCCCTTGAACATGCCTACTATTACCATTTAGAGGACGCCAATTCGGAAGCCCAAAGGACGGATTACATCCTTCAAGCTGCATATTCCCTGGTCAATGAGGACAATAGCAGTAAAATGCCTGCTACCGTTCGGGCAAAGATCCGACTGCGAAATCTTGCCCAGAAGTTGTATAACTTCACTCGCTGTCCCAGGGATCGGCAAGAATATCATCGTCCATCCGCTGAAGTTAAAAAGACAACAGTGGACCTCCTACTTGGAATGTCTAACTACTGAAGACGGCTCCATTCGGAGAGCTATTAAAAAGATCACCAAGAAGAAGACCGAGATCCCCCCCGCCTCTTAAAAACAGCGCAAGTACGTACTCACAAACAAGGCGAAAGCAGATGTCCTCGCGAATAATTATAGAGTACAATTCTCGAACAGCGTTCGCTCAGTAATCAAAACAGTTGGGACACTATGGTCGCAAGCAGTGTGTATGAGTTCACTTAACGTTCACCAACGCAGGTTTTACGACCTACAATACCATCGGAGGTCGCCAACATTATTCAAAGGCTTAATCTCAAGATATGTCCAGGAAATGACAGTAGAAGCAACTCGATGCTTAAGAACATTCCGATCGAGACATTATTTGAAATAGCTTCACTGAATAATGCCATCCTGACTCACCATCACTTTCCGACTAAATGGAAGAAAGATGTCTTCTGCCCCATACCAAAGCGAGGCCAAGAATATTCCAATCCTGCGGCCTACAGGCCCATACAGCCTGCTTATTAGACTCAGCGAAATTCCCTATCATGTGATACTCCACCAACTTAATGAGCACATCTGCACCCACAACATCACGATGCTGGAGCAAGTAGGCTTTCAATCCAAACACTCCACTGTCCGTCAGCTCCTTAGAGTCAATGAACAAATTTCCGACGCCATCAAGGTCAAGGAGCACACTGCCATACTCTTCTTGGACCTTCAAAAGGCCTTCGACAAGGTATAGCATCAAGGTATCATTTACAAGCTCATTAACATTGACTGTCCAGATACTCTTATTCATATGATCAGTGCTTACCTAAAGGATCGCTCCTCCATGATATGTGTCCCTGGGTCTATCCTTGATAAAACATCTTTCACAAGAGGGGTGCCCCAAGGATTAATACTGGGCACCATGCTCTTCAATATTTACGTCAATGATATCCCGAGGAACAGCGAAACCTCACTCGCTCAATTCGTAGTCGTTACTGCGGTCATTGGCAGATCCAAACGAGCAGAAGACCTTACTTATATCATGATCACCGATCATCACCGATATTGAGGTCTGGCTCAGTAAATGGAAACTCCACCTCAAATCTAACAAGTGTAGGGCACTCTTTTTCACCAAATGCATGCCGTCTTCCCTTCTCCAGATTAGCGGATCAGTCCTGTACTGGGACAAAGCGGCCATTTACCACACCGTAATGCTTGACAAGGAACATATGGAGGCATCATATTACAAATGCGACCAACAAAGTGAATGCTGTAATCTACAGTAATTTCACAACTCACATTCTCTAACAAATTGGATCACATCAATAAGACACTACTGTACAATTCCATCGTGAGGCTAACTGCTATCTACACAGCTCCCATCTGGACTCACGCCGCCAAGAAGCATATCAACAACCTCGAAGCTATATAGAACGCCTTGCTCAGAAAAATTAGAAGAGGAAACCACCATATTTCTAACAAAACCTTCCTCAAACATCTCTATGAAAACTCTCAGAGACCATATACACAAGACTGCTACGAAGTTCTTCGTAAAAAAAAAGGAATCTAGCTAACGTGATAGTTGCTGAACTGACAGACTACAAAACTGGCGAAATTGAGTTCCGGAAAATATCTAAGGCGGTACTCGCCATCGTCGCTCCTCACTAACTCTTCCTTTGGTTGCCAGACAGATTTTCTTTGTTGATCTGTACTGATTACTAGCCCTTCCGGGTAACTTTGCATTTCATGATTTAAAAAGAACCTTGGAATCTACACACTGGAGCACCTTGCCAGAGATAAAAAGCTCTTGGCGATGTGCTCCATTAAATACCAACTTCAGTCAGTCACCCATGCTTACTAATTATAGTAAAAATTGCAGGATACACTATTTTCACGCATTTAGCTCATCATCAGTCTAGGTGCATCGCATTCTAAATTAAGGCGTGCTTTCTTACGAAATGAGTCATGATTTGTAGCTTGTTTTTATGTGTAAAATGATGTTTTATACAGAAAAAAATTATAATTGTAGGTGATTATTATCATTTTATCAAGTTTATCATTGTTTAATGTATTTTTGGAATAACCGTTAAAATTATATTTAAAAATTGAAGCTGAAATCATAATTTCTAGACACGATCTTAATATGATATTTAATCCATTATAAATCGAGATAAATTCAAGGTATAATAAATTTAATAAAATGATGATGAGCAAATAGAATCTTCAATACAAATTATAGTTTTACGCCTAATATAGCCTGTTTTAGATGATTAATTTCATAAGGCAGTAAGCCTTCTTGAAGGTCACGGTCTATGGAAAAAGTATTTCAGCAAAGACGCGTTACTTGGTGCTGCATCTAGGTGGCTACCAATTCTTCTGATTTCTTCAACTACAGTTTTAAACCCTTTATCCTTAAAATTTGAAATTTGGACTACTTTTAAGTTAAAATTGCTCAGTAGGAATTAGTGGTGAAAATCCTTTGATTAAAATCGGAAGAGTTAGCAACTATGCAATTAAACTGTAGCGTAAACGGGAAGATATTTAAGAAATTCTACTTTGTGATCTGGCACAACATGTAGTCTATTATAGTTGTTGGCTGGAGTAAGAAAACAGATATACAGTGTCAATAAAATCAACAAAAAGTAAAATGAAAAATAAGGTTAAGAATAGAATTTTACTGATAAAACCAACAACAAGAGTTGCGTGAATATACAAAATAGAAACCGTTATCTCTAAAAGAAAATTGCAAAGAAGAGTAAGAGATTGTTTTTTACTTTTTCCAGCCTTTATTTTGTTCTACACATTTATTTAATTTCTATATTGGCTATCATAAGTACAGTTACAGTAAATGTTTATAAAAATATAAGTAATTAACAACAAAAAAAAGCAAGGCATGATTATTTTTCCCTTTTTTCCTATTTCCAAACAAATCTCAATTCTTTCGTTTCATTTAAAATATTTTGCTTAAATTTTTATCTATTTCGAGCATTAGTTATTTTTTTTTTGTAAGAAAAAAAAGCATTCTTATTTCATATATTATTCATACATTTTTTTCCTTTACAAAAATAAAAGCCCATTTCTAAGAACATCTTAATTGTTATTTTAAAAATATGCAACAAGCACTTGAAATATTTATGTAAAATGCAAAGTATCCTTTTTACTAGTTTTTTAATCTTAAATGATGAACATATAGAAAAAAAATAATGTCTGGGGAAAAAAATCTACTATTTTTAATATTTAACTGGGATAGAGTTTAAAGGTTTTTGTTTTGAAACTGAAACTTCAGAAAAATAAAATAAGCATGTATACGACTTATTTATTTTATGTGTATTTTAAAAGTTAGGTTAAATTGTGAGACTGAAAACACAGGGTTTAAAAATTGTGGTGAAAAATCTCCCCAAAAATACGGGAGAGTTTGCAGCTATGTTGTGGCTGACGAGGCAGACAGGCTGCATTGCTGACATTTTAATCACACCCTTTTGCAAACTAACAGTCATGTGACGTAGGGGGTGTGGCCATCTTGCAGCCTGTCTTTCATGTGAGCCACGCATCATATTTAGCTGTTATACGAAATTTGATTGTGATACACACTAAGTTTTACTTTCTTTCCGATACTGTGTTTCACAGAAATACTCTTTTTTTTTTCAAAATTTGCAATATGTGACTACAAAAGCTGTTCTCGTACTGAAACGAAAATACATACATTTTAATTTCAATTATTATTAATTAGTTGGACTTCATTCTTCTTCGTTTGACTTAAAAAAATTGAGATTGGTGTAGTTCAGAATTTTTACCATTCTAGACGGAAACTGGCTTGACGAACCCTCTTTTTTATTGGTAAAGTTTCACTTCTGGCACCCAGTCAACGCTTCCTAGATATAGAGAGCCTAGAGCTTCTACGTCAGCAAGCTTTGACGTCATCACTCGGCCGACGAAATTGACGTCATCACAGTTTTACTTCCACAAACTAAAGCTATTTAAATTTTCTGGTGAATGCTACAAATATTAGAAACTATCTTAAACATTAAAATTAAAATACCTTTCCCATACAAAATTATCTAGTTAGTCATGGTTAAAAACTGTCATTTGTCGTAAAATTATATGGTTTATCAAATTATTAAAATATTGATATTCATTGGTAAACATACCAGAAATTCTTAATAAGTTTATTTTACGGAAATGAAACTTCTTATTGGACTCATTTTGTCACTTCTTTATACTTTAATAAACATGTGCATAAGTTAAACTATTAATTAATATAGTTCATATTTATGATTTAATTTATTGATTTTTTTCTCAATTTTACTTTTGGTACCATTGTTTATATCGGATTTCCGTTATTCTGGTCAATTTCGATCCGTCCTGATGTGACCGAGATAAGCGGTGACCACTGTACAATATAAAAATACTTGAAAGTTGTGGAAAATCTTCCTGAAGGCGAAAACAGCGTTAAAAGTCGGCAGCTATGCATTTTATTCATTGAGTTAGCCTTCAATGTTCTAGCAATATTCGTGTTTCTCTAACCCAAATTCCTCCATAGGCGACGGTCAAAATATACAAAATTTGTCATAAACAACCTGCTACGAACATAGTTCTAACATTAAATAATATTCGTATAACTTTAAATTTAAAAAATAAAGTAATTGTTTATACTTCTCTTATAACGCTGGATTACGTATTGAATAACGGCCCTAAGCAAAGATTTTTTTAAAATGTCGTTGTAGTTTTCAATAGTACTCCGTTAGAAAATTAAATATGTGAGCTGACCAAGATGAATTTATTGAACAAACGATTTCTATTGCGGAAGTAAAATGTGTGACGTCATAAATTTAAAATTACAGGAAATTTAAGAAGCCTTTCGTAAATTTTACGTGATATCAAAGTAAATTCGCATCCTCGCATTCACATAGTTCCTCTGGATTACGAAGTTTCATACTTCTCACTAGATTGAAAGAAATAGTTTATTTAAATATTCTTTTTATTAAATTAAAAATTGCTTGTCACATTTATAAATTTTCTACGGGCGCCTAAGAATTAACTAAACCTAACACTTAATAAATAATCCTAGGTTAGTATATTCCGCTGTAGTTTCAAAAGTATTTTAATTACCACCTCATAACAATCGCATTAGTGAAATGTGTTCTTTAGCAATCTCGATACAAAGAAATGCATTCTGTGAAGAAATTCGATGACAACATCATACGCATTTTCACTGCCGTACAGTAGCGATACCAAATATCTAAATATTTTCACAAATTAAACGCCCAGAAAATTAATTACATAAATCAACTATTTGTTTAAGAATTAATTTTTGCAAACATTTTAAATATAACGATGCAGGAAACTTTTTTTCATCTTCAAATATTTTGCTTTTTTTATGTTCGTATCTATTATCGGTACATTAAATAATTTTTAATGTATTATTCAAGATAAAACATTAGCTGAAACTTCCTGGGACGTTCTAACATTTCAAAAAATAAATAATTAATACGGTTTCTTAAAATACAGATAACGTTTAATTATATCTCATATGCAGGCGTATATTTCCCTACGTATGTTTCCCCCGGAATATGTTCAAATATTTCAAGCTTAATGAAAATACAAATGCATATACCATAAATACTTTTCGGGTAAGACCGTTTCATAAACATTATTTCTTAGTAACAATTCAAACTAACTTATTTTTATTTTCAGTTAAATATGGCTTAATATGATTGTTTGTATTTACAATAAATAATTGGGAAGAAGAATTTTTTTAAGTATTTCATTTAAACACAAAAAGATTTTCCCAGTGTCTTCCCCGGTTTCATTTCGTTTCCCTTCTGAAATTCTATCTGACATTGGTAATTATTTATTCATGCGCATTTTGTTTCTACTATTTGAATTTTATTGTACCTACTCAGATTCAGAATAAGTGCACGGACAACTGCAGTAAAATATTTTAATTTTTATTAATGTATGCTTCATTAAAGAAAAAAAAATAATTTTTTGTGATGCGAAAAACAAAATTTCGTAGTACCCTAAATTGTTTATTCGCATAGTATAGCAATCAAATTCTCCATTTTTTTTTTCGGATTACTCTCCACTAATTCCTACATTCGGAATTTAGTTTAAGCAAATTTTTAATTTAAAGCATAACTCCGTGAAAATTGTGCTGAGTAATCGCTGAAGGAAGGTTATACTTGACATTTATAATATGGTTTCTTAGTTTCCAACAATAGATGAAGTAAACTAATTTAAAATAAAAAATACAATTTTAAATGTACTTTTAAAATTCATGGCGCTTTACTAATATATGCATAAAACATTTAATTTTACCTCAATGTAATGTAAATTCATTTTACCAAAATTGTTTTTCTTGGTATAAATTAATTTTTAAGAGGTTTTATATTTTAATGCGTGCTGTGCATGTGTTCACTTTTTGTGCAGAGATTATCGAATTAGCTACATTGAAAACTTTGAAAATATAAAAATGAAAATCACTAAAACATTTACGACAGAATATACAGCTAATTTTTTAAGCAACATGGTATGCAACTTTATTTTTTAATCATAAACAGTTAATTAAAATTTAACTGCAACACAATTAATTTTTAATCCGCTCTTTCGTTTCTTTAAAATATTTTATTTTGGGGAGATTTAATTAAACGAAATATAATTTTAATACTAAGCTAGGATTCAATTTCTTTAAAGAAGAGAGTAGTTCTTTAATTTCTCTTTTCGTAACTAAAAATACATTTCAAAGAAAATTTCTACTTTTTTAAAACAATCCAATTTTACAAACACTTTTTTTTAACGTTTCACTTTTTGCTCCAGCTTAAAGCAATACACGATTAAAATAAATTAATTTCGCATTTTTTGAAGAATCAAACCATCTCTTTTTGCTTTAAGAATCTAATGTTTGAAGCTCGGATTTTAAAAGCATACATAACTTATAATTTGGCCTGCGATTCGTACAGTAAAACATTATTATCATACTGCATTTTTATTATTTAGATTATATGCATCTTTATGCTTTCACAGAAGCCTATTGGGTTTTGTTGGAATTAAAAATTTATTTTGTTTCACTATTTCATGATAAATTAAACTATCATGTTAGAAATATTACAGAAGAGACTCTTTCTGCTCAAGTGAATGACCAGCCAACTGCCATCGGCAGAGGTATATATATGTTGTGTGTGTGTGAAGAAAATACAGTTTGTACGACAAAAAAGTTCCTCAAAGAGGGGGGGGGGGTTCTGGTGTTCCGCAGATTGCTTGAATTGGGATGACCAAATGAAAATGGTGATATTGCGGACATTCACATTTTCCTCTTGATATAATTTATGAGATAAAAACTTGTTTTGAAACTGAACAATTTCAAATAGTGCAGTTTCAAAACACGTGGTAACTAAATAGAATTAAGGTCTGTTGTGACTCTAACTAAACAGGAACAAAAACAAATATTCTATATTTAAAACACTCAAATAATGTTTGCTTTAGAAATTTTCTGTATACTTGATAACTCATTAACAAATTTAAGCCAAGCTAAAAAAATATGTGTGAGAGTAATTTATTGGATTTCTCGATAAACAATTATAATTGCAGCACGAAGTTACAGAAAAATAATTCTTAAATCCCTAGTTCTGCAGACTTGTGCATTTCTTAGTGGATAATTTTTGCGAATATTGCACGTTGATGAAAATGCAAAAGTTAGATGCAATACCAGTTATGCTAGCAAATTAATGCTAGGGCAACCTGTGCGAACGATATCTCATTAGGGGAGGGAGGATGCCGTGGACGGAGGATTTTTTAAGGGAAATATGTAAGACAGAAACTTCCATAATAAGTGGAACATGTACATCTATCATAAAATTTAAAAAATGATTTAAAGGAAAAGGTTTCTTAATAGCTCAAGTTGAGTATCAATTTTCAAAAGCTTTATTAGATTCAAGAACTAAAATATACATACGAAGAGATCTTTCAACTTCTTCCTTCCACATACGGATTTAAAATTCTCCTGATATCAAAAATTAACTTATACGTCAATAATACGCGCCTTAAACATATACGCAGCAGATTAGCTGTTAAATTACCGTTCTAAATTATGCTTTAACTTCTTCATGATAAAAAGTTTTTCAATGAGAAATTTCCTTTAACATTATTTTATTACTAAATGCTTTTTTAAAGCAATTACTTTTGAAAATTAATATTTTGATTTAAACTCATGAAAATTGTTTGCATGCAGAAACTGTTTAGTTATGTTTAGAGCATAAATGAGATTTTTAAGAAATAGTCTGATCCGGATCTTGTTGCTATACGCATAATATTTTGCTGTTGAAGGTATTTTCTAATATTTGGAGCACTCACCAGAAAATTTTAATAGTTTTATCCTGTCAAAAAAACTGTAATGCTGTCTCTTCGTAGATCTAGTGAAGACGTCAAAGTTTGCGTTGTCAGACGTTCTATATGTAGGAGGTGGTGGTTACACCTGGAGTTTCCTACAACTCTTTGGATCCTTATCATAGAGTAGATTACTGGAAGTTGAAACTTTTCGCAGACTGAGAGATAGAGATGGGCGGTTCGACTCATTTTACTGATTCGAATCTCGACTCACTCACTACTTCGATGATTCGAATCTTGAATCAGTAAAACAACTAAAGAAATTTTCCCTCTCTCTGCGCCGAAAGCCGTACTATTTAAATACCCTTCACCCATTCATCGGGTTTCTTCTCCGCTGAGTTCTCCGGCAGTTAACATCTCTCTCTCCTTGCTTGAGTAAGACTAGTGTTTAAACTGCCCGAAATGAAAATACAGGGAAGCTTCGTATGACCCCCTGGGCCTGTAAGATTAAAAGGTTAAGTTTGGTGTCAAAGTATTCGAAATTTTATGTAACGATGGGAGTTCCTATGGGGGGGTCGAGAATCAATAAAAACGCACTCCGATGGATAGTTTCCGAGATATACGTTAATTAATTATGGTAATTAGACTAATTAACCATGATTGAGGCTTAAAAGGACTGCAAACATGTAGAAATTGGCTCTGGGATGGTTTCCAGACTTTGGAGTTGCCGCCGGAGGAGGCTAGTGTTTAAAATGCCCAAATTGAAAATATAGGGGAGCTTCGTATGACCCCCTGGGCCTGTAAGATTAAAAGGTTAAGTCAAAGCATTCGAAATTTTAAGTATCGGTGGGGTGTTGAGTCCAGGGATGGTCGAGAATCAATAAAAACGCGCTCCGGTGGATAGGTTCCGAGATATACGTTAATTAATTATGGTAATTAGACTAATAAACCATTGAGCTGTTTTTTCTGCGATGAGAGAAGAAGAAGCTTTCCGAGAGAAAGCAGTAGCAAAAGCATCACAAGCTGGTATTGATCTCAGGATTTTCTTATCGCTGGCCTCAGAGGCGTAGCCAAGGGGGGGGGTAGGGGGGTCATAACCCCCATGAGGAATTTTTTGCCATACAAAATGTATATTCTTCACTACATTATCATACACACGTATACATATATATGAGTTGCAGTAGTCATACCCCCCCCATGAAAAATTTCTGGCTACGCCCCTGGCCGGCCTGTATTTTTGCCCTTTATCGAATTCGAGATTTCACTGAAATGAAAATGGGAATATCGGATATTTGATGTTGAAATAAAACCGATATGTCGATTTTTGGCCCAGTCCTACTGAGGGGCTGCTGCCCCCCCACCCAAAAAAAATGGGACCCTTTACTTAGCTTACAATTGAACTTTATCTTTATATTTGATACCCAGCCCACCCCGAAATAAAATCCTGGCTACGCCACTGTCAATAACACTAACTACGCCACTGCTTTAGACCCTATTTTGTATTTCTCTGAATTACGGAAGAAAATAAAATCATTCCCCTTAAACGAAAAACAAGGTAAAAAAAAAAAAAAAAACGAAATCTGCTGCAATAAAGCGAAATGTTATTTTGCTTACTACAAAGTCCTTTTGTGAGAGCGCTTAATACCGCCCCTGTATCCTTCATTAAAAGTGACAAGCACAATCCTAACTTTATTTCATTCTATTTCCCTTCACATGAAAATCCGCCACCATGTAAACTTAACGTTCCGTTTTTTTTTTTCTTTTTTTTTTTTTTTGAGGGTGGGGGCAGGGGGACATATATTGAAGTTAAAAGTAGAAAAGGGATGTTTCATTAAATTTTAAACAAATATTAAATCAGCCAGACAATTTGAAAGGAGGGATTTTCTTAATTTTTTTTCGTGGGGGAGATTGACCCCTCTTGCCCTTAGGAAGTAACGCCTATGCCCCCCGCCAAAAGCAAACGATGTTCGACCCACTCCACACCCACAGACAGATAAAACTTTAAATCCGACCACCAACCAAGAAATGAAACACCAAAGATTCGAAAAAAAAACTTCAATTAAATGAAACATCCTTTCAACTCTTTTCGGCTCCTTTCGACTCTGAGTCGATAGAAGATTCGAAAAACTAATGAATCTCAACGATAGTATACAATCACCGAAACAGAGCGAAACACTCAATCAGTAAAGATTCGTTGCTGCACCAACTCAGTGACCAACTCACCCACACCCACTCATTTACTGTTTCAAATCATCTATCGACTCAGAGTCGTAAAGAGTCGAAAAGAGTCGAAAAGAGTCGTAAAGAGTCGAAAAGAGTTGAAAGAGTAAGGGAAAATCTCTGGGAACGGCAAAGGGAAAATATGTTTATCTTCCCTTCGCACTTGGAATGTATTTCCCTTGAGGGCTTGAGATTCGAATCAGTAGAGAGTGAGTGTAAAGACTGAGCCACTCAGTACCAAGATTCGAATCACTGATTCGACTCATCGAATCATTGGCCATCTCTACTGTGAGACCTTCAGTAAGCAGTATGCACACGACTGTCTTAAGTGCAACGCCAGAATTGAACTCCCAATCCTGCGGTTTTCAGTCGAATGCTTTAATCATTGGACTACCACGGCCTACATAGATAAATATGTTCAACCAGCCATAACATAGATTATGAAAAAGCATTCTAAATGAGATTTGATTAAAAAATATCTACAGAAATAAGCTAATGCCTGGCCCGATTATAAGTTCGGTCACCTAGCACTTTTTCAAGCATATTTATACGGAATACTGAACAATTTTTAACAATTTACTAGGTCGAGCACTCATGATTATGTTATTTAATGATTACATAATCATACAAACCTATTCGCCAATACAATTCAAGATATGTGTTATTCGAAAATCCTAGATCGACATGACATGACAAAATTGTATTGTATGGAATATTAAATTCACTATATTTCCGATTTCGTAATTTACAATCATTTATTTGAACATAAAGAATGGGGCCTCCGGATATGGCAAGGTAAAGTCAAGTAAAACAATTTTAAATACAATGTAAATGAGTTGTATAAAGATTAAAATGATGGCATAATAGTATAAATAAATGAGAGGTATTAACAAATCTTGGAGCGAATTTACACAGTTGTAAGTATAGAGACGCATGTAAAGCTACTATGACTTGACGACTATCGCTATTGAAGGGCTTCGTAATTGAATTAAAACATTACTGTTTATAAAAAGTGGTACGTTATATTCCGTAAATATTGCCATATATGCTATGGAGGCAAAAAACATCTGCACCTTTCAAAATACGAGTTTATATTAAGAGCGGGATTTCGATTCACAGGCCTTCCGTAAGATAAAGAGAAATAGTTAACGAAAGTAAACTGCGCTTCGCACAACCAGCATTTGTTTCAAGACAAATTGAATCTCGTACTTTCGTAGTCTGATTTATTTACTCTGAAAGGCTGCTGTTTACGTTCATGGATTTAACTTTTGACAAACATGCGATAATGTTACGAAATTCGATTATCTCATTAACGAACAAGCACGTATTACATCTGCGTAGAACATTTTGAGAAGGGGGATTTCGGAAGGCGCTCATTAAATATTGATACGGATTCTATGTAAATTATGGAAGGAAGTGCTAAATCATAATCATTATCTGAAATAAAAATAAGAATATTTAATTAAAAATACCTATATATCATTAGCGTTTGCAGTAATTACTGATTTTAGTCTAAATGCAAATTTTGTGTTCTCTCTGTAAGGTTAACTTGCTGCTGAACGTGCGTAGAATAATGTCAGTTCAGTCTCCTTAAATGAAAGAAAGGAAGCAGAATTTGACTTGAGGTGAATAGCCACGAAATTTAAACTAAAAATTAATCTGGACGGTTTCTTTTAGATTCATTCTTATTTCAGGAGAAATAAAATGAACAGTAATTAATGTTTTTCAATTTTGTGATTAAACAGGGTGATTCGGTACTCTTGCAAAATATTTTAAATCGTGATAGAGAAGTTCATATGTCAATCAAAATAGAGCCTCTGGTCTATCTCCAACTGTTTTCACAGTATCAAGGACAGAATGAAAAAGTTCAAAAAGTAAATCCCTAATTTCTGTAGCTTTTAGATATTCAACACCAAAAGTAACTTTATATTTAGAAAGAGCAGAAGAAAATCTACAAAATGAAATTAATTGTATTACAATTTTTCGAATTTATGGCAAGTTAGAAGCAATGAAACAGTGGAAAAATGCTAAATGAAATATTTGCCAATATTTTTAAACGGTAATTCCTTAAATACCGTTTAAGATACCATTAAATACCGTTTAATCAGTAAAATTTACGAAATATTCGCCTATTCTGATACCTTTCGAAAAAGCTTACAGTGAACTACTGGGTGGTGATAAAGAAACGCCCCCTGTAAACGGCATCCTAGAGCGCAAACGGGGTAACGGAATGCAACGAAGTTTTGTATATCGGCTATACCAACGCCTCCTAGATACAGAAAGCCTTACAATTCGTACGTTACCAAGATTTGACGACGTCACTGACATTGACATCACCCCGCCGTGTAATTTACACAGTTTTGTTAAACTAAGTCAATATAATTTAAAATATCTGGGAATACTATAAATATTAAAAAATATCTTAAATTAAATATTAAAATTAAAATACCTTTCTCATACAAAATTATTCATTATGATCTAGTTTTATTTTGTGAACTTAAAACTTTTAAATGCTAGCTTCATGATCCGTTCAGCAAACGTAGTAACCATAGATTTGGAAAGGAGCTAATAATAACATGTTGCTCTGTGAAATATTGCAGCAATAGCGCCTTCACGGACCCATAGATATGTAGGGTCGCACCACTCTGCATGAAAATGGGCGATGTAAGGACCCACCTTTGCTTTAGTTCGCCACAACAAACGTCTGCAGCATGTCATGGTACCGACGGCCCGTAACGGAGCATGCGACAGGCCCACGTTCACGAATATCCACGGAGAATGGCCCAAGGATGAATGTCATCGTGAATCCACACCAGACAGTGGAGACTGTAGAAGAATTTAAGTGTAGATCCGCGGAATTTCCTTAGCTCAAATACGGCAATTCTGTGTGTTGACTGTCCCATTGAGGTAGAAATGAGCCTCGTCGCTCCACAGAATATTCCAAGGCCTTGACAGATCAACAGTCATTCTGTGGGGAAAACTGACTGCTAATGAGAGACGTTGTGGCTTGTACCTATCAAGCAACTCCTGGGTATGGCGGATCTTGTATGGGAAGAATGCATTATGTTTCTGAGTACTTTTCGGACGGTGCTGTAAGAATAGCCTGTCTGTCGTGAAACTGCACGAGCGCTACTGTCCCCCAAACTCTGATGTATGTGACTGTGCGTCAACTGCCGTCTTGACGGCATCAACAAGAACCGATGTGACACGTTTACGGCCTCTTCCAGGTCGAACTCCCCGTCTCTTCAAATCTCTTGGTAGACATAAGTCCACGCCGTAGGTTCTTTCTACGACGAAATTCACGAACTGCAGCAGAAGCATTCCCCTTGTTTTCGTAAAACAGCTTCACCAATAATGTACGTACAACTCAAGAGACCGTCATTAGTACAGCTGGAAACATCGACTTAAACATGACAACGTCTGCAAACGTTTTATACCTTAATCTGTTTTGTATAAAGTTTTCTTTTCTTCCCAAGCATGCAAATCTCGAAGTTTTTCTCCTACTACTGATGGTTTTCCCCAGTTTTGCATTTTATTACTCATAATTCTTGTTCTGGATTGTTAATATTGTTTCTGTTTTCCGTTTTGGTCGTTTAGTGTGTTAAATTTCATGTTTTTTTTTTTCGAAAAGGCGCCCTCAGGTGGACATTTTGGAACTAATTTTTTTTTTTTCGAATTACCGTGAGCGCATCTCGTGTTTAGTCCATTTTCAAAATTTCTCTGCATTCCGTTCACCCGTTCGCGCTGTTAAGATGCCGTTTATAGTGGGAAGTTTAATTATAACCACCCGGTATATCGGTTGCCTTTATTAAAAAGACTTTTGAATTTTTCTTCGCCGCAGATCACCAAATTTCTAGTTTAAAGAAATGGTAACTTCGCCCAACAGAATCATGTCCACGCCTCAAGTCACTTTTTGAAATTCTGGTGTTGCCGAACCTTTAATTTCCTAGATTTCGATTCACAAATTGCAGGAAAGAAATTACTCTTTGTAAAAATTAGTTGCTTATTTCCATGCTTATTATCAGCTATGTAAAATTTTTGCTGTCAAATACATACTCACGAAAACCTAACAGCCATTCTCAGAACGTTCTGAAATTCGTCCTCTGAGGAATGTAGCCGTGGAAAAAAATGGGTGAGAGTGGGAATCTTTTTCGAAAGATAAAAGTGAATTTTTTAAAGTACTCTCTTAAAAATGTAACACATAGGAATCCGACATTTATGCACAGCTTTTACGTAATGCACTTTAAATAACAAAGCGATACTATTTTCTGGTGTTCCTAATATCATATGAACACTAGGTTGGGACGAAAAATTAATATTTTTTTAAGCGATTTCTAATAGCAAAAAAGCATTGCACTTTGGCATCCTCGATTTGGGAAAAATAATTTTAAAAATATTTACATTTTTAAATCGAGCATGAGCTTCAAAGTATGAAAAAAAAGGTTAAAAAAGCTGAAATCAATAAACAATTTAAACACAAATATTATTAATTTTTGTTCTAATACCTTTCACGTGCTTCTTTTTAATACCCTTTTCATATATCTTTAAAAATATTCATATTGTTTTCCAGTTTTTAGGTCGCGCATAAGCCGTAAAGTTTCATAAAATTAACCGAGTGTGACATGCGATTTTTAAGAATTCAAACTTTGGTAATTACTTAGTTTCTAAAAATGACAAAATATCCTTGTTTCTCGCATTTTACTTTAGTGAAGGAGGGGAAAGGAAACGCGTTGAAGAGTCGATTAACTTCTTAGTTCAAAGCTTCAAATTTTAATATTGGTAGAAGGAATTCTCTTACAGATACAGAAGTATCTCCTGATGGTTGATCTCTTGCCTCGAGTATTCTTCTGTAGGCCATCTCCCCTATATGTAGCCTGTTCACTGTCACAGCCAATAACAAGTTCTCAAGGTTAAAAAAGTAGGCATATTCTTGAACTGCATCCACGAATTTTAGGAGATCATCAGCAAAATGTGTTGCAGACTCGAAGTTTCAGAGACTGATTTAAGTAAAGACCAAAGTACTTTATTGGATACTGTCATAGCAATACATAAAGGAAAATGTGACCTTGATTTCGCTGTCAGAAATGTAGGACCTTGTACGTCATTCACTTTAGTAAATGTGTGTTAAACGAATTCTGCGGTTGTATATTTCGCAAACCGAACCTACTCATGAGATGAAGATACTTGTAAATCATATCTTAAAAACTTATGCTCCAGTATGGTTCAACATAAAAAAACATTCTGTAAAACATTAAGTCTTTATAACTTACAATAAGCGCAGTTGGAACAATTTCGGGATTATAACTACCCATTTTTTGTAAACAGTACGTTTTATTGAATTTATCAATAAAGAAACCGAATTATCTCAGAAATTTCGCTATTTCCTAACACAAAAATTACTGTTTACAAAAAGTAGTTAATTATATTCCCGGAATTGTTGCAGCTATCAATATGTGTACAGGTCCAAAATATTTGCCTGATTACCTAAAAATCGCGGATCCAGTAATTCAAAGAAATGTTTATATTGCTAACCCTGATAACTTGTTATTGGCCATGGCAGTAGACGACAGGCCACATATAATCGAGTTAGCCTCCAGAAGAATAAAGACAAGGAATGGACCATCAAGAAACACTTCTGTATCTATAAAAGAATTTCTTCATCAATATTAAAATTTGATGCTTCGAACTAATAAAGAGTTGATCCACTAGTCAACTTGTTCACTTTCCTTTATTTCAGTGATGAATAATGTAACAAACAAGTATATTTTGTTATTTCTATAAATTAAATTAAAAACTTGCCAAAGTTTGATTTCTTAAAATTCGCATGTCACAATCAAGCTGTTGAAAGGATTGTAAAACTGGTCAGCGAATCTGCAGAAAAGGGTACTTGGGGAAGACACAAAAGATGGATTTATAAGAACAACTTTATAGTCGCGATCGTTAATGTCAAAAGTGGGTCGTAAGTCCAACTTCAAACCTTAATCCAAAGGTAGAAACTCTTTTAAAACCATATAGATTTTTTAAATAATAAATAGATAGGAAATAATTGTTTTTACTATTATTGTTAATTGTTATGTTAATTGTTATTGTTTTTAATAAATACATTGTAAATAATTGTTTTTAATGTCTTGGCGGATGTGAAGGGCAGGGTGGAACTCAAAATGTAGCCACCTCCTTTTTGTGAGTTTTGGGTTGTTAATGCAATAAATTACAATTAATTAACAAGCAAAGAGCTGCACAGTGCATTTATTCAAAAAAGTGTAAAACTGGATTATAAAAGCAGAAATATTGCAACATGTAAAAAAAGCTAAAAAAGTCAAATTTTGGTTAATTTTACGAAATTCTACGGCTTTATGCGCAACCTAAAAACTGCAAAAGAATATAAAGATTTTTAAAGACATATGAAAACAGAATTAAAAAGAAGAACATGAATGGTATTACAGCAAAAAATTTTTAATGTTTGCTTTTAAATATATCTTTTTAATTTTACTCTTTTTACCCTTTTTTTTTTTTTGAAAGAACCTAAAGATATAATCATTTATTTTTTTTAAATTATTATTCACAAATTAAGGATGCCAAAGTAACACCTTTTTTCTATTAGAAGTCGCTTATCTAAAATATCCATTTTTCTGCCCACTCTAAAGAACACCCTTACTATAAATCGATTCAATTAAATATAATAACGTATATTTAAACGTCGCTAAATTTAGTACATTAATAAATGATTCCAAACTCGCATCATTACAGAATAGTGCATAAATGTCAGTTAAATGTCTATTTACTTCCTGGAAATACAGTTCGGTGCTGTTCTAAACTTCGTTAATTGTATATGTAAGCATTCGAACGTCTTTTCTATTCCAATGGTAATTTCCCTGCTTCGTATCTATATAGCATTACTAGTATATATTGGAATGCGATCAAATTGCGAGTAATGGAATAAGCTATTTAAGACAATTCTACTGCATTTTGCCAATTTCCATTATTTCATTTACTTTACATGAAATAATGAGAATATATTCCACTTTTCATATGTATGAAATAATTTCGCGAAAGGAACATAAATTCCGCGTACACTTGAGTACTTCCTTAGTTTTATACACAAAGCGAAAGAAAAAAATATAAACATAAAATTCATATGCGTAGACTGACGTTCTGTCAGTAGCAAAAACATATCCTTATGTATAATTAGCTTAGTCAATCGTGCTTTTCCAAAATATACCACCAATGTTCCTCATACTTGCCGATATATCACCCAAAATTGGTGTCTGAAACTGAAGCCATCTGGGGGATAACCGCTAAGTTTGGCAAGAAATCACTAAGCCCTCATTTAATCCCAGGAGAGTTTTAAGGAATGATTGAAGTTTTAAAGATGAAAAGAGCTGGAACTCCAAGAACTTGCAATCAGGTGAAATTAAATCACGCAATGGATTAACCAAATATAACATGCAATCAAACCTCAGAAGAGATTCCCCTCAAAAATTTGTAGCACTATATATTTCTTTTACTGCATATATATATTTTTTTTTATTGAGATATTTTTGAATAAGAGACCAAAACAGAGAGTGGCTAGAGACTGTTCTATTTACATAAACGACGGGCTAATTTAGTTTTAGATAAACAAAAATTTCACGATAAAATTGAATGCACGGAATTTTTTTTCATGGTGTAATTCTCGAAGATATATAATTTCTTCAAGAAGTTTGCTTTGCCATTGAAGCATAGTATTAAAAGCTTCCTTAAGTAGCTCTACAGCCTATTACAAAGTAGGATTTAGATGGTCTATAATATAGATTCCGATGTATTTATCCTCGCAGCGGACTAATAGCACTTGTTGTAGTTTATGTTGACCTTTTCATGAGCTGTCTGCATATCTCTTTCCTTTATTATCTTAAGTTTTCACTACAAAGCAGTTTTCATTATTTGTTAAATATTTTCCTTCAGTCTCAGTTGTACTAGAAATGAATTCACATTCCTCTACGATTAAAATTGATCGTGCTTTCAATCAAGCGCTACTTATCTAAAGCAAGAACCCAGTACTTTCTTTTGAGAATGTATGTCTGCAAGTTCAAGACATAAGCGCGCATTGAAACGAACAACTCAATTCGTTACCAATACATGACTGCCAACTCTGTAGACTTTTTCGGGTGATTTTTCACCATAACTTGTTAGCAGTTTTATTTTAGATTAAAAATTTAGACATTATATTTACATTATCAAGTATCCAGCTTAAAATTAAGGGATCCGTAAAGATCAGTAGTAAAAAATTAACCACGAAATCGGAAGTGTTGGTAGTTAGGTAAATCGTCGATTATATATATTACTTCGAAATTATCTGAATACGAATTTCTGAAACTGGTATTCAATAGTGTGACTGGAAAAAACAAAGTTAAATCACTTCATAAAATCGCTGATATATATTCATAGACTTAAGAGGGCATTATCACGAATTTCGAAGTAAAATGAAAAACATTTTCTGGAATAGATTAAATATCCTTTTCTCCGTAATTGCCGCAGTGATGATAATATCTAGAATTTCGTAAAAGGCAAAAAAGAACCATTCGAGATGGCATAACCAAATTATGGTAATTTATGTTAATAAGCAAATTCAGGTTTCTTGGGGGGATGCAATTAACTGCGCACTTTGCTTATGCACACAAAAACGCAGCATGTGGTTGGAATATTTTCGAAAAGAAATTATCTATTCGATATTCATGGGCTACTGGCTCGTACATTTTTAGATAAATAATCAGTGTGAAAAATTGATTTGTTTTTTCTATGCAGAAAAGCAGTTGCACTTGCTATCATCGTATTCAAATTTTAGATTTTGCTGTATTAAAAAAAATATGATTCGATTGTTATTACGGTAATACAGACACTACATTATATAAATGTTAATATTCGAATCGATTTTTGCAAAAACCTACACTCCCTGAATGTACCAAACGACGGCTGTTAGCATTAAAATCCGTTTGAAATTATCTTGTTGATAATTCTGGTATTTTGAAAAACAGTACAAAAATGTTTTCGCACTTTTTTAGACCTGATAAAATAAATTTTTTAATTAAAAAATTTTTCTTTGGATACTAGCTATTAAATTTATAATAAAAAATGGATTAAAAATCTTGAATTATATGTTTTCCAGGAAAATTGGTTCAATAGTGGACGCAGGGTCTGAAAATGAGTGTGTTTCATGTGGGTTTATTGGAAATCAATCCATTCAAATTTGACAATCTGCCTCACCACAAGGGAGCAGAAATAACAGTGCAACAAAAAGAACATAAAAAATTTGCAATTGTAGCGAATAATAAACAAAATAAAACCGACCGGGGTGTATGGTAAAGCGCTTTACTACGGTTTCGGGTCCAACTCCTCGCGGTCGGGGTTCGATTCCCGACTGGGCGTGGTTGCCATTTGTCCGTCCCTTCATAAGGGGCGACGTTGGTCCACCTACTATGTGCCCCCCATAATAAAGAGGCCAACAATTCCGGCCCGCTGTGGCCAAAACCTTCCCAGGCAGTTTCCGACCATTGAAAAAAAAAGGAATAAAAATAAAAGAAATCAAAGAAAATGAAAATACAACAAAAAATAACAAGCAAGAGTCAGTGCATGAACATCCAGAGAAACCATCCACAGAATTACAGATAGTCCATGAGCGCTCTTCCCTCACAATACAACTTGATGAAATCTCTGTTTCTCTGGGAGACTTTATTTAGTCCTTTGCACACCAAAAGATGGTCATAATTCAAAGTGTCTGTTTTACAAATTGAACACACTTTGGTTGGAAGGATTTTCCTTTTATATAAACGTTCTCCTAAGCAGTCATGTCCTGTTCTAAGTCTAAAACTGCTGCTGTTTCAATTCGAGGATTCAAAGATTTCTAATTATCTTGAATATTTTCCCATATATTGCCATTTGATATTTTGAATATATGAAGTAAAAAGAGGATTGCAAGCTTTAAAACAATTTTCTTGCAAATAAATGTACTTTCCTGCCAGTAACATATTTTTGCAAAATTTTTAGTAAAAACATGTTACTCTTTTCAAAGAGTTTTACACAAGTACGAAACTTTAGATACTTTATCTCAGCGAAATATTTTTACCATGTGCAACTTAACCGACAAACCTGAAGAAACAAGGAGCGACTCAGTGGGTTAATCGAAAAACTGCAAGGTGTTATTTTGCGATTTTACTACTTCAAAGTTGTGATAAATTTCCCATCATTTATATATATATATATATATATATAAAATTGGATTTTACAATAACTCTTGCGTAACACTAGCATGTGATATGCATAATTTCATTTATCATAACAGTGTTTTGTTCAGATTCTTATAATCGATCATCAAAACTTTCTTATAGCAATATAAATTCCCATTGAATGCAAAATGCTCTGCAATAAAAACAGCAATTGAAAGATGTTGCTAACTTTGCATTTTCTTTTAATTATTTGCCACCCTTAACACAAACTCTAAAATAATTTTATAAAAGCTAAATAAATTACTTTAACATCATTTTGGTTTTATTTTGCTTCGTTCAAGCACTGCATGGCCAAAAAAATGAAAAGTGTCATTTTACTATTCCTTTAATTGTTTTATAGTTCACGTTTATAATTAATACCTGAAGTATTTTTTAAAATACACAGCGACAAGGAATTTGCGATATAGATATGAAATCTACGAAACATATTTGAAACATATTCTACATAAATACGCTAAACACTGTTTCATTGACAAAAACATTATTGAGAATTATCAATCCAGAAAAGTGTCTATAACTTTATTCAACATAGTGACATAAACGTAGCTTAATTATTGAGCAAAGCATTACAGAATATAATGAACCACTTTTTAATAATCTTTAAAGTGTAATCGGTGTGCATCACACAACATATATTGAAAATGGTAAAGAGATTTAAGGCATTTTACTTTCGACATAGTTAACAAATTAAAAAAAAAAAAAAGATTTAGTTTTTTGGATACGTACTTCGAAATTTTTTAATGCATGTACTCACTACTCATTGAACTATTTTTACAAAGCGCCGCTACAGGAATGTGCACTAACAAATTCTTCATCCGAAAATATTAGCTGCTAAAACATTCTTATTAAAAGCAGTACAAGAGTACCTTTTGCTAATTTAAAACTACGTTCAACAAGCACAAATTTAGTTTTTTGAAAAATGCTTGCAAAAAAGTGCGCTACAGATAGGTTGCCTTTCCAGCCTACACTCTAATGCTGCACTGCAGTTAAAACTTACGTCCAGCATCGAATCCTGAACGAAATATTTTCTGGAATTAAATACAATTTCAAACAACGTATTGGTATATTGATAAAGCTAAATTCGTTTACTTCACAAAAGCGAAAGAAATCTGGAATTCCGAACTCCATGGGGAGAAAAACATTCAAACTTGACACCCTGAAAGTTACTTCGCAAGAAACTAACTTCGCAACAAAGTTCAGACGAAGTTCCGGCAAAAAGTTTCCGCCCCACCTCAACCCAACTCGCCGCTGATCAGCAGCATCGGTGAAGGGAGATGAAACGGAGAGAAAATGAGAGAAATAATGCCACTTACTTTTCTAAAAAAGGAGCCGCAGTACTCTACATCGTCCGCTGAGGAGGGTTTCGGAGGATGGGTGGAGAGGAGGGGTAGGGTGGCCAGACGGACAGACGGACACCTGCACTCACGCACGCACACACACACACGCCGGCGATCCGCGGAGCTGGCTGGCTGTTTTGCACTCTGTTTCTGATCTACCTCCTGGACGCCCGGCCTGTCCCCTTTTGACTAAGGGCTCGAGTGAAGCGCGCAACTCCACGGGCGTTGTTAAGGCAGGAACTCGGCGCGAACACAGCGCCAGTGTGCGCTGGGCTGCACGGAGACGGCCTGTACGTACACACCCTTTTGTGCCGGGAAAGGACGGGGGGAAGTGCCCACCAACAAACTCAAAAGTCGGTGGAGATGGAGTTTCGTGCTTGGATATGATTTTTCTTTCTTTTCTCTTTCAATCGGTTCTGCTGTCATTTTCGACAAAGGAAAATGCTGGAAAGTTGTGTAGAAGTAAAGTATATGAGTTAAAAAATGAAGAAATGTGATATTCTCATTATTAGATTAATAGCACAATGTTATTTTTCTTCGAATTACGTTTAAAGTGAAACTGCAAATTTTTATGGTTTTTCCCCCTAACCACAATTTTTAATTAGTTTTATTTTAATTAAATATTTTGCAACGATAGAATTTTACCATGAGTTTCGCAACCAAAGCCTACCAGCTTAAAAATTGTGTACTGTGCAGACCGAATTTAGACGGAAAATTTAAAAGTTGTACAGCAATGTTATTTTTGTGGCTGCTTATCATCAGTTTATAAAATTTATTATTTTTTAGGTTTATCTTTATTTATTACGGATTTAATATGACACTAAAAATGCATTTAGAAATTGTGATTGCGGCTCCAATGTTTAATATATATATATATATATATATATATATATATATAACTTTAACTTTTGTTCTGAAGATATGTTTTTAAACTTTGATAAATAATGATGAGCAAACAGAATTTTAATTTTTTTTTACAAATTTTCATTTTATACCTAAATCGGCCTACTTAGGATGATGTATTCCTTGAGACAATAAACCTTACTGTCAAAGTGAGATTAGTAACAGGTCATTTCCTTTGTAAAACATGAAAGTTGTCATCAATCATGCAAGGTAATAAGTGAGCTCAAAATGTTAATAAAGAAAGCTATTTTTATGACCCTGTTTAGTGCTGGATACATACTCTTATCGTTTTAGCTTTTCTTTGGGGTGAAGAAATTGCTTGTAACTTGTACGGGTCAGATATTCAGGACGGAGTTAAGTGAATTAGACATTCTAATAATCTGTTAGCAAGATGTAACTATTCCTCAAATCTTATTTAAAGTACGTATTAGCTCAAATATCAATAGCAAAACTGGAATTGGGATTGCAGTTTGTGCGGAAAGTACACTTTTATTGCTTTGGTTTTTTCTTTTTCCTTTTCCGAAGAGAACATGCGAAAAACTTGTAAAAATGGTGCATATCACCAACTAGAATAGGAAATATTGAATTTATAAATGATATGGATAGATACATTGACATTTTAGGAAAGAATTTGTAATCGTTAGCCATAAAGCTTGTTCTTAGAATTGGCTACAAATTTTATTTAATAAATTAATAAATTTTATTTCTTTATAATTGATTTTATGACTTTTTTACACTTGTTTATTTCATATACTTTAATACTTTCGATTGTTTAATGTAAAACTGTAATTAGATGTTTTTAAGCTAAATCTTTAAAACTGATATTAGTGTCCGATTGCTTTCAAGTCACTGTATTTAAGTTTTAAGTTGATATTCAAGTACTAAAGTGCCTATTTTAAAGTTGATGAAAACATTCGGAATCCTAGGAATTTGATCTTTTTGGGTTGTGATGTTTTTCTTTCAAGCGAACAATGTTGTTTCTCAGGAAAGTTTGCACCTGTGAACACGAATATTGTTTATACTATCAACACATTATTTTAAAACAACCAGACATAATAGTAAGTGTAATGTAAATTAAAATTTAGAAACTTCTGGACTTTTATGTGCGATAACAACACCACAAATTTTTATTCAACTATTTAATAAACAAAATTGAAAATCTACTTCTCCGCAAACTGCACAGCAAACGTTAATGAAATCTAGTACGCCTCTGTCTCTGCAGAGGCTGTTAGTAAATGGCAGAGGAACTTCCAATGCAATGGTGCAAAAGTACTAAGTGCTGCGGTAGCAAAGGATGTACTCTCAAACAAATCGAAACATACACAGATCGAGCCTGGACATGGAAAAAAATGCAGTTTTAAAAATAATGAAAAAAAAAAGCACACGTATGCGCTGTAATCTGACGGAACAACAGTTTTTTTTTATCTTATTTAAATTTGGGGGGGGGTGGAAAACTAAGATTTAATGGTAATAGACGGTAAAATATATACAGGGTGAGTCTGAAAAAGCGGTCAAAACTTTTGTGGGGTGATAGAACGCATCTGGGCGAGCAAATTTCGTCCCAGAAAGTATAGGCAGAAAGCAAACGGCGAGCTGCTAGGTGACGTTGCAAATGGTGTAAAAGGTTGGCCGGAACACAAGCAGTGAGAAGTTAAATGGTAATATTCCACTCGCACATCTAAAGAATTAACACAAGAATGAGAGGCGATACTTGAGGATACATTGCTTTAAAATTAATAGAATTATTGTACATACTCTGTGTGAAATGTGGTGTTATGACCAATTATCTGCTCGAGGGATCTAGTCCGAGGTGGGGAATTGCCCTCTGAGGGTTTTTTCCTAAGGGATTTTAACCATCACCACCTAGACATAGAAGGCCTGAGAACAAAAACTTTTGCGTCATCAATAAGTCTTCTAAGATGACGTCATCACAGTTTCCATTTCATAAAGTAAAGCTATTTAAAATTTCTGGTGGATGTTACAAATTTTGGAAAATATCTTTAGTTAAAAATAAAATTAAAATACCTTTCTGATAAAAAATAATTTGTTACGATTTATTTCTATATCATATTATATAATTAGTGCTAGTTAAAATCTCCTATTTGTCGTAAAATTGAATTTTCTGTCTTAAATCATTAAAATGTTTCATTCGGGAGTAAATTCACCACAAACTTTGAATAGTTTTACTTTGTGAAGTTAAATGTGTGATGACGTCATTGTAGTGGACCTAGTGATGACGTAAAAGTTTCTGTTCTCAGGCATTCTATATCTAGAGGGTGTTGTTCTAACCCGTATTTACGCACCTACATGCTCAAAGAAATTGCTCAAAAGAGCGTCAGCCAGCTGTAATGCAGGCTTCACACCTACGGGATAGGGACTGACGCAAATTTGCGAAGATACCAGGCATTTCCCGAATACAAAAAGAAAATGCCTTTGAATGCGAGGACCGACCCTTTCATAGCAGTTATAAAGTCACCTTTCGTCGTTCAAGCTTCCGTGTTCAACACCACCTAGTGGCTCGCCGTTTGCGTTCCGTCCTTACTTTCTAGTACGAAGTTTGCTTCTGTGGATGCTTTCTATCACCACATAAACTTTTGGCTACTTTTCAGACTCACCCTACATATGCATACACTTATACACAGGGTTACAAAATTAGAGAGACTAAATTTCATTATTCACAAACTAATATATCTTTCACAGATAGCACTTGATAAGAACTGTTAATTTTGAAATTTCTTCGTTACATTAACGCAATTGTTGGAGGAGAGCCCATAGTTTCTAAAACTTGGTTAAGAACACGCATAATAACGCACACAATATTTCTTTCTAAGTGATTATTGGCAAATAAATGACGAAGGCCTTTACGATCACACATCGCTATTTGATTCGGAACCGTCTTTTTGTAACCCACCTCTCCTAGAAGTTTGTCCCTGTAATTTTAAATCACCCTGTATATTGGGAACTGCGTCGAAGCACTGAAGCTTGGCCATACAGGGGACAGTCTAATACTCAAGCAGGGAAGCACGATGGGTACAGATGAGTAGCCACAATCGTCTCGTCTTTGAAACGACCAGAGTTAGCAGACTAACTTCCTTAAAGCAAATAGTGCAACGGAATCTTGTGAAAAAGCATTTAAAAATGATTTGTTTCCATTCGAACTGCCTTTCTTGTTTTTACATACGTTCGTCTCCTTACAATCATCTATACATCTACTAAAGACCATCGAATATACTAAAACATGGGTAAAACTATTTTTGGTCTTTAGTTATTAACATTTCATGAAAGCTGTAACCGTAATAATAAAAGCCTTATATTTTGATAGAAATTTGATTTGAGGAAGGATTCTACAGAACTACTTTAACTAGTCCAAAATAACAGGTTCACTGTACTCGCTGATAAGGTGATAGTTATGTAAAGCAGAGTTGCCAACTCCTCCGAAATATAATTTACCACTTTTTGTAAACAGTAATTTTATTTTTCAGTTTAGAATGTATTCATTATATTCACTCATTTTTGCATTTGAGTGTTGTATTTACTATTTTGAAAATATAAAATGAAACTTTGAAAATATAAAATGAAACTTTGAAAACATACTGTTTCGAAAAAATGGTTAGCTACATTTCGAAGTTGCCAACTCTCCTTAAAAGTTCTATTAAGAAACAAATGATGACAGTGGCGTTTCTAACCATTCATTTTGCCGGGCTGTCTTTGTCAATGTGTTCCTTGTTTTTTAACTAAATGTCTTATTGACTTAATTTCACACTTCTGGCTTAACTAATCTATCGGCTATTCGTAAAATCTAAGCATATAGGATCAATGTAAATGAGGTTATTAACCCGTTCTTCGTCCGCGTAGCAAGTCATGTAATGGAAAGAAAAATTGCTTCGCTGAAATCGAATTTTGTTGCTGCTTCACACATTTAACGACTTTTCATGAACACTAACTTTTGAGCTACATGTCTTCGTGTTACATTTAAGATACAATGTAAACATAGCGCCGCAGGTGTAGGATTATTGTTATTTTAAAAACTCTTAATTTGTTGCCAAAAAATGGTTACTTGCATTCTGTAAAGGTTGGAAACTCCGAGTTTTCAGGGAGAGTCTTTCTTTCTTTCCCCTTTTCCCCCGAATCAGAAATCAGAAAAAGAAATCTGATCAAGAAGGAGTTGGACTATAACAATTTTGTAATCGAATAATAGAAATACATTAATCATCAACCGTCTTACTTATCATACTCATACTCATATTCAAACATATACCATAATATACTTCTTTTAATAATAAAGAAAAATGTTCTAAACTCTTGCAATCTTTAAGTATTGAACATAAATATCTATTTGCATATTTAAGTAATAAAATAGGAGCTTCCAGATATTATTTTCAATATATTATAATTAATGCATTGTATATTACGCTAATAATTTCCGTTATGACCTCAGAAAAACAATAAATGAAGATCCCGCTGTGCTAAGCTATCCTTAAGCTCTGGGAATCAACCCATTATCTCGGATAAATATACTCATGGGTATTATGTCAGATAAAAAAAGAGTATGAATGTATTGCTTTTATAAACATTGAACGAATAATGTGCAGCGTAAGAAAATAAAAGCTTGGTATTAAGAGGAAGCACAATGAAAGGCTCAACGGATAGAGAAATGTAGTATTTTACATTCCTAATATAATAATTTTGCTACCTATATGTTAATTTTCAGACATTTTTTACATCTTTATTTGTTTTTCCTTCGTTTTATTTGTTTATTTTTAATGTGTGCAAAATTTATAAATAAATAGAAAAAGCGGCGAAAGAAGAAATAAAATAAACCAAAAAATTAAGTAATCGAATAACTTTTCATTTCTTCACCTAAGTGCTTATATTTTATGATGATCACAGATGAAGTGTGATTTGACAATCTGGAATACGCCTTCTTATTTGGAAGATTATCCACCACAATTTTTAAAAAGTTTTATAGTGCCAACGGGTTGGTTACGATTATAATTAATAGCATTCTGCAGCTAAAACAGGTGGGTCGATTGCCATCAAATTTAGCGCACGGACTGTACAGGACGTTTCTTGAAAAGATTAGTTCCAAAAATGTCCACTAGGTTGCCCTTTGCATAGTGAAATCAGCTAAAAAATTGACCTAAATTAGTTCATAAATTCTGAAATTCCACATCTGTACATTTCGAATCAGCCGTTTCCATTGTCCATTTTGACGTTTCTTATGCAAAGTGCCACGCGGCGGACACGTTTTGAATTAATTTTTTTTCGAAATTCCCTGTGTGCATCTCATACACAATCTATAGACCAAATTTGGTTACAATTTGTGCATGCGTGTTAACTGTAGAACCTGGTTTATAAGGGAACTTTAATTATAATCACCCTGGTCATTAAATATTATGCAGCTTACTTGAAATTCCAGTAACTATTAGAAATAAAAAATACTGGAGAGTAATCTTTCGAAAATAAAACCCCAAAAGTTCTCCGTTATGCAACAATACTTATTCTACTTGGCATAATATTATGTCAATAATCATTCAGCAGAAAGTTTAGAACGGGTTTAAGTATAACGAAACCAAATGGAATGTCCAGTTATTTTTTATGGTTAACACACTGACCATCAGGTAGGCCAACAAAGATTTAAATTTCTAATAAAAGTTAAATAAGATGTATTTATCACTTCCAGTTGAGCTTCGAGCAAATAGTGAAAATATTTTCAGGTACAAAGAATAATAGGAGCTTGCATATAGTTTGAGCAGGGGCGTAGCCGGGGGGGGGGGGTATACCGGGATATATCCCCCCCCCCAAAATTTTTGGATTAGTGATGAAATTCCGTCTATTTATACATATATAAGTTCATATCCCCCCCTCCGAAAAATATTCCAGGCGCATATCCCCCCCCCCTGAAAAATTTTCCTGGCTACGCGCCTGAGTTTGAGTATTCCTAGTAGCACACTTTATTGAATGTTAAACTCGTATTAAAATACTATTGAATGTAAAAGCTAGATACTCAATGTATTTTTCTAAATTCAGATTGTTTGATATGACATTGACTGAAAACTCTCAAATACCATAACTTATCATTAGCCTTAATCGTCGAAAGTAATATTTAGATTTCCTGTACTATATCAAAAATAATTTTATCAGAAATTACTGCTTTCTGACACTTTCAAACCGAGAGGAAATTCCTGCAGTAATGGAAAAAGAGATTTAGTTTTTTTGCTTTACTAGGGAAAGAAAAAAGAGCTGGAAAAGTAAATGCATTATAATTTACTGTTGACAAATGCAATAAACCGTAGGCAATAATTTACTTTTTAGCAAAATAAATAAATAAAGTTTTGAAAAGGAGGTACATAATTTTGATTAAAATTGTAAAAACAAAAAAGAAACCTAAATAATACTAGGTATTTTGGAACATTAACTTTTGTAGGAATACGAAATTTAATATGTTTGTTTTGATTAAAACTTATACCATTTGTGTTTTATAGTTTCTAGTTGGTGTTCTATAAAACGCTTCAGTACAAATTTGAACAAAATTGTCAACATGAATACTTCCTACAAACATTTAAAAACATAAATGGATCAACAGGTTTTTTTTTTTTTTTTTTTTTAAATCGCTGTCATAATTTTTTTTCATTTGTCCGTTAAAAATACTTGTTTCATTTTATAAAGAAATCACAACATACATTAATATCTTACAGAAGGACACTTATTACTGTTTAGTTATTTATATCATGAACATATTCAGGTAGCTACAATCGTTAATTTCTACTTAAAATCTCAAACAAATTTGTCTTTAAAGAAACGAATCTAAAAATATTTAAAATTTTAAAAAGGTAACAAATTAAAACAAAGCTTAATCCTTTACTAAATTATTAAGTACTTCATTATTTTTTGCTTAATTATTAATATGCAATAAAGTTATAGTAGTAGCTGTTTTACAGAAAGTACGAAAATTTGAGAATAATATATAAATATGCAAAATTATTTATGAATATGACTGTTTGGAACTAACATGTTTATATTAAAAATATTATTAGCACTTATATAATTTACTGAATATAGGGGGGATATATAAAGAGAATTATGATGTAAATTATTATTTATTGTACCAATTTTCGAAGATTGTACCAAGTTCCGAAAAGTCACTTTAAATAAAAGAGGAAACTTTTCTCACTTGCAAGTTTGGAATCTTAGCGCCATCTGTTGGATGAATCCGACACATTTGGTGCAATATTGATCGAGAGAATAAGGAAATATTAGTTTCAGAGAAAAAGCAAGTTTGTTTTATTTTCTGAACGTTTCTTACAGAAAAAAAAAATAGTTAAGTATTTAATATATGTATTCGGGATTTAATTTCAGTAAGCGTAGAAAACTAATTTCGCATATATATTTACGCGGGAATAATTTTACGTGCAAGAATCACAATGGTAAAATTCTGAACTACAAATAAAAGGTTTGTTTCATGTTAAATGGCCTTAACAGAAACTTCCCCCCCACCGAAAAATAAAGTGATAAAATGTATAACTGTCTAAAGGCTAAATGTAAAACTACGTTTAGTTAAGAAAATGACGTGCAGAAGAAAATAATAGCATATTACTCTAGACAAAAATTAAATAGGAGGTTTATTAATATTGATATTTTTTTAATTTTTAAATTTGGTGCCGTTATCGGCGAAAAAGACTTCCACTCACTCATTACTCGTAAGGTAGCTACATTTCTTCCATAACTGCCACTGCAGTTTTTAAACTGCGCAGCTGACCTTTAGATTCCTCAGGTGGGTGCTGGTCCTCATTCTATGAATGCTGAATTTTCAATATAGAAATATTCTGCATATTTTTGTGGTGTTTTTCATTCAACAGAGTTGAACAGTTACTTGCAAATTACAATTGAATTATTCAATCAATGCAACTTCTGGTGTGTTTACATACATTAGTAAAATAAACTGTAGGTTTTTAGATTTAGATTACATTATTTGTAGTTTCTCTGTTTAGTTAAGAAGATGGTGTGCGTGAAAAATAATAATACATTACTTAGACAAAAAATAAATAAGAGGTTCAAACCGCTATTTTTATGATTTTTAAATTTTTCTAATTGCCTCTATTACTTTTCTAATGCTTCTTAGGCAGCAACTTTTCAGCAGAGTGGGAAAAAAGTCTTGTGATGTGAATTAGTTTTCAAGTGCGCCAATGTTACCAACTAACATCATTTAGGTCCTATTATCGACGAAATAAGACTTCCCCTCACTTGAAAGGCATCTATCGTTCTTCCTCGACAGCCACTACATTTTTATTTATACTGCGCGGCTGACTTATTTAATTCAACTGTGACTCAGTGCGTAATAGAGATGGCCAATGATTCGATGAGTCGAATCAGTGATTCGAATCTTGGTACTGAGTGGCTCAGTCTTTACACTCACTCTCTACTGATTCGAATCTCAAGCCCTCAAGGGAAATACATTCCAAGTGCGAAGGGAAGGAAAACTTATTTTCCCTTTGCCGTTCCCAGAGATTTTCCCTTACTCTTTCAACTCTTTTCGACTCTTTTCGACTCTTTACGACTCTGAGTCGATAGATGATTTGAGACAGTAAATGAGTGGGTGTGGGTGAGTTGGTCACTGAGTTGGTGCAGCAACAAATCTTTACTGATTCAGTGTTTTGCTCTGTTTCGGTGATTGTATACTATCGTTGAGATTCGTTAGTTTTTCGAATCTTCTATCGACTCAAGAGGTGTTTCATTTTGGTGTTTCATTTCTTGGTTGGTGGTCGGATTTAAAGTTTTATCTGTCTGTGGGTGTGGAGTGGGTCGAACATCGTTTGCTTTTGGCGGGGGGGCATAGGCGTTACTTCCTATGGGCAAGAGGGGTCAATCTCCCCCCCGAAAAAAAAATTAAGAAAATCCCTCCTTCCAACTTGTCTGGCTGATTTAATATTTGTATAAAATTTAATGAAACATCCCTTTTCTACTTTTAACTTCAATATATGTCCCCCTGCCCCCACCCTCAAAAAAAAAAAACAAAAAAAAAAAAAAAAACGGAACGTTAAGTTTACATGGTGGCGGATTTTCATGTGAAGGGAAATAAAATGAAATAAAGTTAGGATTGTGCTTGTCACTTTTAATGAAGGATACAGGGGCGGTATTAAGCGCTCTCACAAAAGGACTTAAGCAAAATAACATTTCGCTTTATTGCAGCAGATTTCGTTTTTTTTTTTTTTTACCTTGTTTTTCGTTTAAGGGGAATGATTTTATTTTCTTTCGTAATTCAGAGAAATACAAAATAGGGTCTAAAGCAGTGGCGTAGTTAGTGTTATTGACAGTGGCGTAGCCAGGATTTTATTTCTGGGTGGGCTGGGTATCAAATTTAAAGATAAAGTTCAATTGTAAGCTAAGTAAAGGGTCCCATTTTTTTTGGGGGGGCAGCAGCCCCTCAGTAGGACTGGGTCAAAAATCGACATATCGGTTTTATTTCAACATCAAATATCCGATATTCCCATTTTCATTTCAGTGAAATCTCGAATTCGATAAAGGGCAAAAATACAGGCCGGCCAGGGGCGTAGCCAGAAATTTTTCATGGGGGGGGGTTATGACTACTGCAACTCATATATATGTATACGTGTGTATGATAATGTAGTGAAGAATATACATTTTGTATGGCAAAAAATTCCTCATGGGGGGTTATGACCCCCTAACCCCCCTACGCCTCTGAGGCCGGCGATAAGAAAATCCTGAGATCAATATCAGCTTGTGATGCTTTTGCTACTGCTTTCTCTCGGAAAGCTTCTTCTTCTCTCATCGCAGAAAAAACAGCTCCATGGTTTATTAGTCTAATTACCATAATTAATTAACGTATATCTCGGAACCTATCCACCGGAGCGCGTTTTTATTGATTCTCGACCCCCCCTAAACTGAACACCCCACCGATACTTAAAATTTCGAATGCTTTGACACCAAACTTAACCTTTTAATCTTACAGGCCCAGGGGGTCATACGAAGCTCCCCTATATTTTCAATTTGGGCATTTTAAACACTAGCCTCCTCCGACGGCATCTCCAAAGTCTGGAAACCATCCCAGAGCCAATTTCTACATGTTTGCAGTCCTTTTAAGCCTCAATCAGTGTTAATTAGTCTAATTACCATAATTAATTAACGTATATCTCTGAAACTATCCATCGGAGCGCGTTTTTATTGATTCTCGACCCCCCCTCTGGGACCCCAATCGATACATAAAATTTCGAATACTTTGACACCAAACTTAACCTTTTAATCTTACAGGCCCAGGGGGTCATACGAAGCTCCCCTGTATTTTCATTTCGGGCAGTTTAAACACTAGTTTTACTGGAGCAAGGAGAGAGAGATGCTAGCTGCCCGAGAACTCAGCGGAGAAGAAACCCGATGAATGGGTGAAGGGTGTTTAAACAGTACGGCTTTCGGCGCAGAGAGAGGGAAAATTTCTTTAGATGTTTTCCTGATTCAAGATTCGAATCACTGATTCGAATCAGTAAAATGAGTCGAACTGCCCATCTCTAGTTGGTAACTGTGCACGAGTAAAATTTTTTAATTTTCAAAAGAGAAATATTCTATATATTTTTGTGGTGTTTCTTATTCAATAGAGATAAACAACTAATTGCGAATTTTAATTTAATTATTCAGTCAATGCAACTTCTGGCGGTTTTACATGTATTTTTAAAATAATTGTAGGTTTTTCAGAAGGACCTATTATTCTCTAGCCAATAACATTTGTAAGGATCCATAGTAAATACTTATTTCTTTATTAAAAAACTTTATTAAAGCAATCATAAATCTATTATTTCTACCTCAAAATGCGAATGTATGATTAATTCCAATAAATTTCAAATTTTGGAATGTTTTTATGTACTCCTATCACTATTTTCCTATGATTTGTTCACTCTGCTGATGAAAAAGAAACACTTGTTTTACATGAAAATTATCTGCAATTTAACAAACTAACTTTATAAATAAAGAACATACGTTATCGTCACCAGTAGCTGACACTTTAAGAGCAATATAGAAATTTACTAGTAATTGCTAATTACCAACTTATCCTGACACAAACATTTGTTTTGATAGCCTAAGTAAATTTTCAAAACTGGTGTAGGGTATAGCGGAATATTGAAAATTTCTTAGTTCTTGTGTTGTCATGGTGGAGACAAGAGTAATTGTAATCAATAAAATATTTTGGCTGCTGTGATTGATAATAAGTGTTCCAATAATTGGCTCCTAACAAATGAGCCGAAAGGCATGCTCCATAATGTTTTAGTGAAAACCTTTTTAAAAGGAACAGCAAAAGTATTTTATTAAATGATGTCCTTTTTCTCACATTAAATTAATTTGAAAAACCAAAGAAAAATACTAGACCATATTGCAAATTAATAATAATAATTATTATAATTATAATAATACCGCTTTCATATACGATAAAAAGCTTGAGTAGGCTATTATCATGGAATATATTATGCAAATACAAATACTTTTCAATTTTCGGAGAATTGCAATCAGAAAACTATAAAAAAATCAATCTAATTAAAAATGCACTGAGCAGGAACATTTTTTGTGTAGAAATATTTTATACAACTATCACCTGATAGAATTCAATATAAATTAATTTCAAAAAAGAAATATAAATCAAGATAAATCAGGTTGAACAGATGAAAATGAACTTATCTACATTTCAGCATTAAAGCGGGTTCTGAGAAACAGAATTTATTTAGAACGGAGTTTAAAATGTCAAATTTTGATACCTAAGATTAATGATATTCTTCTATTAACGGTATACACAAAAAATATATTTATTTACTATCACATTTCATAGGTCCAAAGAAAAATATCATTAGCAGATTAAAACAATTTATTCAATTGCAATAACTCTTAAACTTACTTCAATTCTATCATATATACAGGGTTATTCAGAACTGATGCAAAATATTTTAGGTTTAGTGGTGATAGAAGAGCTCACGTGTCGAAAGAACCAATGTAGAACCCCTGATCTATCTCCAACTGTTTTCCCACTGTCACGGATAGAATGAAAAAGTTTAAAAACTTAATAAATCCCTCATTTTTGAAGTTTCTGAACACGCCAGACAAACAGTAACCCATTATTTAGGAAGAGCAGTAAACAATCCTACAAAATGACATGTGTTACAATTTGTAGATATGATGGCGAGTTGTAATCAGGGCTTAATTTGGGCCGGATCTCACCGGAGCTCAGCTCCGGTACTACTTTTTTTTTTTTTTTTTTTTTTTTTTTTTTTAGTGAAGTTTTACATATTAGGCAAAAACAACCGGAGCTCATGAATCCGGAGCCCACCATTACATATTAATTTGTTATTTTTACGCTTTTCATACACACATCGATTTTAACAGGCACACCACACAGGATTCGTTTCGCCTCAAACCAATTCTAGCATCCTGAAACCGATCTATCTGTGCGCAAGGTGATTAAGATGGGCTTGCCTGGCGCTTTTGAGTTTGAAAGCGTTAATAAATAATAAAGGATATAAACACTCAAAATTTTGATTACGGATGATTATTAAGTTAACTAACTGAAATTTTTATTTTTATTATTTTATTTGTTTAAATATTGATTTAATAAATTTGTACACATATGGACAAACTAAAAAGAAATTGTATACTAACGCAATTCCTAAATATAAACAAAAAATACTAGTTGTAATTAGCTTAATTAATTTTAGAAGTTTTGGGGGTCTTGTGCAGGGATCTTAAATATCATGATATTTTCGAAAAATTAAAAAATATCAGATATTTTGATATCCTGTAAAATCACTTATTTTCGCGAACCGTGATTTTCGCGAAAATGATGTCGGTAATTTCTCGAGCTGAAAATTTAAGGAATTTTATTTGTATAGAATCGAAATTTGAACCGAAAATGTTTCGCGAGGCTTTAATTTTCGCATTTACGACGGATTTGCGGAAGTCGCGAAAATTAAAGACTTGCGAAAATAAGTGATTTTACAGTATATAAAATATTTTCAGTACTAAGTTACTCTTGACAAATATTTTCGGACATGATATTAAATTTATAAAACAAATATATTCCATTTTACGTTTGTACGTAATATATAATTTATTGTAATTTTTTTAACAACAATTTTTACAGGACACCTAAAAGAATTCCAATACATTATACTCTACAATTGATCCTTCTTTGAAGCATTTTTTAGACATATTAATCTACTTCAAACAAAACAAAATTTTAAAATGTATTTGACATCACAAAGTGATGATTTTGATCGAAAGTGGTATCTTCAGTGATTATGGCGTTTTTAGAGGAGCAACCAAATGAATTTCAATACATTACTGTCTATGGCAGTGTAGAAATAAACATACTTTTCAAGCACAATACAAGAAGTATATCCAATTATAACTGTTCACTCTTCTGTCAGAAGAAGGAAATAATATTATTTTACAGGATCTCAAAAATTTAAATTAATAGCGATATACAGCTTTTGGGGTTTTTACTGCACATTGTTCATATTTCTTCATGCTAATTTCAGATCATTTATTATTAACCGTTTTGTGTAATATTTATTTGTGAGATTGTGGCAACAATACGCTAGGGCGATCTGTCAAGGATGGGGAATGCCTTGGCAGGAGGGCTTTCTAAGGGTAAAGTAAAATAATAACAAAACATTGTAAAATTACACCATAAAGATTACTTGATTACTTTCTAAGGGGTTCTAACGCTTATTCACGTTACATCTGGAGTTAGCCGTTAGATCGACATCCGCGCGATAGATCCCGGGAACTTCACACTTCGGCATTCTACCATTTTCAGTGATATAACAACTGTGCCATGAAATAATAAAAATATGTCAAATACTATTACACGGGAAAATATTTAATTATTATTTTAATTGAATGTTCTACTTACCCCGTACTGAAGGGGTAGGTCGGACTTATAGTACGCCGCTGTATATGAGCATAAGCTCGAGAATATTAGAGCTCCGGTACTTCTTTTGCTAGAAATTAAGACCTGTTTTCAATCAATGAAATGAAACTGGAAAAATGCAAAATGAAATATTTGCCAACAATTTTAAATTCTAACTAGGGGCCAAAGCCCCTAGACTCGCTACGCTCGCGTTTCGTATGAGGCATTCGGCCCCTAAAAAGATTTATTCGTAAAAAAGACATAATTTCAACAAACAAAACCCAAAGGTTGGATAACATAGAATGTTTCCGAGCTACACGTTGCTTGGTTCTTGCATGTTGCTTGGAACATAAAAATTTAAACTTCGCACTATTTATAATTATGTGAAACCCATGGGACGTCTTGCGTATTAGCCAATTATGGAGAATTTTCATAATTTGGGGGCTTGCGTATATCTATAGTTAATAATTAGCTCTAAGAAAACAGTAATTCATATGTTTTCTTTGATAAAAACTACGGAACAGGTAGGATAGCTTGCCACCCATGGTGACTTTTCATTATTTGGCGCGATTTACATATGCTCACAACCTATAATTTCTGTTCATTTAAGGTTACCGGAAAACCGTTATCCATATTTTCATTTACATAATCGTTTGCAGATCGTTTACTAAGCACCACGAATTGTACCACTTCCTCGCGCTGGTAAATATCCAAAGTGTACTATAACTGCTATAATGGCATCGTTAATGCCGCCAAATATTTCTACTGGTAGCAATTAATCAAGCTGGACCGAACCGGCTTCAAAATAATCTGCATTTTAATTATTTTTCATTTTCAAGATATTAGTTATTGTGTTTTGGAAAAACGAATAATCGGTAATTCTAAACTCCTGTTGTTGTCTAAGCGAACTTACTATTTGAAAATTGTCAACTTTATGTAACACATTTTGATTTACTTATTTCATATGCTTTTTAATTTGGCGTAAAATGGTTGTAATTCTACTTCATGTTTGACAATTTCACGTGATTCTACATACTTGGAATTGCTTTGTTGCAAAGGAATGAATGATTTTATGCCAAATCTGGCAACCATTATGTTTTATATTTTCAGTTTTTTATTAATATCTTCCAAAATAATTCGATTTTCGAAATTTCAGTCACCTTATGAGGTTCCTCGGAATTTTCCGCATTCGGGAACATGTTTCTCGAAATTCAAATCCCCACGGTTTAGGAGAAGATAGCCCAACAAGCTCTGACAGCGGCCATTACCTTTTTTTAGAATAGAGAGATTCCTGAAATATCGTCCAAGATAAAATCAGTAAAATTTACTAAACATTGTCCCATTCTGATAGCTTTCGAAAAAGATTACAGTGAACTATATATGCTGCCTTGTTCAGACGATTCAGATTTTTTTTTTCACTACAGTTGAGCAGTATTGCAACTACATGTATTTGAATGACATTTTCAAAATGCATTTGTAACTGTATTTTGTATTTTCACTCATAGAAACAAAATACTTTGAGAATGTATTTTAAAATACATTTTCAAAGTATTTGTGTTTTCAAAAAACAGACAAACAAACAAAAAAATGTGTCGTATTCGGACACTGAATTAATTGTAACACCGGAGATTGCCTCTCTTGGAATGAATAGTGGTGGCGGATGAAAATTTTTTTTAAAGTTAATTGAAAGTTAAGAAATTAAATTTATAAAAAGAAGTTAACATGACATATATAAAAGTTGTACAAATATGAAATTTGCAGGGAAGTGTATTTTTGCAGAAATGCTCTGCTAGTTTCCGGGGTTCGTCGTTCTAAGTCCAGTTGATGAAGAAAGTTCTAGTAAAAAGTCCACTGGTCAGGAATGAATACAACTTTATTGCTTCTAGAACTTCGTAGTACAATCAGCTGTACAAAATTCACGAGCACAATTAAACAGTAATATGCTTTTAACAGTCCGCTTAGATCAGAAGCTCTCACAAATGCTGTATTTCTCACACAAAATAAGTCACTTTCAGAGGCAAAAATTCAGTGAAAATATTCAAGGGAAATCATACACAATCCTTAAGACACAGCAATGAAGAATTTGCAAACAGCACTTTAAAAACAGCTTCGTAAAGTAAGCCAAAAGTGAGCTTCTATAGCACTATCAATTCAAAAAGCAAGCGTACTCGTTCAGAGAGCTCTATTCACAATACGGGCGCTCACTCACACTGAACTGGGGCTTCTGAAGCGCTTCAATTTATAGCCGACGCAGAAGGTACAAGAAGCTTCCAGGAAAGTCTATTTCTCACATGATTCTACATGAAACGGAAATTTTGATTACGTTATAGAAGAGAAATGTTAGGTTATTATGTGATTTTAATGCAACAAAAGCAGCTTTACAGGCCGCATAGGGAAAATCGTGCCAAATGACCAAAATGTCGCCAAGCATGGCGACTTTTGGCGAAATAACAACAAATTTGGCTCCAAAAATATTTGCCCAAAAGTGAAGTCACCGAAGTCCTAGGACGAATATTTCCCGAGATTTCTAGAAACCGCATAGAAAAACAAGGGGAAAACCGAAACCTCCGTATCTGCGGTTCTAGTGTACCGATTTTGATGCAATAGAAAGCAAAATTTAACTATTTGAAGCGTAGAATACGAATTTTTAACTATTTTAAGCACCAGAACAGCGAGTTGCCTCGAAAATTCCTAAAATTATGCACAAAGATGAAAAAAGATGAAACAATGGAAAAAGAACGCAAATTCGAATTTAACGATCGCTTGCCACAAAAGTTTTACTATTACATTTTAATTACAAAACAAGTCAATTACTATTATACAAGATAAAAATTCTGCAGCACTCATGTATTAATAAACATTCCTTGATTAATTTTAGATAAAGAACATTTAATGAAGAAAAAAAGTATTAAAAGAATTAGCAATATCAAAAAATCTAAACATATAGTAAATTTCTTACGCAAATTTCAGGCTATTCTTTAAACCCCTTCTGTCCTGAAATCCTAATACAATTATAACTCGTCTTTGCATTACATTTTCTTCATACATTCTTCATTTTCAAGAATTTTAACACAAAAAACCAAGTGTCCTACTAATAATACATACAAGAATGGCAGAACGTTATCATTTTTGCTCTGAAGATGCTAGAAAATCTCCACAGAAGTTAATGGATGTGTCAAGCCATTTGAAGCCAAAAGTTAAATGCATCTTTATGAATGCATTTAACCTTTGCGCTAACTTTTGAATGCATGCATGCAATCAAAATGACGCACAAAGAAGTTGTTTCAAAAGGTTTCATACAAAATAACTGTAAATTGTTTTCTCAATTTGCTCAATTATAGGCTCGTGTCCTGTTAGAACATTTTTTAATTGTTTTGGTACCTGGCTTAATGTTATAATATTTCATTTTAAGATACTTACATATGGTGCAGCATATCTAACCACTCACTGATTTTTTATCTTCTCAATTCAAAGCTCAGGGCCGAATGGGTTAATATAAATATAAAAAGACTGATTTGAGAATTGTCTTATTGCTGTTTGACAAAATTTAATCTGAAATACAATAAATATTACATATCATACTTTGCTTCAAAAATAGGCATTTAAGTGGTTAGACTAAAACAAGGAAGTAATTTTTTAAACTAGTAGATGAACTATTCTTTTGAAATCGTCTTTAATTTTTTTAAAGTAAAATTTTAGGATCTATCTGCGTTGCATTTTCTTCATACATAGAGATGAAAACAAGCCAGGAACGTAGTACTACCTGAAAGAGTATTTACATTTAATGATTTTAGGCGGTGTCAATAGATAGAACTATAATTATCTTAAGAAACACAAATTTTCAGTTGCTTGCGGATAGTCACTTTCTCACCAGTGACGGATCCATAAAAATTAGCACGACAAGTTCCTTTTTTTCTAAAAGAAATGATATTTAATAGCTACTTATTACTCGTGATTTTAAGACCATTATTAGACCTTTGTTTACTCATTTACTAATGTTAGGATCTACTTAAATTTTGTTTCATTAAAATTGCCATAAAAATGTGGTTACATTTGGAAAGCATGAGCAGGACTGAATGGTTATTTTTCCCCCTTACAAATATCATGTATTTAGGTTACTTTCTTTTTCGGCTTTTACTTTCTTAAGGATATGAAACTATTTTCTGGCTCTTGTACCATTTTTGATCATTACTTGAAAAAAAAATGGGTATAAATTAAGCAGGCAGCCTCATTAATTGCCCAAAAATAATATTAAAAGACAGCTGTTTTCAGTGGCCCACACCAGGGAAGAGCTCTAAGGGATCTGGATTCCTCGAAACAGAGTTATCAATTTTGCTTCGTTAAATCCTGTAATTTTTACATTTAAATATGTTAGAAAACTTAGTACTTAAGATAACTAAATAAGCAGCAACTTTTAGCAGTTAAGATAACTATATAAACGCACAATCAAAAGGGGTCAGTTTAAAAAAGCAATTTTTTTAGCTGGTTGGTGTCATATCAGCTTGGAAGACCCTCTCCAAGAGATAGTTCTGTTTGCGCCACTAGCTGCTTTTACAGAACATTGAAACTATTTAATTTATTAATCTACGGCACAAGGCTGTACAAGTGTACATGTATATATATATATATATATATATATACACACAGAGTGCTTCACGAAGGACCCCTAATTTGGAAACTATTGGATGTATCGTAACTCGGAAACGGTGGTAGATACAAGCATGAAACCAGTGGTATGTGTATTAGGCCAACCGGAAAAATCTGATACAGAAAGCTAAACATTTTAGTTTCAAATCGTGTTGATAGATGGCGCTTCAGACGCCATTACCAGAGGTAGGCTGCATCACATCAAAATCGATTCAAAATCTGACCCTTTCACTGAACACACATGTCTCAAACGAAGAATAAAATTGTCAGTGACGCTCTGAAGTGTGTCATCGGAAATCGACACACAAGCTTGACAAGTAGCTCCTTCAGCTCGTCGAGTGTCGTACTGTAAACACTGCCCTTCAGCGTGCCCCACAAAAAGTAATCGCAGGGCGTGAGGTCGGGTGAATACTGAGGCTAGTCCATGCATTTCCCCTTAACGGTCGGAATTGTGTAACGCAATAGCTCTGTCATCGAAGTATTCGTCCAGAAAGTTAAAGACGTCTTGTGTCACCACCTCCTAGACATAGAAGGCCTGAGAACAGAACTGTTTACGTCATTACTTGGTCTTCTAAGATGACGTCATCACATATTTCGTTTGACAAAGTAAAACTATTTAAAATTTCTGGTGAGTAATACAAATTCTACAAAATATCTTAAGTTTTAAAGATAAAAATTAAAATACCTTTCTGATAAAAAAATATTTATTATGATCTATTTCTGTACCATATCATATAATTAGTGATAGTTAAAATTTCCCATTTGTCGTAAAATTAAATTTTCTATCGTAAATCATTAAAATGTTTTTTACGGGAGTAAATTCACTATAAACTTTTAATAGTTTTACTTTCTGAAAATAAATGTGTGGTGACGTAATTTTAGTGGACCTAGTGATAACCTAAACGTTTCTGTTCTCAGGCTTTCTTTATCTAGGAGGTGGTGCTTGTGTGCGGTGTGGGCGAGCCCCATGTTGCATGAACCACCCCGTGCCTGGTCGATGGTCCTACGCTTGTTGAGTAGCGGCAAATTTTTTCAAAAGTGTAATATTCCGGTTATTTGTCCCTTTTCTTGCAGGAAAAGAAGCCCAATGATGCCCTTGTAGGAGAGTGCAGCCCAAACGGTAACTTGTAGGCTATGCAGTGGTCGTGCCTGAGACAAGTGAAGGTTTTCGGTATCCCAAAATGGCCAGTTGTGTCTGTTAACGGCATCATTCAGGTTCAAATGGACCTCGTCTGTAAACCGCTTTCAGCCGACACCGAAAACAGAGCCATCAGTCATGTCGCGCATCATGTTAGCGAAAGTCTCCCGTTGTTATTCGGCTCGAACTGATATGGCGTGCTGGCATTGAATCTGTACGGAAGCATAAGTAATGTCTTCCGCAGGATTCTGTACGTGGTGAATGGTGTGATTCCGTATTCAGCTGCAAGTCTGCCGGCAGTAGTTGGATGATGCTGAAGAACTGCAACAAGTGAGTTGTATTTTCAGGTGTTTCACGAGAGAAGGTAGGACCTACATTTCCGACTAACGCATAAGCCACGTTGCCTGTCTGCTGAAATTTTTTGAACAGATAGAGAATTGTTTTCCCATTTGCCTTTTCTGACTTTAAATGGCCTTTTGAAATCTTCTCTTAGTGACAGTAGGGCTGCGATTTAATAGGTGGCACTTCATGACAATGAACACATGTTCCTCCATGGAATACGTCACTTTCGTAATATCTTTCACTATACGCGGCGAAATCTTCGACGACTGGTCGTTCTAGCCGTCTGAGCTCATTTAAAAGGAAACCCTCATTTCGCCTGCAGCGCCATATATCAGAACGATTTGTTACTAACATTTTGCGGTTTCTGTATCAGATTTTCCCTGTTGTCTCAATTAACATACCACTGATTTCATGCCTCTATCTATCACCGTTTCCGAGTTATTAATTTTCAAAATCAGAGGTACTTCGTGAATTTTGCCTTCTTCTGTTCATTATAAAAGGGTTAGTTTTTATTTTTTTCACAAATTTCATTTAGTGACCCATACAAACCCCACGGGTTGAGTTGAATGGATTTTCTTTTGTTCTGGAAAGTTTTTCTTTTAGTTTATTCGTTATAAGTAAACATTTTTTAATTCAAATTATTACTTTTGTTTTATATGACCAAATTTTTGAGAGAGACATCATGTAATTTTGAGCCTTGAAAATAATTAGGAAAAATTATAAAAATAAAATTTAAAAAATATCCCATTCATACCACTTATTCCTAATTATTTTTTTAATCTTTGAACGAAACAGTATATACAATGAAGCAAAATATTCTACCTGAAGAATTTTTTTTTGTGGGGGGGAGGGGTGAAAAAATGTTTTTGAGGTCTTGTAGAAAGTAATGTTTCGGGGAAATAGAAACCCATTCAGTAAAAAATGCACTATAGTGTCACAAAACCGAAAAAGTCAATAAATACTGAAAACAGTTTGACAACGTAGGGAAAGTGGAAAGGAATATCATATCACCCACAGCATATGACGAATATATTTAACCACTTATTGCAGACATTAATCTTAATGCATTAATTAGAGCACTTATGGGCAACCCCAGGCTCGCCCGTGGAACACATCGAAATTTCATATAATAACCACATAAACCATTCAAAATCCTATGTGAATCTCAATCGTACGGCTTGCAACTCCCGAATGGTTGCACATACCTGACTAAGAAGATCCACTACTTTCATAACTGTCAACATTCCCAATTTTTTCGGTAGATTTCCCACCACAATTTTTAAAAGATTTATTTTACACTTCATTTTCGGCATTTCACTAAGAATATATTGATATTTAAAATTTATTATAAACGACCTGCAGAAAATTTTGGGAAAGTTAGTAGCTACGCATTTTATAGCTTTAAAAACACTTTTTCCAAAAAGTGGTTGTTATATTATGTACATATTGGCAGTTGTGTAAGAATTTTCCTAAAAAATCAGTGCTGAATATGGATACACCACAACATCCCTATTTTAATCTAAAATAGTTCAACAACAGTAATCTTTTAATGGCCGTAAAATGAGATGATTTAGAGAAAAATACCCAATCATGATATGGTAATAAATTATCAAATTCGTTACACTACATACAGAAAGCATCCTATTAAGTTGAAAGATTCATCTCCATTTTCTCATTTTATTTATAACCATTAAGTGGAAATTTTTGAAAACATATTTATAACTCTGATTGAACCTCTCAAGCAACGACGTTCAGTGTCGGCTGACAAAGTATATTAGGTTTTCTGCCGTAAACATTGCATTTTAATAGGTAACATGAATTTTGCTGTAGTATGTATTGCTTTAAAATTTTAACGACCAGCAGTGAAGTAGTTTATAAGATGGGGTAAAAATTGATGACTAAATGCAGGTAAAATATAATTTGAATAATTAAGCGTATGAAAAGGCAGTTTTGTTTCAAATATTAATACATAATACACTTCGAACATATTGCATTAATGATAAATTGATCCCTGTGTAGTCCAAAAGTATTACGCAGCTGTACTATAAGATTAAAGAGCAGGATGAAAGTGTTGTAAAAGTAGATTAAGAATTAGGGAACCACAAAGAAAAGTCTATTTCTCGTATGCCAGTATTTCGTCTAGCCAAAACTACGGAAACTAATAATATGATATTTAGCATATATGTGATGTATTTACGATTGTAGTAGGTTAGACAGCATTGTTGAAAACTCGTAAGCAATGACGGATAGCGGCTAAAATGTTCTTATCACGTATCTCTCTCTACTTTAAAGAAAAAAAGAGATATCCCCACAACACCTAAAAACGAATTCTAGAACATTTTGAAAATCGTCCGACAAAAAATATAGATTCTCTTCTTTTCTTTTATACGCATGCCTTTCTTAAAAGAATTTTTTAAAATGTATGTAAAATTCTAATTTAAATATGTGACAGCTATGTTTAGGCAGTGTTTGTTTTTAATTTAACAGTTGCTAAAGCATTTTTCAATTTCGTGCAATGGTACCTACAGATCATACGTTAGGTTCCGGTAGGCCATTTCTGGTTTCTATGATATTCTGAAATTTATGTAAAAATATAAGCTTTATTTTGTCAACACCATCAAGCAAATTGACTAAATGTTATATTCATTTATAGGGAGTAGGGTTTCAGGGTGTGACAAGAACACATTAAGATGTATTTTGGATGTTTAAATTTAGTAAAGAACTTTAGAGAAACACGCTTTATATAAAGCAAAACAGTACAGATTGATGTAAATCGGTCAAATTGTTTGAACTCTTTACACAAAGGCAGAAAGTGACTGCTTCGTATAACCTGCCACACTTTCTGTGTTCCATGTTAACTTTGATTCCTAGTAATGCTCACACTTTTCAAAACTCGAGCGAAACAAGGTAAATTTCTCTATCGTGCTAATTATAAAATGCTCTCACAAATACTTGTTAAATCACTGTTTCCTAATATTTTTATCCAGGATGTAATTGACTATTTGGAAACGTATATACCTAAATTTCATTTTTCTATTGAGATAAAGACGTTTAAAATCAATATTAAAATCAAAACGAAGCTTCGTAAAATGAAGCACATAAATATAAAATATACCCAATACTATCGCTTCCTGTGTTACAAACGCTCCGATATTCCGTTACCTGCAAAAAAGCTTTACTATCCACTCATGCAGAGAGGTTGGTAAAAAACGTCAAATGTATTTTTCAAATTATCTTTTGTTTCAAATAAAACTAACACATTGCTTAAGGTCACACATAAGTACGAGGCTTATCCACTCGGCCATGGTGGGGCCCAGCAGATTTTTCACACTGAAACTGACTTGATGCATAAAATGACTTATGATTTGGATTAATGGAGCACAGTGATTCATCTCCAGTCAGGCTGGTAGTGATTTGAGAGTTCTTGAAATTAATACACACAACCTTCATCTTCATCCAGAAACAGTTTTAGAGTACCTATAGTCAATGTCCTTTACCTCTGATATAGCATATGGGAAGTATAGGCTTTGATCATGGAAAGAAAAATTCTAGCTGAGGACTAGAAGGAAAAGTAAATAGAAGAAAAAAAAATCAAAGTCGAACAAGAAATGGTAGCAATCCTGATAAGAAGCATTTAACTTGTTAAAATTAGTATCTTGACTAACAATTTGATATTTTAAAGTACTAAACTTTTATATTTAGTTTTGAAAGTTGTCGAGAGCGAGGAAACTTTTGACTCCATTTAGAATTTTGCCTTGATCAAATACACGGTAGATGCCCTTGCAGATATGCAGCATTTTTGTCGATTACGTTTGAACTCATCTGCAAAGAATTTAGGAAAGTAGACTTGTTAGTTCGGCAAAGATAAGACATTTTTATACTTTCGTGTATATATATTATTCAATTTCTGGTTGTTACAATATTCTGTTAAAGTTTCTTTAAGTTTATTGTGTTAGTGAAAGACAGGCAACTGATAAATAATAATTTTTACCATCGATGTTTCAAAGTAGTATTAGAAGTTTTTTTAACTACCAAAACGTGTTAGTATTTACTTTTAAACTAACCTTACCGCAACATACTCAGTCATAAAAATTCGTAAAGTTTATAATTATATATCTTCTAAGGACAAGAGGGTGTTCTGGATAATCTTTTTACTTATTAATTCTGTATAATTAACATGTTCTTTCCATCGTTGCATAGATATGGCCCTAAAATTCCTCTTGTTTATCCGGCATTGCTTCCCCTCAAGAGCCTGAGAGTGTGTGATAATCGGACAGGGAGCGATGCTGTAAGCTAGGATTTTAACAGTTGAATATAGAGTTTAAGAAGTTGGTGGGCATTTCTACTTCTGCCATTCAAATTTTAAAAAAAAGATGAAAAAATAAAAACCACAACTTTATTCTTATACTATATTTACCCTATCATTTATTTCAACATCTCAGCACAAAAAGCCTTTAACCTTATTCAAAGAGCCTACCTAAATGTAGCTCACGTCTGCTCCTAAAACTCATAATATAAACCTTATACTCTTGGAATATATTGCTTGAAGTGTCATTTTTTTTACTCTTCGTATATTTTCATGATGATAAATTGCCATCACTTTATTTCATTTCAAATATTTATTTCTGATATCATGGAGCAAATCATTTCCATGGGAGCGTTAATGTTCATTATGAGGTGGGAAACTTCCCTCCAGCATTCTATATTTAGATCGAATAAAACATTGTTATTTGAGACTGGCCCATAGTATGTTACCAATGCTTGACATGAAATAGCCTGTTACTATTTTTTTAAAAAGTGTGCGGTGGGGGACACCCGTCAGGCAAAGTTTCTAAAAAAATATTAATTTTGTTTTATCATGCTACTATTGTCAGCAGACCATTAAAGATCGGAAATATTTTGAGTGTCCCTGTATATTAATGCTACGCTTGCCATTTTCAATGGGATCTATGTAGTTATACACTTTAGTAATAAACATTAACTTTGTTCTCAAATACTGATACCACAAACAGAAAGTAAAAGAGAGGGAATATTTTATGCGTCACTGTATATCCATGTTTTCATTATCACCATCAATGGAAAGCATGTATTTACACACTTCAATAATAAATATTAGTATTGTTTTGTGCTGCTATTATTGCTAACAGGCCATAAAAGATCGGAAATATTTTGTGTGTCCCTGAATTAATGCGATGTTTACCATTTCCAATGGGGACTACAGGGTGGCCATAATTAAACTGTGAGTGTTCAAGGGGTGCTGGAGAGAAATCTACCGAGAATATTCCAATGAAATTTGGTATCTACACGTTTCAGAAAATGCGCAAATCAAATATGCAAAGAAATCGTCATTTTCGACCGATAGATGGCACTGTACCGTATTTCAAAGCTCACCGGTGGCGTATACAACTTCCAAAACACAGAGCATAGTGATATTCTAAGAGGCATATAAACAATATAAAATATCATTTACAGTTTATCAAAATTCCATACAATTTACTTCAGTAATTAAATTTTTTTAGCGTAACATATAATCAAAAATTAACATAAATTAAGGTCACAAACAATTCATAAAGACGCTTTGAAAAACAATTAAACCATTATTTAATCTCATTGACACACACTGGACCTCTTCTTAATCGTTTCATACGCCGGTATTCTTTCAGAGTAGCTGAATAATTGCTACCATTCTGATAGAATATCTTCACTAACAATGCACGTTCCTTCTTATTGTTCGAGGGGCTTAAAATTCGCATATATGACGTCCAATTAGCATTGAAACACGATATAGCGCCATCTATCGGGTGAAAATGGCGATTTTTTTATTGCATATTTGACTTGCCCATGTTCTGAAACGTGTCGATACCAAGTTTCACTGATTCCTAAGCTGAATTCATAGCCTGTTCATAAGCTGAAACAAGAGTGCACTTTCCGACCATTATTCGTCCGAAACTAATGTATTTTTCTCTGAAAACAGAAGACTAAAATTCATAGTTTAAAAATTCTATTTTATTTCAAGGATGAAATTTTTTGAAGACGAGCCTATTGGTTATGAAACTTGGTTAAGAAATTAGACGAACACTTCAATACTTTTCACAAAGTGATTATTATCAGGTAAGTAAAAACTGCGTTTTTGATTCCACATTGCTATGTGATTCTGATTCCTTATTATGTGCCCTATCACCTGTAAAGTTTTGCCCAAGAGTTTAGATTCACCATGTATAATCATTAACCTTATTCTAAGTACTACAATTACCAACGGAAAGTAAAAGACAGTAAATATTTTATGTGTCCCTGTATATTTATGCTAGGTGTATCCAGTTTAATGGAAAATATTTAACTATCCACTTGCGTTATATAAATGTTAATTTTGTTTTCTCCTACTATTACCGTCTGTACTCCGTAAATGATCTTAACAATTTTGTATGTCCCTATGTATTAATATTACGTTTACCGTTTTCAATGAGAAGCATGCAGTTATACAACTCAATAATAAATATTCACTTTGTAATACCGATACCGCTCACACAATTGGAAAGATCAGAAATATTTTGTTTGCCCCCATATATTAATTATAGGTTAATCATTTTGAAAGGGGTATAAATAGTTATACACTTCTATAATAAATATTAATTTTGATTTGTCCGCTACTATTGCCAGCACACCATAAAAGATCGGAAATATTTTGTTTGTTTCTGTATATTAATGCTGCAGTTACCATTTGCAATGAACAGTATGTAGTTATACGCTTTAATAATAAATTAACTTTGTTTTGTGCTACCATTACCACCAATAGACATGAAAAGATCGGAGATATTCACGGAAGAATATAGGAAGAAATCAGTAGTAGTCTCGAGAGGGGGTATAGCACTTTTTTGTTACATGACGATTTCTGTCAGGTAACTCCTACTGTAAGCCGCGTTAAGGAACTTTGTTAAAAAAAGCATAATTTTGTCCAATTTAACGTTTATTTAGACAGCTTAAACATGTTTCACTGAGTATTCATTTACAATTACAGTTATTGTGTCACGTTTTACACGTAAAAACAATTATTACGATCTATAATTTTATCAGTTTGAAGCTAATAAAATATATTACATTAAAAAAAATACTTAAAATATTTTCTAAGGTATTTGTTTTCCTTTTACTGTTTTCAAGAAAACTGAAACTATTTATTATATCATATAAATGAAACATTCTGAATTATAAATTTTAAGCATTTTAGCTATTTAAAAAGGGAATGTGGTATTTACATAACAGTTCTAAACTATATTAGAAAGTTGTTTCATTAAATACTTCAATCTTTTCACATAACTGTTTACAATTAAAGAATTTTCACAACTTTCAAGATGTACAACATAAATTGAATTGAATTACTTATCTCAATATTATAACGAATCTAACAGAACGGAATTTAATTCTTAACAGTTATAAATTATTAAATTTTCCTTCGATTTTTCATGAGATTTCTTTATATAGAAAAAAATATAATAATGAATGCGTTTGGTATTTTTAATTAAAAAATGAGCTTTAATAAAAATGTAAGGTGCGAAATGTCTGAACAAAAGATTAATATAAATTCCTGCGCCGTCTTTTGTGTTGTCAGAAACTTTTAAATGTGAGTAAATTAAAACTATTCAGTCTAGTCTAGTTCGATAATTAAGAGCGAATAGAAATCAGAAAGTGACCGGGCAAGTAATAAAAAGAATTAGTTGCTGACATTAATATAAGTTATTAGATTTGAATTTAAAAAAATGAAATCTGTTTTCGTTTAAAAAGACAAAAGAAAAGGAGAAGGGGGAATATGTTGTTTCATTATAACAATGTAAGTGAAATTGTGTTAACATTTGGGATAATTAATTTTTAAACATAATGGGGAGATTTAACACGTATCCTTGAGTTACATTCTGACATGTTATATTAATTAAGCTTTCAATAACAGTGTATAATTATTTTTATTGTTTCGATGTTGAGACTAAAAGTAATTAATAATCTGAAAAAAGCGGTAATAAATAAGAAAATATAATTTTTATAAAGATGTGGAAGCATTTGATTGCAAACGAGTTTGAATAGTGAGTTATTAATAACAGGTACTATGCAATTAAAGATAGCATAATTCAAGAAAAATAATAATGTTTAATAGTATAAGATGTGATTCTCGAGTGAACATATTAAACATCTATCGTAATTATTAAACTGAAACCTCAAAAAAGCTAGCTGTTCGACTTCATATTACCAATGAAGCATTTATAAAACAAATACCGCTGTGCCAAATGCCACTCAACAAGAATCATAAAAAATCAGCGATTTAATATTGTGTACATACATCATACAAAGTTATTAAATTAACATATGGGTGTATCAATTTCGTGTTTGTAATGAAAAAAATCTCATTAACGCTTTTAAACCTTGTTAAGTAAATTCTTTTATTTTCTTTTGATAACGAACAAACAATGTTAAGCAAATTTGGAGAATAATAATAATAATAAATAAATAAAGTTTCAAAAAATGTAGTCGTAAAATTTTAAAAAAGATTTTTTTTCCTTATGCGCACAAATTTGGGCATTCTTTACGATGGTATAAGTAACTTTTGTCTCAATTGTGGACGAATAGTCTGCATACGTTAAGCTAGTCCTTTAAATTACTACCATTTCAGCTTATCACGTTGATAATTATTCGCAGGTTAATCTGTTATTCTCAAATGAAATACTCAAAGTGAGAAATAATTAACTTCGCATGTAGTGGCAGGATAATCAGTGAAATCATTCATTATTAACTGATCGTTGATTATCTTTAAGAACTTAATGCATGGACTACAGATTTCCACACCACAATTTTAAAATAGATTTTTTCTATGTAATTCAGTAATATCTTTCAAACAAGAATAAAATTCTTAGTTTATTTTATTTTATTAGAGAATTCCCTTTAATACCTTTAATAACCAGCTACATTTTAAATTTAAATTGGTAAGTAAAAATTACTGGTTAAAAATCCTCTGATAAACTCGAAAGACTTTTCAATCATGTATGGTATCAACAGCTAAAACAAGTTATGTCCAGATTTACGTTAGAACCTCTTAAATAATGTATTACATTACACTTCGTGTAAATTTTCAAGACTCTAAAAATAGATATAAATTTTACGTGACCGATTGAGATCTTAAGCTAACGTATTTTCGATACAAAATATAAGATACTTCGATTCAAATACAGATAAATAAAAAATACTGTCTGAATTGTAAAATTAGGAAGTACAAAATACCGGTATTTTCCAATTACATCAGGAATACATCTATTTCAAAGTACTGTAGTTGAGAAAAAGCTACTTTTTCAACTGGAGATGCCAATTTATTCAAATATACATTAAAGTAAAAATCATAAACAATTGAAGGGTCCACGGAAAGAACGATGAGAGTCCACTTTTCGTCTCAATGTTGAGGTTTCTACTGCATTCTGTTGTTCATTAGTGGCACTATTAATGTCCGAACGCATAAGGGGAAAGAACGATGAGAATACACTAAAAAATAGTCCAAAGATACAGTTTACTTGGGAAGAACGTTGAAAGTTCCGTGCGCCTTTCGATTTTTTGGAAAATCAGCTGTATTGGACTCTCATCGTTCTTCCCGTGGACCCTTCAATTGTAATATATGATGTTTAGCATACACCATCCTTTTACAAATATCTTAGTAAGTTAAACTGCCTTTTGTTTTTCTAAAAGGTATGTTATCAAGTCCTACCTGTACAGTAATAAGATCTGAAGCACACTATTTCCGAGAAACTGCATTAATAGTTGAAATGTATTTAAATCAGTATTATTTCACCATGTGAGGATTGTACATTAGTTTGTTTCAAAATGGATTCTAAAATTAGTAATTTTAAAAACTCGCAGTGCTTAAAAAGTCGCATTCGATTAACAAAATAAAGAAAAATACGTTATAAAAAACAATGTTATCATTGGCAACTTTTTCTCAGGATTATAATAAAGAATTAAAAGCAACTTTTATGAACAGTAATTTTTACAGGTAAGCCTCGGAATGCATCAAAACTCAAAGATCATGGTTTTTAAGATAATAGCTTGGGAAAATTGCATGGTGTGAACTTTTAAGTAGTGCAGTGTCACTTTTGACCACCCACTTGGACATAGAACGATAATCGATTGTCGGCAGACGGACAAAATAGCGTCAACCTCTCAAAAGAAAATACTCAGCCCATTTTAATGACTAGGTATAGAATTGCCCTCTTGCGGCGCAAATTGACGAAACAAAATGCATACTACTACCACGAATGCATAAACACAATATAAACTTAATGAGTACGACCAACACCTCCTACTTTTAGTAACCAAACTGAATATTTGACGTCATCACTAGCCTCCAAGCACCATCACAGTTTTACTTTCACAAAGTAAAACGATTTAAAATTTCTGGTGAATGCTAAAAATATTAGAAAATATCTTAAATAAAAAATTAAAATTAAAATACCTTTCTCATACAAAATTATTCATTCCGATTTTTTTCCCTTATCATATTGTATAACTAGTCATGTTTAAAAACTGCCATTATTTTTCATTAAATTATATTTTTTATCTCAAATTATTAAAATATTGTTATGCATGAGTAAACACACCAGAAACTTTGTATAGTTTTATTTTGTGAAAATAAAACTTTTTAGGCGTAGGCCAAATGATGACGTCAAATCTTGGTGACGTAGAACTTGTTGGTATGACTGAGCGATTGTGATTACGACTATGATTATGACTCACAGACACTGTGATTGCGGATCACAGACAAATTTCGTTTAGCTCATTTAGAATAATTATAGATCGTCCTACATCCAAGTCCGTGCTTCTGAGCTTTTAAATCTAAGCAGAGTTGTTTTGCGCTGTATATGTTTCTATATAGGCTCACACGAAGTATATGTTCACGAAGCTTCAAATGTAATTTCTAAAGAAAGCGATTTTAGAGTTATGATGTTGTTGCAGCAAATTAACGATATGTTTAAAGTACGTATTAATGAAGAGTACGTTTACTTTTAATTTTTAGGAAATATTCGTTGCATTTTGAATTCAATGAAAATATTTCAGCATGGATACA
>JAWZYV010013570.1:0-104220 GCA_038373885.1 Cheiracanthium punctorium | reverse complement strand
CAAAAAATTTCTAGAGGCGGTATAACGCCTATGGTTAACTTATTTTAAAAAGATTAAAATATCATGGAGTTTTGGGCGGTTTTCTCCAGATGAAACATGAATATGCCTTAGAACCCCCTTAAAAAGTCCTCCGACCAAGCCCTCCACCCTTCTGCTTAGGTGTATTATTAAAAAAATGAGGAAAATTCTCTATGCAAATTATTCAGGAGTTAAGTTAAATTGTTTAAAATTACTCTAACAGATTAAAATAATAATAAATAAAAATATGAAATTTTTCTGGAGGATGGGTTCAGTTATCTAAACAAATTATACTGCAACAAATAAATAAGTGAGTAAGTAAGACACTAAACATGGTAGATGGTGGAAGCGTTACAGTCCCCCGTTCGGGCCTACCGCGCGGCTGTCGATCTAACGGTCTGTAGTTTTGTTCGGTTTCCTATAGATAGAATTTGAATGCTCGTTATTCATAAGGGATGTTCGCAGTTTCGTAGCGTAGGTGGGGCGGTTTGGGCGCTAGTCCCGTGCAGAAAATTTTTGCGGGCGGCAAAACACCTATCGTTGGCTTATTTATTTTAAAAAGATTAAAATGACATTTTTTAATATTTATACATATATCTCTCTATTCTAAAAAAATGTAAAGGCCGCTGTCAATACCTTGTTGACCTAACTCCTCCTAAACCGTGGGGATTTGAGTTTCGACTACGGTGCCCACAGTTTTGAAAAATTCCGAGGAACCTGCTAAGCTGACTTAAATTTCGAAAATCGTATTATTTTAGAAGATATTAATAAAAAACTGAAAAAATAAACAGAATGGTTGCCAGATTTGGCATAAAATCATTCATTCCTTTGCAACAAAGCGTTTCCAAGTATCTAGAATCGCGTGAAGTTTACAAAGTTAACACAAAAAGCCTAATAACTTCTTCACCGTTTGCATGATCCGCTTAAAAATTTTCATGATCATGTATAAAAATACAGAAAACAATCTGCGCTTCTTTAAAAATCTGAAAATCCACCCGTTCCCTCCTTTTTAGGCGATTTTTCGCTATTTTCAGCACCATTTTATTTCCGAGAGTCAAAAAAGTAAATCATTTGCGTGACAAAATAACCTTTTCAAGTGAATATGACGTCATACAATTGGGATTCAAATTCGTTTAAAAAAGCTTTTCCAGATTACACAGTTTATTATCATTTTTTTTTTTCACAAATAAATCGTTTGCATGGACATGAGAATAGCTGTGTACACAAAACGAAATCTTTCGATTGCGAAAAGATTCCGCGAGTTTCCAGAACAGCATGAAATTTAATTTGGGTATCTCTCTATTCTAAAAAAAAGTAAAGGCCGCTGGCGCTGTCAAAGCTTGTTGGCCTATCTCCTCCTAAACCGTGGGGATTTGAGTTTCGACTAAGGTGCCCACAGATTCGAAAAATTCCGAGGAACCTGATAAGCTGACTTAAATTTCGAAAATCGAATTATTTTAGAAGATATTAATAAAAAACTGAAAAAATAAACAGAATGGTTGCCAGATTTGGCATAAAATCATTCATTCCTTTGCAACAAAGCGTTTCCAAGTATGTAGTATCACGTGAAATTGTCAAACATGAAGTAGAAATACACCCATTTTACGCCAAAATAAAAACTACATGAAATAAGTAACTCAAAATGTGTTACACAAAGTTGACAATTTTCAAATAGTAAGTTCGCTTAGACAACAGGAGTTTAGAATCAGCGATTATCCGTTTTTCCAAAACAGAATAACTAATATCTTGAAAATGAAAAATAATTAAAATGCAGATTATTTTAAAGCCGGTTCGGTCCAGCTGGATTATTTGCTACCAGTAGAAATATTTGGCGGCGTTAACTATGCCATTATAGCAGTTACAGTACACTTTGGATATTTGCTAGCGCGACGAGATGGTATAATTCGTGGTGCTAAGTACGCCAATCTGCAAACGATTATGTAAATGAAAATATGGATAACGGTTTTCCGGTAACCTTAAATGAACAGTCATTATAGGTTGTGAGCATGTGTAAATCGCCAAATAATGAAAAGTCGCCATGGGTGGCAAGCTATCCTATCTGTTCCGTAGCTTTTATTAACTTTACATGTACGCAAGTCGCCAAATAATGAAAAATCGCCATGGGTGGCAAATTCGCAAGGTGTCCAATAGGTTTTACATTATTAAAAATACAGCTGAAACAGATGTTCTGATTTTATTACGCTTTAGCTCCTAATTAATATAACTTTTGAATGGCAACATTAAATATCATTGTGTTTCTGAGGAGTGCAAATAATTTTTCCAGCGATTATAAGCGGAGTCCGCACTCCAGGTGGAGTATAGCTCAGGACCCGTACAACACGGATTCCCATAACAAAATATCTTCATTGTTAAGAGGGGGAGGGGGTCTTCTGTAGTGTGAAGTTTAAATTTTTATGTACCAATGAACATGCAAGAACCAATCAATGTGTAGCTCAGTAACATTCTATTTGATCCAATCTTCGGTTTTTATCTGCTGAAATTATGACTTTTTTAAGAATAAGCCTTATTAGGAGCCGAATGCCTCATACGAAAAGCGAGCGTAGCGAGTCTGGGGGCCTTGGCCCCTAGTATATATATAAATAAATAAATAAGACACTAAACATGGTAGATGGTGGAAGCGTTACGGTCCCACGTTCGGGCCTACTGCGCGGCTGTCGATCTAACGGTCTGCAGTTTTGTTTGGTTTCCTACAGATAGAATTTGAATACACGTTATTCATACGGGATGTTCGAAGTGGCGTAGCATAGGTGGGGCGGATGGGGCGCTCGACCCGTGCAGAAACTTTTTGCGGGCGGCAAAACCCCTATCGTTGACTTATTTATTTTAAAGAGATTAAAATGACAGCTTTTCATCTTTATATATATATATATATATATATATATATATATATATATATATATATATATATATATATGTAGGAAAACGAACAAAACTACAGACCGTTAGATCGACAGCCGCACGGTAGGCCCGAACGTGGCACCGTAACGCTTCCACCATCTACCATGTTTAGTGTCTTATTTACTCACTTATTTATTTGTTGCAGTATAATTTGTTTAGATAACTGAACCCATCCTCCAGAAAAATTTCATATTTTTATTTATTATTATTTTAATCTGTTAGAGTAATTTTAAACAATTTAACTTAACTCCTGAATAATTTGCATAGAGAAATTTCCTCTTTTTTTTTAATAATACACCTAAGCAGAAGGGTGGAGGGCTTGGTCGGAGGACTTTTTAAGGGGGTTCTAAGGCATATTCATGTTTCATCTGGAGAAAACCGCCCAAAACTCCATGATATTTTAATCTTTTTAAAATAAGTTAACCATAGGCGTTATACCGCCTCTAGAAATTTTCTGCCCTGGTCGGGCGTCCCAACCCCAATAAATAAACCAAAACCTACTAATACGAACCAGTGGCATAGCCAGAATTTTTTCATGGAGGGAGGGGGGGGGTACGACTACTGCAACTCACATTTGTGTATAAGTGTACGTGATAAGGGAGCGAAGAATATTCATTTGTATGGCAAAAAATTCCTCATCGGAGGGGGGTTGGTGACCCCCTATGCCCCCTTGGCTACGCCACTGACACGAACATACGTATACACGGAAGTATAGGGAGAATAAAATAAATTAAAACTTTGTGAAAAAACACACATAAAATGTAACTTATAATACGTTACGATCGTTTCGACCAAAAAATTCGTTCGGTCTTCATCAGACTAAGACGTTCGTCTCGTGCAGTGGCGTAGCGAGGATTTTATTTCTGGGTGGGCTGGGTATTAAATTTAAAGCTAAAAAGCTAGGGGGCAGCAGCCCCCCTCTGGCTTCGCTCCTGCGTCTCGGACTTTGTCTGATGAAGACCGAAAGAATTTTTTGTTCGAAACGATTGTAACTATTATAAGTTACATTTTATATGTGTTTTTCCACAAAGTTTTTATTTATTTTATCGTTTAACCAGGGCCTTCTCTATTGTAGAATAGAGACGGAGTAAGAGCTGTTGAGCTAAGACGGACTTCCTCCCACTGGAGCTCATTGAAATGGAAGCCGCTCCTTCGGCCCATCGCCTGCCTATACAAGGGGGATCTGTCATCGCAACGCGGTCTCCAGAGGGCATTAGCAACAACAACAACAACAACAACAACAGAATAGAGAGAGTAGAGAAAGGCCTGGTTTAACCCCAAAATTTTGAGTGTTTTTTACGTATAGGGAGAATGCTGTATTAATATATTAAAACATGTAAGAGTTACGAAACACAAGTCTTTAAAAAGTATTACAGTATTTTGAAGATTCAAATAAAACATAAATTAATATATTTATTTATTATTAATTTATTACATGTCGAAGAAGCTCCTAAAAGCATTAACCAACTAACAATTTCTTAAATTTTTTTTCAATATGTGCATGGATGAAGAAACCTTTCAAAATATTTATAGATAAAGATACATTCTGTTTAAACAAAAAAATAAAAAATTTAATCAAGCATTTTTGACAGTTTTAATGCCCTTTTAATCATATGGACTGGCCCTTTAAATCGCTCTGTTCAGGACATATAACTACGCCACGGCGGAAGGCATGCCAACTGCCGCGTATACGGGCTTTTAGACCCGTTTGGCTAGCCGGGGAATATCCCAGTTAGCCAGCGGATCCAAAAGAGCTGCGTCTGAAGGAATTGGTCCTTTAGAATACCGGATCCGTAAGGCCCAGATCAGATCCTCAAAAGACTGACTTTACCCACCACTAGACTATACTTCATTTACTTGGTATGAGGTAGTAAAAGTTGTTAAAATTAACGCAATTTCAAGAAATATTAAAATATTAAGTTGGTACAATTGAAGGGAGACATTGGAACTATCACCATGAAATAACAATGTTTTGGTCACAACAATATTTTGGCTCGATTACAGTTTCGGCTTCACTATCAGATAAGTAATGCTATCTCCAGGTATTCATATCTCTATGGTATTTTATCTCTTTCAAACAAAATAAGTATAGATGAATTGCGCTGATAATATTTTAGATTTAATAGACCTGAAAGGAAATCATGTGTAGTCCACATCAGATTTTGTTGTAGAAATAAAATTTAGATGTATTAAATATATGTCACTTGTAAGTATTTTCTGTTCCGTGATCTAATTTTCAGATATATAATGTTGAAAAGTGAAGGGGGGGGGGTTAGTGGTGTTGGTGGACTGTATTACACTTGGTTACTTCACGTTAGATGGCAGCACTATCGATTTTTAAAAGGACAGAGAAAATATGTTAAAAGGGAAAGTTTTGAGGGAAAAATCACGAGACGAAATTACCATTTACCGCCATCACGGATTGGGAATCCATCTGCGCCTATCCGCACGTGCACCGGCTCGTACAAGAGCGAAGCGAACGACAATTTAGAAGTTTGCAGGCATGATCCTGAAGTAACTTTTTTGTTTATTTTGCTACAATTCCGAAGAAATGACATCTAAAATCCCTGCTGTTGTTGGACAGCATTTAAGTGCTATCCACTGCACTTCAGGTATGAATTGTGAATATAAACTATATTGTACTAGACCTGAATTACACAGATTTCATTATAAAATCATCGATAGGAATCGCGTCCTAGTTTTAGTAGTATTAAATAAGGATTTTTTTTTGTTTGTTTCCAGTAACTCGTACAAAAATCTCTTATAGAATGTATGGAATTGTATAAAAGTTCTATGGAATTATTACTTTTTATATATTTATATGGCTTAAAAATCGTTTTTGTAATCGGGGTGTGAATTGACGGGTGAGGGGGATGCCGGGGATCGGCCCCGTCTGAAGAATGTAATATCCCTGTCTAGAGAAATATTAATTAATCTCTTCCAGGGATACTACTTATCCCCTGCTGGAGAAATGTTAAATTAATCTCTGTCCCTGCAAGTTCAACGGTACCTAACAATTTTAATTGAGAATAGAAATTCTTCTTTTGTTTACTAGACCGTTGCCTACGTAATACTACTCAAGGCCGGGAAATGCGGCTTTCAAAACACGAGAGGCTGGGCAGGCCGGATTAAATTGCTCTCTGGCGATTTGGCGTGCAGTCAGACTCCTTTGGCAAGAGTCGTTTCGTCGTTTCTCCTGCTGTTACACACTGCACGCTAGGGGTTGCCGCCCGCATGAAATTTTATCTCGCAGCTATTTACAGTTTTCTTGTTATCTTTTTATTTTTTCTTAATGTTTTACTTATGTCATTGACAATACAAGAAATTTCCAGATTTCACCGTTCAATTTTTTTTTTTTTTTTTTCCTAATTTCCAGATTTCACCGTTCAATTTTTTTTTTTTTTTTTCCTGTCTTTATACATAGACAATGTTTTGACTGGTGTTGATAAGTGATTTTTAAGAGATATTAAACTTTAAAATTGGAACACATTTTAAGAAAGGCTGATCTATGCAAACGAAATAGTTTTTCTGCTCTTTTCGATTTATAAACAGAGCGCTCAACGTTGCCTTACGCTGAGGCCTGTGGGGTGATTATGGATTGATGCAATTTATGGGATCTGCATCAGTTATGTTTCATCAATTTTTCATTTCAAATAATTGCATTGCTTCCGCACTTTAGCATTGAAAGACTAAAGTTAGGAAGCAACGCTGGACGCATAAGGGGACTAGTCAATTTAAACATCCTAACTATCCTAATTTAAACATTGTAAAGTAGAGAGCCTGCAGGTTATGACTTGTAAAGTTCATTTGCATGTAAACTACATCTATTTTTATTTGTGTATTACATGAAGTGTGCTTTTAAAAAAATTACAAGCAAAAAATATTCATTAGAAAAGTGTGTTTAAAATATCGGTTCTCCATCCTCTAAACCTAGCTGTGGGAATTTTTGATATTTTCGATTAGAATAGAACGACCTCAGAATTGCTAACATTAAGATACTGTATAGGATAATTTAGGATTTTGTTTGTTTAAAAAGAAACATACAAAATATAGCAATTTTAAAAGCCAAAGTAAGGGGGAAATAAGAACGAATGAATTTTAAAAGAACAGATAATTAAGACAAAAAAATTAAAATGCAATATATGGGATCTGCATCAATTATATTTCATCAATTCATTTCAAATGATTGAGTTTCTCATTTTTCCGATTATTTAAAAACAGTCAAAAGCTCAGGTGATGCCCCCTCCATCACAGATCTACAGGGAGGGCACAAGGGTACGTGACGTGCTCCCACCCCCACCCTCAGACGAACTAAGTTTATACTATATAGAAGATTGACTTGTTTTGTAAATTGAAGTTATTTCATAAGAAAATGTGACAAAAAATGTTTTCTGCATCCCCCCCCCCCCTCCTCCTTCCAGATTTTTTTTTAATAGTTAATTATCTACACTTTATGTTCTAATGAACATTATATATATGTACATTAAATACTGATTGTATATATATATATATATATATCCTTTTAATTTTTTTACCGTCTATTATTATTTATCCAAATTCTTAGTATTTTTATGTCATCAAGAGGCTGGAATTGTTTCATTCATTTATTTTGTCTTTAATTTATCTAGGGATAGATTTTCCTTTTTCTGCTTCTTATCTATAGCATATAGAATTGATGTATGCAGTACGTAGGGTCTGTGAGTTTCATCAGAGTCCGATTATCATAAGAGTAAGAGGAGCAACAGCCCGGGGCCCCTTAAAACAGGGGCCGATCCCTAAATCTCACAGCTTTATACATTATATATATATCAGTAAAATCAAATTTTTCTATCACTTCATTTACTGAATTATACAGAATATAATAGAATTTATACTAAATGTTTCTAATACAGAGCATATCCCATTTTATATATTTCAAATATTTAGTATAATAATGAATAAAACACTCTAGAATCATGTATTAATTAGCAGATCTAGGGCCCTTGCTAATCCCCCTTAACACTCAAAATTGTATAAAACTTGGCAAAATTAGATACATAGTAAGCAAACTCGGTAAAATTTTTTAACGAAAACTATAATTTACTTTCTATTTCTGGTAAACCCAATCGGCAAAAGTAAAAAGTTGGTAATATAGTTGATACAAAATAAATAAGTTGGTAAAAACAATATTTTACTTGGCAGTTCATCGACATCTCTCCCCCCACCCCCCCTCCCACTACAACTAAAAGAATTCTTAGCAATGGCTCTGACTCCCACGTACAACTACTAGTATTTTTCAGAGAGACATTCAGAATGTTTCCGAAAACTGTTTTATAAAAAGCATATTTGAAAATAATATTCGACACTCGATGTGCTGGGGCTGGCTGGGTAATAACATACAACTTTAAAGTGATTTGCCTGCTAAGTGTTTTATACTGTTGATTTATAAACACTTAACGTAAAGATTTCATAGGTATGTCTTGAATTTCATAAATGATTTTTGTTTTGAATTTGTACGTGCATATTAAATGCCTTATATGCTTAGTTTTCCTGTCATATCCTGTGTACCGACGTTAATTCATACTCAAAATAAAGGATTAAATAAATATTATCACGCCATAAGTGTTTAACAGCATTTTAAAAGAATATTTGGTGCTGAAGATCATAATTTTTATTTTCACTTTGACTGAATTACAGTAAGTTGTATTTAAAACAAATAAGAAATCTTTTGCGGTTTAAAACAAAGTCAACAGTAAAAAAATTATCTAGAATTTGCTTTCTCATTTAATTTTAAGTTTTTAGCTATTTACCTTATGAATTTTTCACTGAAACAAAATGGTCCAAAGAAAGTCTTAAAAAATCGTTCTTGAATACGAATTAGTTTTTTCTTTCATTGAATTAGTAGTTTGTGCTTGATTAAAAGAATTTAGCATTTTATAAATATAGATTATATGTAAATGAACTTTACACAAAGTTTAACATTTACTTTCTTACCGTTACAAAGACGAGTGGTTATTATTCTTTGTTGTTACACACATTATTGCTAGCCCATATTAATCTTTCAGTATCCTACAAGAATCAGTAATGCAATTTTCGTCCTCGCTTTAATCTGCATCCATGGGAACATATAGGTTTAAACCCGAAGAGTTTATCTGCATCTATAATCCATATCTATTAATTGCTAAAACCCCGGACTAAACATTTAAAGAAGGGTTTTCTCTAATCGTATGTAAATTTCATACAAAAGCCAAATGATGATTGCTTTTTAACTGTCCACTGTTTCTTTTTTATTTCCGTAACATATTACCTTCAAATCTAAAATTGTAATTTTAGACTGCAATTTTAAATGCATTAAAATATATATTTAGAACAATTAATCAACAAATAAAAAAAAAATATAGTGCTGTTTTTCGCGGATCAACTTGCGGTGCGGGCGGCAACCCGGGAACATATAGGTTTAAACCCGAAGAGTTTATCTGCATCTATTATCCATATCTATTAATTGCTAAAACCCCGGACTAAACATTTAATAAAGAAGGGTTTTCTCTAATCGTATGTAAATTTCATACAAAAGCCAAATGATGATTGCTTTTTAACTGTCCACTGTTTCTTTTTTACCTTCCGTAACATATTACCTTCAAATCTAAAATTGTAATTTTGGACTGCAATTTTAAATGCATTAAAATATATATTTAGAACAATTAATCAACAAATAAAAAATATATATATATTGCTGTTTTTCACGGATCAACTTGCGGTGCAGGCGGCAACCCCTAGCGTGGAGTGTATAACAGCGGGAGAAACGACTCTTGCCAAAGGAGTCTGACTGCATGCCAAATCGCCAGAGAGCACTTTAATCCGGCCTGCCCAGCCTCTCGTTTTCAAAACTGGCGAAAATGTAGATGGCGCTTTTTGGTCCTATAAGAACTCATCGTTGCCTTGTTACTCCATGAGAGCTATCTTATATTTCTCGTATTTTTAGATGAGTACTTATTTTGTAGCCAGGCAGACCGCCAAGACGAGCGATTTTTCGCCAAGATAAATGGAGAACATTTGACGAAAAAATAATTTGGCGGTAATGACCGCCGGGATAATAGTATGGAAGTACCTTTAGATTTATTACAAATTCTAGATTTATTTGGACACCACAGAGACTGTCCTTATTTCCTTGGCGAGAAATAACAACCCGCCACTTATCTTTTAAAATGGGATCTTTGGGAAAACGATGAAATCTAACCGTTGATCCCTTATTTTCTTTTAAAGAGAAATCAAAAAAATTACAATATGGTACACAACAGTGCACCCTTTTCACTTAATTATTTAAGCGTACAATGTAATTATGTATCTGTACGATAAAAATAATAACAAATATAATAAGGTAAATGTTTAAGCAACGTCTCGAAAACTCAACTTTACATTCAACAGCCAGAAAACACAAACGTTGAAGGGTCATAAAAGCACCCCTAGCTGTCATTGTAAGGAACTAATTTTTCGCCCGTTTTATTGCTGAAAAACACGATCTTTTCCTGGCCTTGTAGTATTATTACTTAGGCAATGACTAGACAAAGAAGCAAGCTACAAACATCAATTTGAAATAGATAAACACATGCCTGATGCCACTTCCCATTCTGTAACGGGGGTCAGGCTTTAAAGGAAAATTAAGACAGCAAAATCATGGCTCCCTAAAGTCTCAAGTGCAGGCTGCCGGAAAAGCTCTATTTTTGCTTACGGCCCGAAAAGCTTGCTTCAGGATTTCTTTTGCTGATGAAAATTAATTTAACTGGATCTACAAGTCCAAAAAGTAATATGTTTCATTATAAAAAGAAAAAGTAATAATTCAATTACAATATTGGATAAAATTTATTCTCAAATATTACTATAACTAAAACTTTTGGCATAGCATTGCCTATTGTGCCCCATAAGAAAGCATCAATGTGTTGAATTAGGTGGACCAAGGTATCCCAGAGTTGGGGTACCTTGGTCTACTCTCCAAGCTTCTTTTGAAAAATAAATATAAAAAAAGATTATACACAGAATATTTTGAAAGAAATCTTGAATGCTGAGAAATGTGTAGTGAATCTTATGGGGGGGGGGGGAAAAAACTAGCTGTTTTGGTGCTTTTTTGATGAGAGAAAAAATGAAAAGCAGACCACTGTGCTCCAACACTTCGTATTGATAACTAAATGTATCGTGAATGTGCTATATAAAACAACATAAACTTATACGATTTTGATAAAATCTATTGTTTCAGTTTTGCTGTAGAAATATTTTAAAAGTGTGCCTCAACATCAAGCTCATACATTGGAGCTCCACCAGTGACCATTTCAGCTGATTGATAAATAAAAGTCAATTACTTCATTGACAGGATATCATAAATTTTGCATTTGTGCAAATTAAAGACAAATATAATCGAGCCCAAATACAATCGTGATCTCTACACCCCGCCCCTCGTGTTAGAGCCCACGTTTAGCTGATTAGCCGTAATCGCACAACATCATACTTGACTAGTTTTCATAAAAATTCTAGTCTTAAGCGAATCTTATTTTAGTGCCAAATCACGCATATGTGTGCATGGGTGCCGGCTGCGTAGGGCAAGGGGGGCAGTTGTCCCCTCTTGATTTTTGTATGCAGTGTTTTCCCTTGCTTTTTTGTTCTTTCCAACACGGTAACCATACTTTGAAGTAGTCTTTGCCTCCTCCCCCCCAGGAAATATTCTAGCGGCGCCCTGTATGTATGTGTGTGTGTATGCATACTACACCCATTTTCAATATGCTCTTTTTCAAACATTTTTCCTTGGCGCACCACCACCGCAAATTTTCGTGTGCCGCAGACCTGTAGGTATAGGTTAATGAGGATATCTATAAAGCATGATGAAATAGTCTAGGATTTTACTGAAAAAATTCTACTGAAGTCAGATAATTTTGTTTGAGAAATTGAGTGGTAACCCTGTGATTGATATCATGTAATTTCTTAATGTTGCATTATTTGTTCATCAATTTTTAACTAATGTTAATAAAATTATTTTTCTCTTTTGTAGATGATAAAATAATTTTGGGCTCTTCTGATTTAACTGGACGTTATTGGAATGGGTCTTTATGGTATTTTTCTTCTGTTGATGAAGCTCCAGATGTTGAATGCTGTTTGGCAGGAATTGATATTTCATCCACTGTCTGTGATATTGCATTTTACAGCAATGACAAAATTGCTGTTGGTTTAGATTCAGGTATATTATTCATTTAAATTTTTCTGTTTTATTTCCATTCAAGTCATATTTTTTCTGAATTCTTTTAATCAGTGAAAGCTTTTTAATCAATAGAAATTTTTAAGTGAAACTGCTGTTTAACCCCAACATTAGTTTTATTTGGAGATCTCAAAAAAACTTCAAGATTTTGGAGAACTTCAAACAATCATAAAAGGAAATAGATAATGTCCTTTGTGCCTGCTGCATTGGAAATAAAAAATAAAAAAAATCATAAAAAGGGAATTTTAGTTTTTTTGCTAAACCTTAATATTGTATCTCAATTTCAAAGTAAATAAGTTTAGATGCAGTGCATCAAAAATATGTATAATTTAACATACGTACTGCCATGTGGCATCCACTTCAGATATTTAAAAATATGATGCCTATGTAAAATTGACATTTCAATTCTATGAATAGCTAATTAAAACATAGCAGATAAAGGTTTAAAATTATTAGCAATTGAATTTTCCTTCCATCACTAGTCTTACTCGGGGATGGGAAAAAATTATTCATCTGATGGTTTTCCTATTTAAAAGTTAGCCTGGTTATTATCATAACTAGGTCATAACATAAGGGAAAGTCTAATCTGCAGTCCAGTCATAAATTTGTTTTGAAACTGAGCTGTTAATAGTGTCTCTCTCTCTTATTTTTAGGTGGTCTCCAATTCTATCATTTAAATTTTGAAACTCCCTGTTTCAATTTCATGTCTGAAACTAAAGAGCATGATAATTCCATTACATCAATAGATATAGCTAGTGACAAATCAAATCTTGTGACTGTTGGAGCTGATAGTTGGTAATTATCTTTTTAAAAATATTCAGTCTAAAAATGTCTGTCTAATGATAATTGGACTTTTGTGTTTCTTTTTTTTCTCAGTAATTTTAATTCATTTTTGGAATGAAATATTCACTGGCCTAGTTAATTTTTACCCATAAGTAAATGATGAATATTGAAATACTGGGCATGTTCAGACTGCCACTTTCGGGTAAAACTCGAGTAAAACACGAACTGCTCGAGTTTTACTCAGGGAGATTGACATCGTGAACGGTTTTGGGTATTTAATAGAAAAAAAAGGGGCGGTACGTATTTACTAACCTGTGGAGCCAATGGGAGCGAACAATAACAATAAACAAAGCTCACGTGATCTATCTCCCCAACTTCCCAAGGAAAATCCTTGGGGAGTTGGGAAAAACTCGAGCTACTCAACTTGGCAGTCTGAACGCTTTGTTTATCTCCCCGAAAAGCTCAAATCGGGCATCGTGAACGGCTTGGGTTTTTCCCGAGTAACTCGAGTTACTCAAAAGTGGCAGTCTGAACGCGGCCACTATGAGTTGATAGAGGAGCTTGAAGCAGAGTTCCTACTGGCCTGGAAAAGTCCTTAAGAAGGCCTGAACTTATCTGAGTTTTAAAAAGGCCTTAATTTTGAACATTTTAAATGTTTTATTTTTTCTTTATTGATTTAAAACAGAAGTTGCAAGTATGTACTTTTTCTGCAAATCAGATTGATAAAAGTTATTTGGTTAATGTAGTGGGGTCAAGGTCAAATAGCTGCTATCATACAGATGTGAAAATGTGAACTACTGATAAGGAATGCTAATGTAAAGTGCAGGGTAGCTCTTGATTACAGGGTGCTCACGCCTACTTAGAATCCTTAGAAATGAAAAACTGTTTCCAAGGTCCTTAAAACTACCTAGAAAAACAAAATAGTTACTACTTAGAAATTCCTTAAATCATCACTTTAAAAAAATAACACAAGCTATCGCACAACTTTCAACTAAAACAATTCTCCAATGCCGACTCATTATGTAATCGATTCCCGCTGGAGCCATTCCTCTCTTTTCTCCCACCTTCTCCACTCTTTTGTATCTTCTGTTTTGCTTTCAATAGCACACATTTGTTTTATTTTCAACACACATTTGTTTTATTTTCAACGGCAGTGCACTTGTGTAAAGAATCAGCTATAGATTCCATCCTAACGGGAAAGGATAGATAAAGTGTTTTATTTAGAAGCATGTTTTTATGTTTTTGAGAGAAAAAGTTACTCGCTAAAACTAAGCTAAATCTTATATGCAAGCCATGACTACTGTTTTTTAGACTCAAAAGACTTAAGTAAAAAACGACTAAGTATGCCAAAAAAAAGTGATAACAAAAGACCTTTTTTTATGACTTTTGTAGTAGAGGAAACAAGTAGTGCACTCAGCTCTGCTGCTGAAGAATTCCCCTTGCTGTTGCTGTATGTGTTTGGAATCGGGTGCTAGTGCCGGTCTGTGGGAGCAGATGCAATCGTGTGCCAAGTATGCGACCACGCGGGTCATGTATTTTATTCACAATCTTTCATTTATCCTAAAGACATGTGCTATTAAAATAAATCATGTCAACTGGCACATGTGTCAAGATATTGAGAGTAAAAAAATGGATAAATGAACTGGATCCGAAAAACAAATGGCTAAAATAATCTTGAAAATGATGACATAATATCAGTAAAAACTGTGTTCTGCAAATTGTGTCATGGGAATCTTAAATCTTTGAAGACAATGAGAAACTTCAATAAATCGTTTATTGGCAGGGTTTCGGGAAGTACAATAAAATGAGACAGCATTCAAAGATACTAGGCTCATCAAGCAAGTGCTTCAAAATATGAAAATCCTATGTTATCTTTGAATGACTTTTATAGAAACACCCCCCATCGGACAGGCCCAGGCGATGGCTGCCAACTGTATGGCTACGAGGCTACGAATATTCATGTACAAAAATTGATTAATATTTCATATGTGATAGCCAAAGAAGAAATTTCATCAGCAAAATTTCCAAAACTCGTTGAATTAGAACTGCATCGTGGTGCTGTTTTGGGTCAAAGCTATCACCACAAAAATGCATGTTGAATTTACTGAATGTGTTTCCGGCATTTTAAAAGATAATCTGGTGAGTGATTTAAAGGAAACAAAATATTTTTCTGTATTTATAGATAGTAGTATGAATTAGGTGCTCATGAACATGAAATTGTGTATAGTATCTATTTGAATGATGAGGGGATGTGAAATTTAGCTTTTTAAACATTTCCGAAATTTAGAGTGCTGATGTGTTGGGAATTAAAAATTTTCTGATAGAATCTTTTAATTAATACAGTATATTAAATTTGGAAACAAAACTTATTGGCTTTCTTGCCGATGGAGCAAGTGTTAGTATGGGTCAACATGATGGTGTTGGAGCACTTCTTATAAAAATGTGTTATTGGTTAGTAATAGTCCTCTGTTTGAATCATTGTTTAGAGTTAAGTATTAAGGAGTTTATGCTTTCAACATATTTTCAGTCAGTAGCTAAAGGTATGGGAGAGTTTCATAATTATTATGAAAAATGTGTAAACGAATTCGTCAGTTCTAGAAATTAGCTGAAGCTCTTGATGAGTATATTTCTAATGTAGATGCTTTAAGAGTTTATGGTACTAGGTAGATTATGTAGATATATTGCAGCCTCTTTCAAAATTATCTTCAGTCTGATTATGTAGAAGTACATGTGAAAAAAGCTGTGGACATTTTATTACGTAACTATACTGTTAATGTTACTCAGCTGGAAACCATAGTTGCTGATCTGAATTTTAGGGCAAAAAAAAGAGGGGTATATTGCACAAGAGTGCTAAATTTGTGTGTTGGTTGTTGTTGCTTCATGATATATTGCAGCCTCTTTCAAAATTATCTTCAGTCTGGTTATGTAGAAGTTCTTATATTCTTAAATGCTCTTGAGAAATGTTATGATTCAGTTAAATATGTAAAGGATAAAAAGTTTTCTCAGGAGATTGCCAAGCTCCAGCGACTGTCACCATGTTTACATGGGGCTTGTACCCTCGCCGATTTTACCCTAAGATTTTATCAAATGCAAGTGCACTAATAATACTTTGAATATTTTTTGTACAAGTTAAGCAAAAAACTTCTATCCATTTCTGATATGAGACTGGAAGAGTGAACCCCCAACATAAAAATAGTTGCCAAACCTGGCGATAAAGTGGTTAGGATGAGAGTCCAGACATTGACCAAGAGTATAAAAGCGTGTTACATCAGTACTTCAAACATAATTCACACAGCGACTGATTGAAATGAATGCTTGAAAGGTGCTTGTTCAGAGTTGTTTGCTGTATAGTTTTAAAGTGGGCCTATCAGCAGTAGAATCAAGTCGCCAAATTTGCCAGGCCTTTGGGGATGATGCTGTTAACGAACATACTGCTAGGCAATGGTTCCAGAAGTTCAGGTTGGGGGATATGTCCCTTAGTGATGCACCATGCAGCGGTCGGCTACAAATGCTGGACGATGAGGCGCTGAGAGCAGCCATAGAGAGTGACAGTAGCCAAACATGTGGGGAGGTTGCTGCATACTTCCAGGTATCTGATGAAATGATCAGACTCCATTTGCACTGCATAGGAAAGGCATACAAGCAACAGCATGTCACTGCCTATTTGTTATTGCTTACTCGGCACAGCAGTGCATCTATATTTGATCGAGTATTCACCAGCGATGAAAAGTAGGTCCAGTATGACACACCCAAGTGTTCCAGACATCGGTTGTCACCACGGGACCCTGTGTCTCACACTGCGAGACCTTTTCTTCACTTACGCAAGATCATGCTTTGTATCTGGTGGACTAGTTGCCAAGTGGTGCACTATGAGCTCTTGCCAGTGGGCCAAACCATCACGGCAGGCTTGTACTCACAGCAGTTGGAACGCGTGCATCAGGCACTGATGCATAAAGAGCTAGCATTGGTCAGTCGTAAGGGTGCATTCCTCCTCTGTGACAATGCGAGGCCGCATGTGGCTCGGAAGGCCAGGAACACCATCCAGCAACTGGGCTGGGAGATACTAACCCATCCACCATACTCCCCAGACCTCGTGCCAAAAGACTACCACCTTTTCCATTCCCTGGACAACCATCTTCGTGGGAAATCCTTCAACAACCGGCAAGACCTGGAAAAGGCCCTCACAGACTTCTTTGCTTCCAAGATTACTGAGTTTTACCACGATGGTATCACAGAGATAGCTACTCATTGGCAAAAGGCACTGGATGCCGATGGCGATTACTTTGAGGATTAGCAGTGATTATTATTTGTTCTACGACTTTTTCTTTCTGACTGTCCTAAACGACAAGAACTTTTTTGGTTACCTTGTATTTTGGAACATTAGTGCAGGGATCACTCTAGAGCGTTTCAGGGGGGCGGCCCGCCCTGGTGCCCTTTTCCCGGTAAAATGCTGCCCTCCTTGCCCTTTTTCTTGATAAAATTCCGCCCTCTTTGCCCTTTTCCTTGAAAAAATTCCGCTTCCCCCCCCCCCCCAATCCAAATGCCGCTCTCCTTTTCTCCACCCCTCCTTGTTTCCCCTTTTCTATGATTCTTGTTACCATTGCTGGCGCTCGGCTAGACCGGGTCCACGTGGTCCCGGATAGACCCCAAAAAAGCCTCTCTCCAACAACAACAACACAGAAGTTGATTTGTTTATTCTCTTATCAATGATGTGTGGGGGAGGAGGGGGGGCATCTGCTCAGTCGCCGCTCTTCTCCATCCCGACCTCAGAGGGTTAAAACCCTTCGCTGTAGCTTCAGGTCATAAAATATCTCATTAGAGAAACAATCTGTCATCCAGAAGAGTAGTCATAACAATAAATTATTTCCTACTGTAAATGGTGTTTTACCATGTTTTATAAATGCTGTAAGTAATTAATAAACGCCACTTGGTTATTGTTTATTTTTTCAGATTTTCAAAACACATTCATCCAAACTTAAGGCTAGCTGCACGGAAAGTTCAAGACAAGGGCAATTCTGGAAGTGTGGGGTGACCCCCCCCCCTACACACACTCCTCCCCGTCGGTGTACTAAAAAGAATAGGAAAAAATTGATTCACTGACAGGGTGTGCAGCAGTCAGGAAATACTACTTGAAAATATCGAATTTCGGGTAGGCATCGGGGCCAAATTGATGACCAATAATCTGAAGTAGAAAGACCATGCAATGATTACACTAAAAGCAATCATTAAGAACAACTTGCAAGAGTGCATAACATCCATTTCAAAACAACGGAAGCTGCCGTGATTTATGTGGCTAAGTTTAAGCTTATTGTTTACTAATTCACAACTGCATACTTATCAAACATAACATCCTTACAGGAAATCATTTTGAACTCCCTTCTTTTCCCCCCAACTGAAAGCGTAATGTGCCAGATGGCCCTTTTACATTGCTGAAAAACAAACATTCCAGGGGCATCTTTCAGATCACGCAAATGAATTTAATGGTACAAGAAAACAGAAAATATAATTATTTATAAAAGGACATTTTATCTGGGTGTACTTTTTAAAAAAAAAAGGCTGACTGGAATTTTGTGAAGGAACAGTTATACCTCCTGTTTTGTAAAGGGTCGTTTAAATGTCGATTTTGACTTCATTGTATTGTCTCCTGTATAAGGAAAACTGTATGTTAAGGAAGGAGAAAAAGTTTTGGCAAATAAGAATGGAAAAACGGACCGATACCAAACCATAGGGGGGAGAAAAAGGGCTGCCAGACGTTAAAGGGTTGCCGGGTGCCGCGCCCTGTTTAATCGGTCGAGAATTCACAATGTGGAATGTGAAATGAGATAAATATAGGTCAATCATTGCTCAAGAGTGGAAAAAAGGGGGGGGGGTAGAAATAGTGTAATACTGCATTTCTTCATTCTTGGGAGTGAACAACAAAGCATAGGAGTGATTTTATTGGGATTTAATGTCTTTTTAAAGAGCGGTCATAGGGGTACACTACAGAGAAATGCTATCGGCATAGGCAGAGCAGTAGCGAGCAAAAAATGATAGAAGACTGAAAATTTATAACTTAATTAAATTTTTTAAACTTAATTAATGTATGGGCACATCTTACAGACTGAAAATTTCTGTTTGCAATTTGTTTAAGAGATTTTAATCTTTCTTCAGAAATTTTGTCCTGAAGCCTTCTAATTGTCAGAAACTCTTGGTCACTGACAAATGATTGCTTTTGCAAAATGTTTAAAGAGACCCCAAATATGGAAGTTTTTCAACAAACAAACATTCTTTTTTTTTAAGGGCAGTTGTTGTTGTTTTTAATTTCTTTAAAAGACCGTTTTTAACTAAATATATATCTATTATAAAATAAACAAGCTCAATCAGAAAGGGAGGAATTTCAATGGTCGCTCACGAAGGGGGGGGGGGACATGCGGTGCATCATTTGTATATTTGATATCTCAGAATTACATTAATTTCAGATCTTGTGAGGTAATTTTCGGTTTCTCCTAATGTAAAAATATCCTATGCTATTATATAAGCTCTAAAGAGGAAAAGAATGTTATCCTTTTCACACACACACGCGTGCATTACATTTCAAGTGCTGATGATTCATTATTTTTGCATGTGCTCCTCCGGTAGCTAAATATAAACAAAGAGAAAGGCCATGTGGTCTGTTTATGCTTTTCTTTCTTTCTTCCTACAGAACTACAGTTATGTGGAGAAAGTTTTTGTTGCATAATAAATCGCTAGACAGAAGATCAAAAGGGGGAGAATCGGAAAATTGCGCAACTGTTGTGTCGTCTGCCAAATCGCGGTTTGCGTTTAAAGTTAAGCATGTTACATATTTTCACCCAATTTTAATTGCAACGGTCAATCTTTACGATTGTCTCGCGAGTTTTTCTCTCTCTCATAGAGCAAACGTTTTCGTTGATTGTTTGTTTGTTTCATTCAGGAAAAGAGTAAAGCGATGTGATTAGACAGTGCATTGCTTTGGAGTTCGTTATTTACATCCATTCACTGCCTGAACACATGCAACTTAGCATATAAGTTTTTGTATGTTTAATTACATGATAATATGCTCAAATATATGAAATTATTTACTTCAAATACCTGTGGAAAACCATTAATAAATGTCTTTATAACATTCAGCCAATCAAATAACTTCTATAACAGTAATACTACCAGTCAAATGCCGCTCAAAATGTAAACAAACAAGTTTGTTTACATTTGAATTATATCGCGGATTACAGGCGTTCGCGGATTATAGAGTCGCGGATTAGCGGGAGTTGACTGTATACAGAGAGAAAAGTTGCAGTGACGCTGAATACGATAAAGTTTGAATCTAAAATGGAATGTTTTCTGTCATTTTCGGGTTTGAAAATTGGCGTAATTATTAAAAATTTGTCGGCAAAACCAGATTCCCGTTATTTTACGATTACAAAATTTATTTTTTTTATGCTTTTTTTTTGTTGAAATAAAGCATAATGGCCGCCTTACACAATTTTTGTAAAAGTGTAGATTTCATTGAATGAAAAAATTTGGTTTCAAAATTTGTTTAATCATTTGCTTAAGAAATTGCTATTAAGAAAACACATTTTCGGACGTAAAAGTATGTTTATAAAAGCTACCCTTATGTGTTTGTAGACAATAATTAGAAAAGTTGCCCTTTTTGTGTGATGTGATATGCCCTTTTTCCAAACACTGCCCTTTCTCTATAATGTGCACCCTGCCCTTTTTCATTTCTAGAGTGATCCCTGGAACCCCAAAGTACCTTTTTAAATTCCCCCCTGTCGACCCTTTTTTTCTAGAGTCAACACTATTCTAATCACCTCCTCTTGTAAGTTAACCATTTTTTTATGCCTATATAGCTATACATGAAAAATGTTAAGTGCCAATTATTTTATATGTAGACTCCTCACCGCCCCCCTCAAAAAAAAAAAACCTTTAAATTCAATAAATGCAGATTTAATATGAAAAAGCATTGTATTGTTGGCTGACCTTTTTTCTAAAAAAGTAAATGGATATATTCGCTTAGTATATACAGGCACGTATCCAGAAAACAGTTTGGAGGGGGGGGGGTGTCCAAACGGTAAAAAAGGTTGAATTTTTCACAAAAAGACTATCATTTTAGTAACAAAAATGAAATTTTCGGGGGGGGGGGTGTCCTTGACCCCCTAAATACGTTCTTGAGTATATATATATATATATATATATATTCATATAGTGCCTCTTTATATTCTGACGTGCCCTTGAAAGCTTAAATTGCCCTTTTTTAAGGACTAGCACCCTGCCCCTTTTTCATCCTAGGATGATCTCTGTTACAGACTGAAAATTTTCTGTTTGGAGACCATATAAAAATGTACATTTGTATTTATTTAGATTTAATCTTCCAAAAATTATAATCCTTACTGTAAAATTCTGTACCCCCCCCCCCTTTTTTTTAACATAAATTTGTGATTTACTGTAAAATATTTAAGGAATAAAACCCCAAGCCAGTGTTTTTGGGATATTCTGTGTACACTGACAAGTAATTTTTCTTTAATGGTACAAGTTGAAATTAATTTTTAAAAATATAATGTTAGCTAATTTCTCCTATCTATAATTATCTGCAACTTATTTTTGATTTTCCTTCAATTGTTGAAATTTAACTAGATTTAAAAATTGCATTTTTCACATCTTTAGTATTAGAGTATTTCCAGTCGAAACTGACAGACATTGTAATATCTAAAAATTACTAAAGTTTGAATTTGGGGTGTAAATAAAAGTGTTTAGTACCTGCAATTTAAAATCAAAACTACCATGGCCTAGGTTTATTATTATATCTATTTTTTAATCACTTAAAAGATTTAAAGCTTTATATTTTTAATTTTAATCAATTTTTTTTTTAAATATTGTTCCAGGTTATGACTATCCCGGATGTTCGGTGAACAGGAAGTATTCAGTTTTGGCCAACTTTTTTTAAGGGAACTAACTATACCCATTTTATTTTTAATTTTAAAAAAAATATTCAATTCTATTTCGTGATTGCTTTCTTGCTCAAAAATGAAATAGAAAATTGGAAGAAGTTCACAAAATAAGGAAAGATTCACAGAAATAGAAAAAATTCACAAAATTAGGTAAACTTTCACATAAATAGGACCCTGGGAAAGAAACCTGGACTGACCCCTGCTAGAGGTCAAGTCGCCCGGGACAAACCTTTGTTTTGGCGCTCCCTTCTTTCCATTTCAATTTTGGCGTAACAGCACTATGCCTGGGCAAGTGTCCCGTTTCCCCTCCACTAGTTGCAGAACTAGCATATATACAGAGAGAAAAGTTGCAGTGACGCTGAATACGATAAAATTTGAATCTAAAATGGAATGTTTTCTGTCATTTTCGGGTTTGAAAATTGGCGTAATTATTAAAAATTTGTCGGCAAAACCAGATTCCCGTTATTTTACGATTACAAAATTTATTTTTTTAAATGCTTTTTTTTTGTTGAAATAAAGCATAATGGCCGCCTTACACAATTTTTGTAAAAGTGTAGATTTCATTGAATGAAAAAATTTGGTTTCAAAATTTGTTTAATCATTTGCTTAAAAAATTGCTATTAAGAAAACACATTTTCGGACGTAAAAGTATGTTTATAAAAGCTACCCTTATGTGTTTGTAGACAATAATTAGAAAAGTTGCCCTTTTTGTGCGATATGATATGCCCTTTTCCCAAACACTGCCCTTTTTCTGCAATGTGCACCCTGCCCTTTTTCATTTCTAGAGTGATCCCTGATTAGTGTGTGCATGTATTAGTGCAACTAGATAGAGACTAAGGGTTTTCTAGAAAAAATTTAATTTTCTATTGCAGGAATAAGAGATGAAGCTCTCTAGCTAGAACTAAAACTCTTACGTAAAATTCCTAAAAAGCCTGCTTAGTTACAACAGTGATGATTAATACTAAATTTATGTTTTTATAGAAATAACTTATGCAAGCTTGAAAGTTATTTTAGAATTCTTAAAGATTGTTATCCATTACAGTGTCAAAATATGGAATTTAGAATCACGGTCGTCTGCTCATACTTTTAGACCAGGTAATTAATTCTTGACTATTCTTTATGCTAAGTGTGTTTTCATAAGTGTTATCATTCTGGCAGTTTTATCTAGTTTATCTTTACATAGCTGCTAAGTCTTCCAGATTTTCTGGGAGGCTCTTGGTTTTTCACTATTTTTTTCATTCTCCTGTTTTATGTTGAAAATGTCCCGGTTTTCATCAGTTTTCCCGTCTTTTTGTAAATACGTATACTTGGATTCGATTGTATGCTTTTTAGAACGAAACACAGTAATATTAATCCCGAAACATAAATCCTACTCCGATCTTCTCTTAAAGGCCATGTTAATGCTGTTGTAAGTTTACTGTGCATTCTTCTTCTGCCACACCCATACCCCCCCCCCCCCCCCAAAAAAAAAAAAAAAAGTGATAGGAATTGCTTGCTAATTTGCAAAAAGCCCTTTCCTTCTCCAGTTTTGCGGCAAACAGAAGAGCTATTATTAACATGTCGCGGCAAAAGATTCCAAGATGGCATCTAGTCAGTAAAGCTTTTCCCAGGGAGGTTTTAACTAGTAGGCATTAGAATAAGCTGAGGAATTCCGTATTTTTGTTTGTTTTGTTGGCAAATTCAATTTTTTTAATGTGTGTGTGTGTGTTGTAAAAATTTGATAAGTATTAATCTTTGGCATCCCAATTTCAATCCTTTTTCATCCATTTTTAGAATGTTGTTTTTTCTTTAGCTTTACTTTAATTAAAATTCCAATGCTGTGGTGTTGTCACTATATTATCACTTTTCTTTGGTTAATAATTAATTTAATTTACCTCCACCCAGAACGTTTTAGTAATTTAAGATCTTTCTAGTTAAAAATTTAAATAACCACTGTGTAATTTCTTACTTTTGGGGGGCTGTTAATTATTTATTTTGTTTTGGCAGTGTAAAGTTTTCTCTTTTGTTTACTTTTTTTGTGATTAAATTTTCTCTTCACCGGCCGTTTTTTGCCTTCAGGGTGTTTAAAATTAATGTTCACCTTTTAATTGCCGTTTTGTGGGTAATCAGCACTTTAAAATATAGTGGCTATACTTCATATCTCCCTTTTCATTAAAGTTGTTTTGATGGGATTTTTTATTTTAAATTAATTTTCGTAACTTCCCGTAATCCTGCTTTTCCTTTTTTTTATATTACTTTATTTCTCCGGATAGGCATCTCCCTGTGAATTTTCAATAATTTTTCATCTTTTAAGTTTGCTTACAATTTCATGCTATTGCATCATTTTCTGTGCCTGCTACATCAGATCTCGGAGAGGACGCTATCTTTCCCACGCTTTTCCTCCGAAATTGTTCGAGAACATTCCTTTTTTCCCCTCTTGCGGTCCAGGTCGGACTATCCCGGAATGACTTAAGGGGCACTCTTGGCTCTGATTGGCTGAGGGTGGCGGTTCCGGAGTGAGGAGGAGAGGCAAGCGCGCGATTTTTGGGCAGTTACGCTTGGAGATGCAGACGATGTAGGTGCGATTTGTAGCTCTTGGAGCAAAAGGTTCATTTTCTTGCATAACCCCAAGCCTGGGTGACCAAGACGGATTCTGATGATGTTGCCTTAAGCAACAAGTGACCAAAAAAAAAAAAAAAAAACGATGGTTCCTGAATAAATATTAATTTTTGGGTGAAAGAGCACCCCAACGCCAGCCCAGCCCTGATGCCTCTTCTGTAATGAAGATCTAGAAACCTCCACCTGTGTGCCCCGCCGATGGAGATGCTGAATTAGTGCGATTGCTTCCCACTTACCCCCGGAGCATGTGACCATCAGCAAGCCGAAATTCGGAGCATGGATTTGCCGTTCCGGCCCATGTGCTGACGGTGCTATCTAGATGCCACCCTGATCCCTACCCTCTGATGGTTTCTGCACGCCTGCAAATGGTGAGGTACACTAAGGGCGGCAAGAAAAATCCTGGGTTATTGTCATTATTCAAAACAACGCATTGCTGATTTGTTTTCTTTTTCTTTAACAGTGAAATTTAATTGTGGTGTTCCAAATAGGAACAACACTACAATGCTGCATGAATAAAAATTATCTAATTTCAAACTTATTTTTTATTTTATTTTATTTTTTTCCTCAAAGAAACTACAGTAGAGCGCCGAAAATCCGGACACCTAAAAACCGGAAAGACCAAAAAACCGGACATTTTTTGGATTTCAGTTTTTTCCCTTTCCTCAAAAAAAAAAAAAAAAAAAAATAGATAAATAAATAAAAACTACAGGATGCTCAAGCATAAGCCTAGTTTGTTATCATAACAATAGGTCAATATTTATATATATATATATATACATACACACACACACACACACACACATACATATATATATATATATATATATATAGTATATATATATATACATATATATCCAAAACCTTAGGGTAAAATCTGACTAGTGACCTAACTTTCCTTCTTTGCATTCCAAAGATTTAACTGTTATTTCTAAACAGAAACGCAAAAAGGGGGGTGGAGACACTTCCTGTTAGTGTAAAGCATTTAAGCTTTAATAATCGGTAGAGATATTATTTTTAATTTAATGTTATTCTTTCTAAGGAGGCAAAGAAATTAATTAAACTCTTTATAACATCATTCAAGTCTGCAGTAAAAACATACATTAGCGTAAATTCCATTGGAAGCCTTGTTTAAAAAAACGCATAAATAAAAATATCAGTAAGCACGTGCAACGAAGACAAGAATGTAACAACTTGTTTGGAAAGCGAAAGCTCCAGTCACAGACAACCCGGCTCCAGTCTATCTGGTGAAGGGGGGAACTTCTGCGCACCCACAATCAGTGTTTTAGTGCATGTTATGGCGATAAAAATTGCTGTTATATCTTTTTATCCTTTGATACCGGAAGATTTTTTTTAATTTTAAGTTGTGACTACGTTCACGTTATTGGGCAAGCAATATATACGCGGCAATTAGTAGGGCGGCTTTTTTTTTTCTTTTCTTTTCTTTTTTTTTAAAGTGATTTCAATAGAACAATTTCTACAGTACAACCTACGGATCGCGGCGATTTCGAAAAGCGTTATAAAAATACATAGTTCACGGCGAGACCCCGTAATCCATGACGTAGCCGCTACTTTTTTTTTTTTTTTTTTTTTTTTTTAATGACCAATAATCCGGAAAATCCGAGAATCCGGAATCGCCGTAGTCCCGTCCATTCCGGATTTTCGGCTTTGTACTGTATTAAAGGAAAAACTTCATTCAAAAATACTGGTTCAGATTAATGGAAAAGGGTGCAACAAATGAAAGTAAAAGTTTAAACAAAAAAGTCAATGAAAAGAATGTTTAAGCAAGCAAAGGATAAATGAACTTAACATGTTTTTCTTTTACTTCTTTTTTACATACACTTCATAACTTTTTAAAAATGCTTTAATATCAATCTGCTTTGCCCCAGACCAATTTTGTGAACACTTGCAGGGGGTTGCAGCTGCACCATTCTGAAATATTTACATGTTTTGCATCCTAATTTGCACCATGCTGGCTCCATTTTGTGGAAATTTCTGGGCCAATTGTTATTCAGTGCCAGTTGAAATTGTTTTCCCAGCACTTTGCCAAAATCTGCTGTTTCCTTTATTTTCCCGATAAGTAGATTTCTTCTTTCGTTATATTTTGTGCTTTGACAAACTGCATTTTTGCTTTCTAAAAATTTCGAATGTATTATGCTGTGTTGTCATCCTAATTTAAATCTTTTTCCATCCACCTTGATAATGAATGTTTTTCCTTTAGCATTCCTATAATCAAATCTGCAATGCTGTACCTAATAGTAAAAATTGAGTCTTTATTTCCAATTTATTTTTTTAAATGTTTTTTTCCTTTTAAGAAAAATGATTTTAAAAGGAACTCATTCCATAGAGCAGGCTCTAAAATGAATGACAATGATACAAAAATTTTTTTAATTAAAACTGAAACAAAGAATATTTTGACAAGAAAAGGATTTTTTTTTTTGGGGGGGGGGAGTCTTTTGGTATTTTCATTGAGTGCTTATAAACACTCAATGAAAATACCAATGAATAAATATAGGAATATAGATATGATGTTTATGCATTGTTTATTTGTTTTGCATTTAAATATTTTTATTATGGAGTTCCATTGTAGTTTTACTTTACATGAAATAATTTAAAAATTAATTTTTTTAGAAAGCACATATATTGCATGTAAATTGGACTTTTCTAAAAATGTCCCTGATTTTGATCTTTGAATGTTGGCAGGTAAGGTATTAAAAACATGTCCATTAAGTTAGATTTTAATTCAGTTAATTGTGCACATGACAAAACAAATTTTAATAGCAATACTAAAATTCAGATTTGTTTTGTGTTATTTCATACTGTGTCTTATGTTATAATTTTTAAAATAAACTAATTAGCTATAAAAAAATGTTAATATGACTATAAAATATTCTAATTTTGGATGTAATTTATTGCTATCTTATTTCTCTGTAGTTCATGCAGGAACTATTTGGCAAGTAGCATGTTCATTAGAAGACCCACAAACATTCCTGACATGTGGTGAAGTAAGAATTTTTAAATGAAACAAATATACTTATATTCATGTAATATGTGTCTATTATGTAATGTGTGTTATAATTTAACCATTTAAATATTTTTTCTTTGTTTTGCTATCACTCTAGGATGGAAAAATATTGTTATTTGATTGTCGTATGCCCAAACCTGCAACTATTTTAGGTTGGTAAAAATGTTTAATGTTTCATAGAATAACAAATATGTATGTACTGTCTTAAAAGTTAATTCAACTGTTAATGGAATATGTTAAATGTTTGGATATGGTTTTTATTATAATATTTCATTTCTAAATTATATTCATTTTGTAGTGGAAACTTGGAATCTTTAATGTCATACAAGTAATATCCTACTAACCTCTTTCATTTCTCATTTTTTGCTCTAAAAGATTTCCATTGTTATTTATTCAACAGATAGTAGTCCTTTAAAAGGTGAAATAACCTCTGTTGTGTGGAAGCCTTCTAGTCCCAGCCAAGTCGCTGTTGGTGATGAAAGTGGACAAGTGTCAATTAAAGATACTAGGAATAACAATACACTTTTTTCTTGGGAAATCCACAAACGACGCATATTTAGAATGTCTTTCTGTAATAGGTAAAGTTTTTGCTATTCATGAGTTGTTAACTTTTTCATATATTTTGTCTATTTTAAATTTTACAGCAGTTAAGCTCATTGAGCACGAAGGGACCCTATATTAATTTATTTCTGTACAATACAAAAAAGTTGGTTGAGTAAAAAAAAAAAAAAAAAAAAAAAAAAAAAGTTAGCCTTTTTCTTGTGTTATTGTTCTTCTGAGAAGACTCAACGGCACATTAGTCATTCAAAATAAGTTTGAATTTTTTCTGAATACTAGATAGACATTGTGTATATTGGAGGACAGTTGAGGTTCATATTCATCTTTATCATTGTTCTTTCATCAACTTCGAGATGTTAAGGGATTTTTCTGAGAAAAGATTAGCTGAACTGGAGGGCGATAGAAATATTGTGAATCCCAAAAATATTGTTTTCTGTAGCCGGGATTCGTTTGCTAAAATCAATTTATGCTCCCATAGACTTGAACATTTTACCAACCAAATATTTCTGATTTCCTGATTAAATCAGGCCTTATTATAAACAAATTGAACTGTATTTATTCCTACAGAAACTGAAAATTGGAATTTACCAAAAACATCATAGTTGAATACAAATGTTTTCTTGGCTTTAATATCTTTTTTTTAAGCACCTGAGTGTTATTAATTTCTCCCAGGTTTTTTATGTAGACACTTTTTCCTACAATTAGTGCATCAAGTCACTTTTCAAATGTGTTTTTTATGAATTGTGTGGGGGGTTTTTTGTAAATATATCTCGAGTATAGCTAGAAAACACCTGGCGAATATTGTAAAATAGTTTTAGTACGTGATTTTAAAATAGATTTTAATTCCGAAGAAATGTTTTATAGAACAGCAAATACAAATACGGTACACTGATAGATTATGATACACTTTCCAAATGGTATTTATAAAGGTGAAGTATAGTTTGATTATGCCAGGCGAAAATTTTTAAAGAGTTTTGGTAGGCGATTTCAATATAGATTTCTATTCCGAAGAAGTGTTTTATGGAACAAGGAAGGAAAACATGGTACACTCATGGATTATGATGTCCATTCCAAACAGTCTACGGGATATAGTTGGAATATGCCTGGAAAAGTTTGTAAAGCAGTTTCAGTTGGCAATTTTAAGATAGATTTTGATTCCAAAGATGTGTTTTGCGGTACAAGCAAGAGTTGATTCCTATTTTAATGCCCCCACTCTCGCCAACCTAAAAAATCATGCACTTTGCCGAGCTTTGCAGTCATGGGTCTCTAGGACTTATGCACAAGTTTCAACGCTCCCAAAAGAACTAGATGAAAACTACTGTGCACAAATTAGCGATAAATGCACCAGTTAAGGAATTTGAAGACACTTAATTATTAAAACTACATTAATTAGCAACCCAAAATAAATAAAACTGTAACGGAATGCTTTACTTACATGTTGTTCCAAATCGCCATTTTAATTCTAAATTACGATTGCCACATAAATACAAAAATCGTCGTGGTAGCTCCATATGTTTAATGATTGCCACCTTGGCAAGAGTTGGGGTGTTAAAGTAGAAGTCAAACCAGAAAGAGAAACATGGCACACTCATGGATTATGATGGACATTCAAAACAATATTTAAACTGGTGAAATATAGTTGCAATATACTTGACAACGATTGTAAAATAGTTTTAGTAGGTGATTTTAAGACAGATTTCGATTCCAAAGATGGGTTTTATGAAACAAGGAAGCAAAGTACGGCACAGTCATGAATAATGACACACTTTCCAACTTAATGGAATAAGGAAGAAAAATAGGACGACGCATAAACTATGATACGCTTTTAATATATAGATAGCACTTTGGTGTGTATTTAAAATCTGAAAGTGTTTCAGATTTTCTTCCTTTTTTTAAAATTAAGTGCTTGAAATTAGAAGCGTGCTTGATATCCATATCCATTTAGGTTCTTCCTATTCAGATTAACATCCCCCCCCCCAAAAAAAAATGTCTTTTATATCCTTATACAAAAATACGTAGTTGGTCTGCCTTGGTTGATGGGTTGGTGTAGGCTGCATCAGTCATAGAAGTCGCACTTGCATCATTCTCCATGATGCATGGTACCCCAAAAGCACTGAACTAGGATTTTATTCCTTACATATTGATCATATACTTACACAATAAATTACAAACTACCTCCTCAGTAACAACCTCAGAAACCCGTCAACGTGCTGCAGTGTGGGATAAATTTGACAAAGAGTATAATAAAAATGGGTGTATGCATACACATAATGTCAATATGTATATATTGATGTTAAAATAGAATTTTTATTAGTTTGAGTATGATGCTGTTGTGGAATTATGGCTAGTTAGCTATACGTGGACTCTAGGCTGTGGGGTGAAGTCCCTTCTTTGGGAGGTCTTTCTAAGGGCTCCTAGCCTGTATCTACACTAAGGTTTGGAGGAAACCACGGAAAACCCTGAACGTTTAGGTCGGCAAAAGCGATATAGTTTCAAACTAGGCACCTCCCGTCAGTCCCCGGAGTTCAGAGCACTGTGTGCTCGGCCACTGGTGGGGCTCCAGGGTATTAGCTTGCCATTGTGGTACATTTTAAAAATATTTCTATTGCAAAACTGAAACAACAGATTTTAACAAAATCGGAGAGGTTTAATGTTGTTTATATGGCACATTCACTATACATTTAGTTAGTAGTATACAATTTATACATTATTTGCTTTTTAGCTTTTTTTTTTTTTTCTTCCAGAACCTTTTTATAAACCATTCCAAATCTGTAATGTTCTTTTTGAGGTATAATGCAATATTTAAACATTTTTTAAAGCAATTAAATTATGCCATTGATTCAAAAATATTAAATTGTATCTTTGCAAGTTACTAGTGCTAAGAAGTATCCCAAAAAAAAAAAAAAAAAAAAAAAAAGCAGTTGGAAGTTTATGTTAAACTTTTCTAAAAAGTTTTGAAGCCGATTGTAAGCTGCTATGGACATTTGGCCTTCTTCACTAGACTAGACAGCGGCACATACCTCTACCACCCACAGGCCATTATTGGCTCATGACACCTGCTCCATTAACCATCCAACCCAGTTGCACGGTGAAAAATAAACCATCAATTCAGTTTTTAAGGATAAGAATTGTGAAAATTTACTTATTTTAAATATTTTTTTAATTGCGTGAACATGACATCGGAAAATGTTACTAATGGATTTTAATTAGTATGCGTTATCATATTTTCAAGAATGTTTATTTGATAATTGAATGCTTCCATCGTGTTATGAGTATTTTAGTCCATAATAAGTTTGATTTGTCATAACTGCACAAAAAAAATTGAGTTAGGTAAGGGTTTTTTTTTTTTTTTTAAACAATGTAGCATACTATTATTCAAAAGAAAAAAAAAAGCATTCACCTAACTCAATTTTTTGTTTAGTTATGATCCATTGTTGCACACATGATATACCTGTATATGCTTACAATACTGTAGAATCACCCTGTTGCATTTCCTATGTGTACCATCATATTTTCAAGAACTTTAATTTGTAAAGAAACCTATATAAATACATATTCAGAATTGTTTCATAACATTCATCAATTAGACTTTAAGATTAATTGATGGCCCACAATCTGAAAAAGGTTGTGCATAATACTATTGTTACTGCATTTGATTAATATTTCAGTAAAGTTTTATTTCTGAAATCTTCACTTTTAAATTTGTAAGTCAGTTTGTAATCAGTGAATTTTGCTTTGCTTCCAAAATCATCTTATTGGCACAGAATTATTTTATTTCCATACCAATGAAATATTTTATTTGCAGATTTATACGATTAACAACTAGAAAATTACCAGTTGTCAATACACTTTTTGTACAGTTAAACTTATTTTTTTTTAATCTAATCTAATAAATGCAATTTCATTTTTAAAAATCTGATTTAAATCAAATTAATCATATTTAAATTAAAAAAAATCTGATTAATTTGATATTTTTACACCCTGATAATAATAATAACAGGGTTGCTACCAGTCAGGGAATGTCATTTTGGTAAAAAAAAAAGTCAGGAAAAATTGCTAATTTTAGCCCATAACCTGGAATATCACTTAATGTGACCTGGAAAATTATCAGAAATCTGTGTTTGTAAGCATCAGTGTTTAAACTTACTTTGGGAAGCTGGAAATATTAAAGAAGGTATGCAAAGTTGCATAATCTGAATTTTTATTGCAAAAAATGTCTGAAACAGTCAGGGAATTCTTTTTCAGAAATCGAATAGCAACCCTGTAATAACATACAGGATTTCATGATTATCAATTAGAATTTTCAAGAAATTAAATCTAAATACTAAATACAAAATTTTAATTACTACTTACAAAAAAAATTTTTTTTAGTTAGTAAAATATGCCCCATTAATTATGTGATCAGAGTTGCCAACTCTCCTGATTTTGGCAGGAGACTCCTGATTTTTCATTGATCTCCTGCCAACCTGATTTAGGGTATATTTCTCCTGATTTTTGATAAATTGTTCATTTTCTGCTGATTTTTATCATTCGTCACATGAAAAATGCAATTTTTTGAATTTTAAATCTTTTTTTTTAAGTTCCGTCTTGGCAACCCTTCTCAGCATTTTTCTCTTTTCTGCAAACTAGTTCCAGAAACCCACACATATGGACATAAAAAAATTTGGGCTTCACTGACAAATGTATAATAAGAAGTGCAGCTTCATGTTCTAAAGCACATATGGGCAACCACTGATTTTCATCCAGCCTGCGGAACATATCATAACTTCGTATAAAACCCATATAATATAAACCATTCAAAATCCCATATAAATCCCAATTATACGGCCTGTGACTTCACTAACATCCTGAATTCGGCCTGCGACTTCGCTAACATCCTAAAATTTGGCCCGCAGCTTCTCAAAGGTTGCCCATACCTGTTCTAAAGCATTGCAATTTCTATCTTTTTCCATCACTCTTAAAAAATATTATTTTATCTTTCACATTGTTTTGTTTAATCCTCCAATGCCTCAAGTGTAAAAATTAACTCCGATTTTTATTTTTCTAATTTAATATTTTTTATGTTACCAAATTTTTTACAAGATACTGACTACCTAATAAAAGGCATGACCCAATATTAATTATTTTATGCTCAAAAAATACTATTTTTGGCAACAAATTGCATCAAAAATGCTTCTATTTTTCTCTCCAAAATGTAGTTTCAGCCGATACATCCTTGATCTTTTAAAATTTAGTTTTTTAATCGAAAGCAAGTCTCCTGATTTTTAGAATAAAATCTCCTGACTTTTGTCCTTGCCCGGTTGGCAACTCTGTGTGATGTACAAGTTTCAGCCTTTCATCATAAAAATACTCAGAAATATGTTTAAACAAAGTTGGTGTAAGGCTATACAATACTAAAATAATAACAAAAGTATTATGTATTTATCCAATCTTTTTTCTTTTGTAATTTGTGTATGACCTCTGAAACACAAAGATTCAGTGTGATTTTTTTTTTCCTTTGTAGGTCATTAAAAAATGGTTTTAGTCAGCATATATTTATTTACATATCTCAGACACTTTTTAGGATAAAATTCTCAAATTTTGTATATCACCAAATTCATGTATGGGAGCACGTTTCATGAACTGAGAATTCTTTTTGTGTGTGGACCATACGAAAATTTAATTTTGCATTTATTCAGATTTACCCTGTTGAAAAAAAAAATTGATACCATAAAATTCCCTATTTTTTTTATGTAACGTAATTTATTGTATACTTCTATGATCAATATTTAAGGTATAAAAGCCCAGATCAGTATGCTGTAAAATTAGATGGTGGTATTTATTATAAACTGTAGATAAATTTTTGGATATATTGCATTGTAAAAGCTGGGAGTGAGTTTGCTGACGAAAATGATGAAATACATAATTTGTTGTTTTATAAGCTAGTAAGAAATACACGAAGCAAGCACACTCTCGGTAAATTTGACAAACACAATGTCACCCTTTTTTTAAATGCATGTTAAGAATGAATTTGGAGAATCAAGAGTAGGGTGAAATTTCCATTGAAAATATGCACAAACATCTCATGAAATAGCAGGGATCACTCTAGAAATGAAAAAGAGCAGGGGGCACATTACAGAAAAAGGGCATATCATATCACACAAAAAGGGCAACTTTTGTAATTATTGTCTACAAACACACAAGGGTAGCTTTTATAAACATACTTTTATGTCCGAAAATGTGTTTTCTTAATAGCAATTTTTTAAGCAAATGATTAAACAAATTTTGAAACCAAATTTTTTCACTTAATGAAATCTACACTTTTACAAAAATTGTGTAAGGCGTCCATCATGCTTTATTTCAACAACAACAACAAAACAAAAAAAGCATTAAAAAAATTAAATTTTGTAAGCGCAAAATAACGGGAATCCGGTTTTGCCGGCCAATTTTTCATAATCACGCCAATTTTTGGACCCGAAAATGACCAAAAACATTGTTTTAGATTCAAATTTTATCGTTTTCAGCGTCACTGCAACTTTTCTCTCTGTATATATGCTAGTCTGCAACTAGTGGAGGGGAAACGGGACATTTGCCCCAGGCATAGTGCTGTTATGTCAAAATTGAAAAGGAAAGAAGGGAGCGCCAAAACAAAGGTTTGTTCCGGGCAACTTGACCTCTAGTTGCAGCACTATATGCAAAACTTTTGGAAATATTCTGTAATAAGAACGCCAGTTTAGATAAGACGTGTCTGAGGGAAAAATAAATTGCAAGTGTACGACATATAAAAAAAGAGGGGGGGGGACGATATTTTTTCCTATCGTGGGCGACGGCAAAGGATTTTCTAAACAGGCAAGAAGTCTTATAATTATTGTTGTGTAATATTCGCAATTACATAATTATAAAATAACTCCCGACCCTTCAGGGATCGGAAAGAATTTGACCCTCTTGCACACATTTTTAATTTCCCAATCGGTGATTTCAAAATAGTCTCAATGGCTCTCCCCACTGCGCATTTTCGCACGACTTTCATTCTCGCAATTGTCGACGATTTCATTTTTTTGGAGGGGCTGCAAAATAGACACAAATTTTATATTGACAGTTCCCACCCCTATCTCCGCCTAAAATAGCCCTGTACATGGGCGCCGGCAGAATATTTCCCAGGGGAGGGGGCAAAGACTACTTTAACATATGGTTACCACATTGGAAAGAGCAAAAAAGCAAGGGAAAACACTGCATACAAAAATCCAAAAATTGCCCTATGCCGCCGGCGCCCATGGCCCTATAGAATAATCATCAATTGGTCATCAATTTGGCCCCTATGCTGACCGGAAATTCGATATTTTCAAGTAGTATTTCCAGACTGCTGCACACCCTGTCAATGAATCAATTTTTCCCTATTCTTTTTAGTACATCGATGGGGAGGAGTGTGTGTGTGTGTGTGTGTGGGGGGGGGTTTACCCAGACTTGGAATTGCCCTTGTATTGAACTTTCCGTGCAGCCAGCCTTAAGTTTGGATGAATGCGTTTTGAAAATCTGAAAAAATAAACAATAACCAAGTGGCGTTTATTAATTACTTACAGCATTTATAAAACACGGTAAAACACCATTTACAGTAGGAAATAATTTATTGTTATGACTATTCTTCTGGATGACAGATTGTTTCTCTAATGAGATATTTTATGACCTCAAGCTATAGCGAATGGTTTTAACCCTCTCCTCAGGTCGGGAAGGAGAAGAGCAGCGACTGAGCAGATGTCCTCCCCCCCTCCTCCCCACACATCATTGATAAGAGAATAAACAAATCAACTTCGTTGTTGTTGTTGGAGAGAGGCTTTTGTGGGGTCTAGCCGAGCGCCAGCAATGGTAAGGAGAATCAAAGAGAAGGGGAAACAAGGAGGGGTGGAGAAAAGGAGAGCGGCATTTTGATTGAAAAAAAAAAAAAACAGAGGGCGGAATTTTATCAAGAAAAAGGGCAAGGAGGGCGGCATTTTACCGGAAAAAGGGTGCCAGGGCAGGCCACCCCCCTGAAACGCTCTAGAGTGATCCCTGAAATAGCAAATGTATTTTTTAGACAGTATCCATTTTATAGTGTGTTCATGCTGTTCTATAACACTATTATGAAGACCTACTTGACAAAGAAGGAAAAAGTAGACTTGTGACCTTTTGAACCGATGTGATTCCATCACTACAGTCGACCCTCGATAAACTGCCACCCTCTTTGTTCGCCAGTTCAGGTTTCCTTTCTGTGTTTGTGGATTTTAAAAATGCGTTAGTCAGAGTTTGGAGAGCTGTATTGCTCAAAAGGCTGGTTTCATGTGGCATTTCTGGCAACTTATATAAAAGGATTAAGAATTTCCTTGACCAGAGATTTATTAGTGTTAGGTATGGCCATACTTTGTCTGGCTTAGGCAAACTAGACTAGGTTAACTTATATAATTTAAGGTACTTAAAAGGACTCAAAAAAGCATTGCCCTCCAGTGGATTCCCTGCCATTGTGCATTTATGAAAATGAGCAGGCAGACAGGCTTGCTAAAGCGGATCTCTCATATCCCAATCTGACTCTCCTTTGCCTCTGCACTGCATCAAAAGGATTATTTTCAGTAAAGTAAAAATTAATAGAGCCTCCCTGTATAGTGATGTATCTGTGGGTAAGAGGTGGAATGTCTTGCTCAACAAGAGTAGTAGAGTCCCCAATTCCCTGCCTCAATCTGTTGGAGTTGCTTGCTTTTGTTTACTTACTGGACATGACTATTTGCAGAAGCATTTATATTGCATTGGAGTCAAGGATTCGGCTTGTTACCCTCTGTGCGACCACTCTGATATGAATGTTGACCACCTCAAGCACTGCCCTATTATTTTAAAGTTTCTTGAAGACAACTCTATGGATGCTAATTTTAATTCATTTTATGCTTTATCATCATTTTATTGGGCTGCTCATCAACTAATGGCAGAGATACTGAAGATGGACGTAGGATTTAAAAAAAAAAAAAAAAAAAGTTCCGGGAGAAAACAGATTAGCTCCTTTACATACCTACGTGAAATTCCCTCGATAAACTGCCCCCTCGACTACCACCATCCGCCGTTCACTTTTTAGAAAAAAGTTGATTTTTCTATTGCAAAACAGACTATTTAAACTGCCAATGACTGCTGATAGTGAAGTTCCAAATATCAATGGATTTTCTTCCTCACATTGTTGGGAAACAGATGTGATGTATCAAGCCAGATTAACCCTCCTTTATGATTGTGGGTGACACAGCTTCAATATCCCACCCAACCTTCCTCTAAAGGATTAAAATGAGGCACTTCAATCAAAGCAGTATAGTGAGTTATTTTGAACTGAACCAAGACATTGGTAGTCTTTCCAAAGACCTAAAACTTTTGAAAGCATACCATGAAATGAGGCCTAAAGTGATGTGTTTTCAAGAATGATCACCGACAGTGCCAATGAAACTTTGATCAGGAACAATTTTCAAACCCGGGTGGTTTTCCTTAGGTTGCACAAATGGATGCAATCACATCGAAAAAATAGAAATGAGTTCAGTCCAGGCCCGGACTGGCCAGAGTGTCAGACTGTCTGCAGATGGGTTTGCCCCCAAACAGAAAAAAGAGAGAGAATTTAAAAAAAAAAAAAAAAAAGACGTATACTAATAGCACTTGAATGAAGTTTGACACATACAAAATTTTTTGCAGCTGCAATTGCGACCCAGAAGGCTTCAAAACACTTCATTTTAAAAGTAGTTCTCAAAAATTTTTGAGAGAGGATTCCCGAATGAACGAGGGATTAATTAATATGAATGACGCATATTAATTAATAGATCAATATTTTATTAATGCATTAATTATCGATCATAATTAGTTAATAATAATACCATACATCCTCCATACCTCGAAAGTTAATACATCCTATTATTTATCGGCTACACAATAACCCCCCTCCCCCCCTCTTCTCTTGAGACGGACGAGCCCCTATCCTTCCAGTCCGGGCCTGGTTCTGTCGAATTTGAATTTTTATCGCCGAATGTTGTGGGATTATAAAATCATTTGAAGCACACTACAGAAGATTTTTAATGAAAAAAAAGCTGTAAACTAAATAAACCGAGATAATTGCATGACGTTAAAAAATGTCATTTATCTTTATAAAAAGGCATGGGACTGTGTGACCAAAGAAACAATAGGAAACTGTTGGAATCACACTGGATTACTAAATTACCAGTGGCCTAAAGAAAGTAAATGTGTATGTGTGTGGGACCGAAGAAGATCTGAAAATGGATATGGAGCAAGCTCGTTCACGAATTTCCATAACTATGTCAGAAGATTTTATCAATGTCAATTTTGTAGAAATTGTTACTGAAAATATGGCAGTTGATGAGATTGTGGACTTTTTAAAACCTAAGCCATATGTAGATACCGAACAAGAGGAAAGTAATATTGAAACTGAAGAAAATGCCATATAAAGAAGCCCAAGATTATATTTATAAATTGAGCTATTATTTTGAACAGCACAATAAAACTGACATAGGGTGTTACATTTGGAGAAATGTATAGATTCATTTTGTATGGCAAATCAAAATCAGACTATTTTGAATAATTTTAATTCTGGATAATTAAATAAAGGTATGTTTATTCATTCAATCATTTTATCAAGCTCATTTGTTTCCCTTTGAATAAATGCAGATTACTTTGATGGAAAATTACTTACTCCATGTGTTTTTCTTAAAAGTATATAAATTCGTAGCATTAGCTTTAAATTCTCTTTTTAAACTGCCACCCTTGCTTACTGCCAAAAATACATTGAACCAAATATGGCAGTTTAACGAGGGTTGACTGTACATACCAATGGCAGAGGCTGCCCCACAAAAGGTGAGGTGACTTGCCTCAGGTGCTCCTTATCTGAGACCAAATTGACCATTAGAAACAGTTTGACTTTCAAAAATTAAAGGACTCCAAATGTCACAAACAACTGAATACAGCTTTAAGCAGTGTGACCGTTGGTGTTTTTTGGGACACTCTTTATATTGATTCTTGAACAAATGACACTTCTATATGCACACATGTTTCAGCACAAGAGGGCTGAAAAGGAGAATGCAGTAATTTTGATGACTTTATAGTCACTTCGATTTTAAAAGAAAATTTTCCGTGTAATAATGTCAAAATCATGTTAATTATCAAATGAGTGAATTGGATAGGCACATGCAAGTGTTTTTGTATCTTACGATTACATATCTTTTCAGTTCTTCCTGGCTAGCCACCTGTGCTGATGATGCATATGTCTGTGTTTCTGATGTAGGAAAAGAGGAGCCATCTATAATGTAAGCCCCCCCTTTTTTTTTTGTATGTGAATGTATGTAGAATTATCTGAGATACCAGTGTAAATGTTCCTTAAGACAGAGATATTGATATATTACTCATATTTCCTCCTTAAGTATCAAATGTTAATTTGGAATCTAATTCAAGTATTGCAGCAGTCATGTACTTGAAACTAGCTGTGTAGCAGCATTGCCCATGTGCATTAGTGTTAGGTTATTGCTTGTTAAGAAAAAATGTAAGCTGATTGGCTAAATGATGTAGCCCATGTAATGATGTAGCTGATGTAGCCCATTGACTAATTTAGCCCATTGGCTTATTTTTATAACCACTAATGCATAAAGTAAATATAAATTTAAAAAAATAATAATAATCTTCTTACATGTGCAATTCTTCAGTTATACTTTTCTTTGTGATATCTGAGAATCGTAACACTTTATAAGGATAGGTTAATTTTCGTAAGCAGAATTCTTTCTCTTTAATTTTGTTAGAATTGGATTTACTTACAGTATTTTTCTTCTCTCTCTTTGCAGATATAAAGATGACAGGCATTCTGATTTTGTTAGAGGTTTAGTTTGGAATTCTAAAAATGACTTGATTTCATGTGCTTGGGATAAAAAAGTTTTAAAACATGTTATCAGCAAAATGGATGTGTAAATGTTTTATTGTAGTCATTTTTATATAAATTTTTTAATTATCTCTATGAGTTTTTATTTTATTTTACTTAATCATTTTCTGCTTCTTTTTATAAAGTTTAAAACATGTACATGTAGAAGCAATTAGATCAAAAGCATGACCTAAAAGTGTGCCAGGAAAACTTCACCTTCACACCAAACTTATCTTCTTCATTTGATAATATTTAAATAGTATAAAATTTATGCCTTTTTTCAATGAAGATAAATTATTAAAAGAACTATGTTGCATAATGGGAAGAGCTTTCGAATTATTTTAGCGGCTGGCACCTCTGTCTCATAATGTCAATCTGCCCCGAGTTCACCATTTCATTGTAACTTTGAAAATATCACGTAGTTTACAGATGTTCCTATCAGAAGATGCAAAAATTTTAGTGCCCCATGAATGATTTATAAATGCTAATATTTATACATTTTAGTTATTAGTGTTTCATGACTTTCGTATTTTGAAGACCTTCACCATTAAGAAAACTCTTTTTGGATCACCCTCTATCATAAAAAGATGAAAATGGTCTGTAAATTTTCCTACAAATTTTACACTTTCTGTGAAATGTCTGTGTGTGTGTGTGTGGAGAGAGAGACGACAGAGTGGTTTTTCATAGTCGGCCATCACCGTCGGTGTTTGAGCGGGAGGAGGAGATGGCACGACTCAGTAAGGTCTCTGGTGTAGAGGCTGGCCATGCTGAAGCTCAGCTCGTAGTCGGGCAAAGAAAATTAGTTCTTACATGTTTACATTATTTTATTGGACAATTTGACTCTTTGGCAGTTGTGGCCTGCGAATTTTTTTTTTCCTGGGCTGTGTTAGCCTTTTTATTAACTTTTGAGGTCGTGTCACATGACCCATTCAGATTGCAATTATTAGCCTAGCCCAGGGGTTCCCAAACTTCCCCCCCCCCTAAAAATACTTCGCGGCACCCTTTTCAGGCTAAAAACATTTCGGGGCACCCTTCTCAGGCTGAAAACGTTTCGGGGCAGGTTACCTTTAAAGCAATATTTACTATAAAGGCTAACTATAACTATTATACTATAAAGGCTAACTATTACACTCTCTTGGGAAAGGGATATAGAATTTTGACACCCCCCCCCCCTCTATTTCAGGATGTTCCTGTAAAAGAGAGGTGACTGGGCACTGAACTCTCTCGAACTTGACAAAAATATTTTTGTTTCGCCTACTTGATCATCGGCTTGGCAAACTTTTTTTGTGAAATATCGGTTAGGATTTTTTTATTATTATTATTATTATTATTATGCATCTCCAACTTACTTTTCTTTATTATCTCCACAGCACCCCTGGTAAACGCTCGCGGCACCCAGTTTGGGAACCTCTGGCCTAGCCCAAAATCTCGGCAGCAGTTTTTCAAGGTTTGTTGTGACAGTTAAGATGTCAGATTTACTGGGTGCTGGGATCGTCTACAAAATTACGAAGGAATTGCAAGGGGCTGTGTATTAGTTGCGGTTAAAGCGAATTACCTTTGTTCCCTACTGAATTAAAACTGTGCAGTTCTAGAAATTTGGGATTTTAGTGGGCTTTTGATTTATTATGTTAATATAAGTTTAATTCAATATACTGTTTTTTCACGGATGAAACAACAGTATATTGAATTAAACTTATATTGGTTTTCTGAAATTCATGACATTTTTACTCAAATGCACATGAAAATAAAATTATATATTTTCCAGTGACGTGCATTCCACCCAAGCAAACCAAGCAGTGCTTGGGCAAACGAAAGTAAAACACTACTATGTATTGCTTTTAATTTTTGCTTTCGTCATAGATATAAAGCAAAATCTATTTTATTTAATTTACACACATACATTCATAGTTTGTTTTAAAATAAAGAGAAAAGTCAGATGGATAAACAAGCACTGTTTCAATCGTCAATCACGAAATCAACCCATCTACAAAGACTGCTGAAGGGGGTGTTACTATGGAAACCTGACATCATCAGAGGACTGACCAATTAAAGACAACCCTCCTGCACTTCTCTTTTTCCCTTCTCTGACATGAACCCAAGCAGGGTCCATTTTGCATCGGCTGAATTTGCATTCCGCGATTTTCAAGTACTTTCTTTTATGATTTGATAGACTCAAAATAATTTCATAACCTTATTTTTAAGTTATAAAAATCTTCAGCTTTGTCTTATTTTAGACAATATGGCTGATTGTACAAATGATGTTATAGCTGACTTAATGAAAAATCCGTTTTATAGAAGAACTTTTGAAGAAAAGAAAACTCTGATTGCAAAGGAAGACCATTGCCTAATTTAACACAACAACTAAAAAGCATCACGCGGCATTTTCAAAGTGCTAATTATGAAAGGTGTGAATGGCTTACAGGAAGTGTTACTGTTAACAAACTATTTTGTTGGAACTGCCTACTGTTTAGCAGCTGTGATAAAAGTTCAACGGACAACTGGCTACAACAAGTTGAATAATTTAACAAAAGCAATACGAGATCATGGATACGTAGCTGTTACCCATATCCGTGCTTCCATTGCAATGGCAACTTTTGGAACTGTTCAAATTGAGACTGAACTAAGTGACCAAATAAGTCTTAAGCATCACAATGAAAATGTAAATCGCAATAGGGATATTTTGAAAAGACTTATAAATGCCGTTAGCTTCCTTGCAAAACAAGAACTTGCTTTTCGAGGTGATGATGAATCCAAAACTTCGGAGAACCGTGGAAATTATTTAGAACTCCTGGATTACACTGCTCAGTACGATCCTCTTCTAAAAAATCATTTAGAAACTTCGACAGTGTTCAAAGGCGTATCAAATCGAATTCAAAATGATTTAATTGATTCTATCGCTTATGCAGTAAGGAAGAAAATTAAATTCCAACAAAAAAAATCTGATTTTTTTTTTGCTTTTAGCAGATTAAACAACTGATGTCTCCAACAAATCGCAATTTTCTATGGTTTATTGATACGCATTTGAAGGGAAAGTAGCCGAAAGATTCGTGTGCTTCCGAGAAGTCAGTAAAGATAAGACAGCGGCAGCTCTCTCTAGTCTTATTCTGGATCACATAAAAGAATTCTCTGATTGCAGTAGAAAACTTGTTGCCCAAAGTTATGATGGAGCTGCAGTCATGGGCTCCTCTTTACATGGTGTGCAGTCTAAAATTAAGACATGTTATCCTCAAGCTCTCTTTGTGCACTGTTATGCACATTGTCTTAATTTAGTGCTTTCCCATACTGCTTCAAACATCCCTGAATGTAGACTCTTTTTTGCTACATTGAGCAGTCTTGCAGCATTTTTCACACGATCACCAAAGCCCTCAAAATTTTTAGATAACTTTTTAGGGAGCCGGTCACCTCAAGTTTGCCCTACAAGATGGAATTATTCATCAAGAGTTGTAAACACAGTTCACGAAAAAAAAAGAAGAGCTCTGTCAAGTTTTCAATGTGATGTTAGAACATTTCTCAGAAGTTGAAAAGGATATTCTTGTTATAGTTCAAGGACATTTTTTTAATTTAGAAAATTTTGAATTTTGTTTTTTTCTTGCAACTTTTCATCGTATATTTTCCCAGACTGATGTTTTGTTCAATGTGCTTCAAAATACTGCTTTAGACATTGTTTACTGCAGAAAGAAAATAGCAGAAACTTAAAGGTTACTGCAATCTCAGAGGAGCTGTTTCGAAGAGGTATACAACGAAACTGTTTCTGATGTCGGATATCCACGAAAACGAAATTCTTCTGAAAACTACGAAACTAAATATAAAAGACTATATTTTTAAATATTTGTTAACGTTGAACAACATTTTAATACCAGATTCCAGGACTATGGAAAACTCACATTTTTATCTTTACTGGATTATTCCAAATACGATCTTACGCTCGAGCTTTTCCAACTGATGCCTTAAAATGTTTAGTTGAAAATTATGGCGATATTTTTGATGATGTTCGCTTGAAAAATGAGTTGATTGTTACTTACAGTTCAACAGAATTTGCTAATTAAACACCTTCACAGCACATGAAAATGTTAGCATCGTCTGCTCTAGGAAAATTCATGCCGCAGTTATATTTATTAGCATTGCTTGTATGCGTGTTACCTGTGTCTACCTCAACAGTGGAAAGATCATTCTCCGCATTGAAAAGAATAAAAAACTATGCAAGAAATAGAACTGGACTGAAAAGACTTTCAAATCTTGAACTCATATTAATTGAAAGTGATTTACTAAGTACTTTAAAAGAAAAAAATGCATTTTTTAATACTGTGATTGATCATTTTGCCTCTAGTGATCGAAGAATGGAATTCACTTACAAATAGAAATAAATGTTTGATTTTCTTTATAAAAAAGGTTTTATTTTCATTTCTTATGCCCCTTTCAGAAGTTGAGTATTTTAAGGTTGTCCTTCAAAGAAATCCTGCAAATTTGAAGTTGTTGAAGAATTCAGTTGCGATAGACTAAATAAGATAAAAAGTTTATACATTCTTTTTGCAAGCTGTAGTATCTACTATTACAAACGTTGAACCTACAGCAGTCATGAAATAGAAAGAACATACAGTATTCAGGGATGTGCCAGCTGCTCCAAATTGTGCCAAATCAATCCTGTTGTGCCAATCTGCTACAAAACGATCGTTTTTGGACAATTTTGCTCCAAATTCAGCAAAACTGCCACATTTTTAATTTTCCCATATATGTTTAAACGTTTATAAATCTCCCGAATTTTTACAAAAGTCATCACACATTCTAAGCATTCTAATTTCAATCTTTCTTTATTAATCTTAAAGATGAATATTTTTTCTTTGGCATCCTTTTGTTTAAACCTCCAATGCCTTAAGAGTAAAAATTGACCTCTGTTTTAAATTTAATTTTATATAAATTTGTAAATTTTCATTACCAAATTTTTTATTAGCTGCTGATGGTAGTTAACCCATTTGTGCCCAGATATGTTTGAGACTTTCTTTGATTTTCGCTAATACCAGCAATAATAGATGAATTTCTGATGTCAACTTCTTGAGCAAGGGGGTCATGTTAAATTATTATGTGGAGTTGAGGTTCTATACTCGTGAATAAAGGCTAGGAAAAATAAATAACGCTTTCGACTGATAGCGAAAATGCCGTCCCAAAAAAGGGACGCTAGGCATAAATGGGTTAATATAGTTTAGTAAATATTGTATTTTTGATTTAAAATAGATATTTTGTATAGCAATGTATAAAATAACTGAATTTTTTATTTATTTCATAAGCTTTTGGCTCCCACCCCCCCAAAAAAAAAAACTATAAAAAAAAACTGGTTTTTTATAAGCCAAGAGTTTTTAAGAACCTCCTTAATTTTCATTTTTTTTTGATTGCCATTCTTTGACTTTTCTCTTTCCCTCCAAAAATAAATTTTGTATTTCAAAATTAACATTCTTATGCTCCAAAAGTGACTTTTTCTTGCTCCAAATTGCTCCACTAATCTGTTTTTCTTACTCCAAATTGCTCCAAAAATGTCTTTTTTCTTGCTCCAAAATTTAATTTCAGCTGGCACATCCCTGAGTATTTTGCAATATTTCCCTAAACGAATAACTTTTCGGTCTCTTTTTGAAACTAATTTTCATGCATAAGAATTTTTTTTTAAACTTGTGTGAGATATATTGATTTAATCTTAGTTTCGGCACTTAGTGTATTTGGCAAAGAAGCATTATTAATTTTTCCCAGTGTTTAATATTAATGGTTTGTTTTTAAAGCTATTCAAAAGTCCTGTGGTGTTTATTGCTTTGTAAAAGGAACATCCAACTTAAAGGGCCTCTTAAAATCAAGGGCCTGGGTCAAATGCCCTTCTTTCCCCTGCGATAATCAGGGCCTGTTAATAATGTTACTGCTTGGGTGAGTTGTTGAGTTACTGCACGTCCTGATATTTTCACAATAAGATATCATATGCAAGTGTTACAATGTATGTGGGAAATTAAATTTGTACAAAAGTACACATACAATATTAAACTGCTTTACTAAATTAAAAGCAAATGGCACACAACATTTATAAATAGCTTTTAGCTAATTAAAATGATCTTCACATTCTGTGGAAGAGCATATGACATCCTAAAATTTTACTGGTGTGAAGAATTAGATATATATTTCCAAAATATGTTATTTTGAAAAGAGAGGAAGCGCCTAAAAATTTTGTCATATCAAAAAGATTACCCTCAATACTTAAAATGATTAAGCAGCAGATAAAACGACTTATATTTTCCAAAGGAAAACAAGCTACTTAAAAAAATAGGGTAATCAATTTTTCATTGTCAACTAATTAACAAAAAATAGTATTAAAAATTCAAAATGCTATTATAGGAAAATTTTTACAAAATGTACCTTTTAGAAGTATTTATAAATTATTTCCACAAATAAAGTGGTAAGAGCTGCTTTTTAAATGATATTGTAAATTAATATTCACTTGACTGTAAAATTCTAAAATGATTTTTGATCTTTGAATAGAGCAACTTCCTTTTAAACCGGTTCCATTATATGGCAGACATTTTTTTCTTCTCCCCCTCCCCCCTTGTGATGGAAATGCAGAGTGATAAAATACTGAACCAACCTCTAAAACCTCATGCAACTGATTTTTGCTTTTAATTATAATTTGATGTACTTTTTTTTATTTTTTTAAATGCAAAATGTTCATCTTAAGAGTATTGCAGCAGGAAAATCATTTCGTCTCAGCAAAATTGTCATTTTGGCTCTCATCTCAGCTGAAATTACTTATTGGCTCAGATTGTTTCAATAAAATTAACTATATTACTCAGTTTGGCTTGTGGCTCAATAAAAATTGTAAAAAACTTACCTTATACTTTAAATATAAAAAATCTGATGTGTCCAACACATGACTTCCTTGCACGTCCATTAGATCAAAAATATTTTCGATGCACTTCCTCTAAATTTATTTGTTTGAAAGAGATAAAATATCAATAATAGTAAGGTTTAGCGATTTCTAGCCAAATATTTCGATATCGCCAAGCTGAGTTCAATTTGAAAGATTTCCTTCTGACACTTTATTTGGCGATATTTCACCAAAAGCCGACAAACTTGAGATAGTCAGCGAGATTTTGGGGATAGCCAAAGTAGTCATTGACCACAGACTTTCAATGAATTGAATGCATCCATACACCTCAATGTATTTAAAGTCATTTGGCTCACCCTGTAAATAAATTCTCAGTCGATTGCTGTCAAAAAAGATATTGAAAACAGTTAGATATTACAATAGTTCTAAATACAAAGTTAAAAAATCTGATGTGTCAACACATGACTTCCTTGCACGTCCATTAGATCAAAAATATTTTCGACGCACTTCCTCTAAACTTATTTGTTTGAAAGAGATAAAATATCAATAATAGTAAGGTTTAGCGATTTCTAGCCAAATATTTCGATATCGCCCAGCTGAGTTCAATTTGAAATATTTCCTTCTGACACTTTATTTGGCGATATTTCACCAAAAGCCGACAAACTTGAGATAGTCTGCGAGATTTTGGGGATAGCCAAAGTAGTCATTGACCACAGACTTTCAATGAATTGAATGCATCCATACACCTCAATGTATTTAAAGTCATTTGGCTCACCCTGTAAATAAATTCTCAGTCGATTGCTGTCAAAAAAGATATGGAAAACAGTTAGATATTACAATAGTTCTAAATACAAAAGTTCAAAAATCTACGGGTTAAAGTTTTAGTGTTATACAAAATACGAAATAATTTTTGGCGCCAAATTTGGCGATATTTCGGCGAAACTCGTCAATGTCGACGAAATTTGGCGAGATTTTAAGCATAAACCAAACAATGACAGATTATCGCCAAATTTGGCGATATTTCGCCAAAACTCGCCAAGAACGCTGACAAATGGCGATACTTTGGGCATGGACCAAATGACTGACTATCGCCAAATTTGGCGATATTTCGCCAAAACTCGCCAAGGTCGAGGACAGACGGCGAGTTTTTGGGCATGTACCAAACAATGACTGTCTACAGTTGTATTATATTGAAGATGTCCATAGACATTAAAGTACTAAAATTCTTTTCGGTGGTCCTGTAAATAAACTCTCCAGTAGATTGGAACCAAAAATCGAGATGCACAACTAGATGTTACAACATTCTTATATATGAAATTTCATAATAGTTTTTGAGATTTGAGAGTTAAATATGCACACACGTACACCAAAAGTCGCCAAGCTTGGCGACTTTTGGCATAGTTCTTGAAGGAGGCACGTGACCGTGGTCGGACCATTACCTAACTTATGTGGTAGGACGGCATTGTGCTTGAAATGGATGAATGCCCCTAAAATTGCCATTGACCGTAATGTATTGGAAATCTTTTGAGTGTTCCTGTAGCAGAACTACAAATGATAAAGACACTTTTTTTAATGGAGAAATTCATTTTCTAACTCTTTACAGCATACATCAGTCCTGAGTCGTTTGAAATAGCCCAATACCTCTAAAAAACGCTTTGATGAATTTTGACCCATAGAGCGTAATGTATTTCGAATCTTTTGGGCGGTTCTGTAGATAAACTATCCAGTCGAATGGAATCGAAAGGGGAGGTGCACAACTAGATGTTACAGCAATCCTAAATATAAAGTTTCAACATTCTACGCCTAATAGTTTTTGAGATATGCGAGTTTAATGAGTTTCGGCCCATTGAGCGTAATGTATTTCGAATGTTTTGGGCAGTCCTGTAGATAAACTATCCAGTCGAATGGAACCAAAAGGAGAGGTGCACAACTAGATGTTACAACTATCCAAAATATGAAGTTTAGACGTTCTACGCCTAATAGCTTTTGAGTTAGGCGAGTTTAATGAATTTCGGCCCATAGACCGTAATGTATTTCGAATCTTTTGGGCGGTCCTGTACATAAACTATCCATTCGATTGCCACCAAAAGGGGAGGTGCACAACTAGATCATAGAACAATCCTAAATATCAAATCTCAACATTCTACGACCAATAGTTTTTGAGATATGCGAGTTACATACATACGTACGTACGTACGAACGTACGTACGTACATACGTACGTACGTACAGACGGCATGGAAAAACTGGCCACAGCAGACTCGCCGCTGGTCAAAATGAGTTGCAGACGCGTTAATATGATCGTGCATGCTAGCCTACGATAGGATGCATCGAAAAAAATTTTAAAATTAAATTTAGAGGTAGTCAAAATCGGTTTTTTTGTCGAAATTTGGCCCCCAAAATTTTTCGGGATCACATTACTTCCTTATACTACGTACAAGGAAGTAAAAATTATACTTAATACCTGATTTTATACTTTAAATGTGTTTTATATACCTTTTATAATAAATATATATACAGTTGAATCCTGTTTTAACAAAATCCAAGGGAACAATGAAGTAGTTACGTTGAAATAAAATTTCATGACTGCTGGGATCAGGGATGGCCTAGGACATGTGCAGCAGGCTCCAATAAGGGTGCCTACCGGTCAGGAAAGTGGGAAATAGGCCAGGAAAGTGCAAAATGGGCTTGGAAAATTCTCCAAAATTATAAATTTTCCTTCGTCTAAAAGTTTCATGTTTTTTTTTTTAAAATCTCTTTGGAGTTTAGAGAGTGAAAAATGCTGATAAAGATAATTTATGTTCAAATAGAATGAATGATTCAGAATGTTTGGGAGGGCGATGTATGTGATGCTCATACCTTTCACATTCTGTGGTGAGGTGTTTCTTGTGACAGAAGAGCCAAAAAGCTATCTGTCTGTGATCAGTGATAAAATATAGAAATTTTCACTTGTTGTATAGTTCTTTATTCTTGCAGATTTGAAGTGTAGTAGATTAAAAGATAAAACTTTTTGTCTGAAATTCGGCGTCTGCATTTAATATCATTTAGATATATTACACAAGTACCGTCTGTAACACAAGTAGTGTTGGTCACTATTAGTGAAATCTGAACTAACCGTAGTATCTTACTTATAGTATTTTTTTTTTATATATAACTTAAATACATCAATAATTGTATTACAGTTGAAAATTTATTTCAAGTAAGTTGTAGAAAAACATTACACTATAAAAAGGTTATACTGTTGAGGGATTTCCCAAAGTAAACTGCATCTGTGGTCAAGAAATTTTTTCTATAACCTCCCAAAAGTCTGTGCCAATGCACACTTGAGATTTTGAGAGAGGTGCCAAAGTGAGGAAAAAAAATATAGGAAAATAATATGGTAAAAACTAAAAATTTTGTCATTTTAAATGCAATTTAGCCATAAAATAATTTGTTAACAGTTTGCTTTTTACCCAAGTTACAGTACGATATGCCTATTTAAGTTAAGTATGCCCAAAAGGTCAAAAGAATTGGCATATACGTAATCTGGGGGGGGGGGCAATTGCCCCTGCAGTTGTAAAAATTGCCCCCTAGTCTAAAAAGTTAGGGGGCAAAGTTATGATTTTGAACACAAATCATGCATTTATAACCCAAATATACTATCGGATTCTTAAAAAAAAAAAAAAATTCCCCTGCAAAAATCAACAAAAGAATAGTCACAGAAACTTTTCAACCCAACAGGAACAATGGCAGATTCTACCCAACGGCCAAGCTAAATAATTTCTAAGGAACGCAAAAATAGAGGGGCAGCGATTTTAAACTTGTCTGAAATTAATTGCTCAGCATTAGAAAAAAGACCTGTTGCTGTAAATAATGGGCAAAAAGAGGTCATTTTCAAAGGCAATGCTGTAATTAGAGTTTGTCGTGTGCATGTGCGCCCATAGTAATTTTCCTAGAGGGGGGGAAACTTCAAAAAAAATTTCTAGAGGGTGGGCAAATTTCAAACTTTTAACAAATTTAGTTCTGCCAGTGCCGGATCTAGGGGTAGGCAAGCCAGGGCCCCTGCCCCGGGTGCTGCTTGCAGAGGGGCGTCAAATCGTCTCTGAGACAAAGAAAACTTGACAAAAAATAGGATAGAGGGTGCCAGAAAGGTATGTTGTCCCGGGCGCCAGTTCTGCTCGGTCCGCCACTGGTTTTTGCCATCTGTTAACATCATGAGACATTAACCTAAAACTTTAGGGGGGGACAAGTGCCCTACCTTGCCCCCCTTATGGGCGCCCATGGTCGTGTGCCCCCTCACATGGGGCCGCGCCCCATCCCAAGAAACTGTAACCGATTTTGGCATTCCTTTTAGAATGTCTCCCGGTGTTTGTCCTCGCTTACCCCCGTTTAGTTGCTGCCCTGACACAGGTTGGGTCCAGTTTCTCATTTATATTTTAGTGAACCTAATTTTGGTGTTTGAAGGTAGTAGCAGAGAGACAATACACTTTTATGATCGTGCCCAACTTACTTGACTTGACAGACGACTAATTGCGAATTCAAATGCTACGCAGTTTAAGAGAACAAAAAACAGTCTGCGATTTTATGATTTATATCTGCTGCCAGGGGCACGTGCCCCAGACTTGTTAGGGGGCTCCAAAATAAGTTATGGTTCCACGGGAGGGGGTCGTTCTAGTTGTTTCGTTGTGAGAGATGTAAACTCTAGTTGCAGTACTATCTAAGTCAGTATTTCGATACCTTTAACCCTTTTAGATTTTCATGCAAAATACAGCAACAAATCACCTCATTACTTCCTACAAACAGCGTTTCTCCCAAGCAATATGGAGAAGCAACGTTCGGGGGCTTGAGATTTTGAGAGAGGTGCCAAAGAACGCACAGAAGGGGAACCTTCACAGCTATTGTTTATAGCGATCTGCCGATGTGCATATAAATCTACTTTCTAACATTTCAAAAAATTTGTTTAAAAGTCTAGCTAAGATAATATCTCAGAATATTAGTTTTCTTTAGTACATAGTATATGTACATTCACCTAATTTATATACCCCCCCCCTTTTTTTTTTCCCGTGAAAACGTCTTCAACTCAAAACCTTACATAATTTATCAGGGGTCGATCCAGGAATATTTTCCAGGGTCCCATTTTTGTAAAAACTGCATATTTTTGTGAGTTACAATGCTTAATTTTGTGAATTTCAGCACTTATTTTTGTGAATTTTTAAACCAAATTTTAATAAAAGTCACTTTTTTTGTTAATTGATGAAACACATTAGAATGTAGGGTAAACTGTCAATGAAGAGCAGTTTCAATCGACTGTATTTTTGTGAAGGGGTTCAGTTTAAATCTATTGTAATTTTGTGACAGGGCCACAAAACGGACCCAATTTTTGTTTGAATCGACCCCTGTCTCCCGCTTATGCTGAGCTTTTGGTTAATGAAATCATGTTAAAAGTTGTTCCAGCTCCTCAAATTATTAAATATCTTTTTCCACATTACTTTTCTAAAAATATTTACAATACCACCCCCCAAATAAATAAATAAATAAAAATAACGTACTGGACTCTTAAAAATTTAAAATTTTCTGTCCGAGTCAAGGAAAAACATGAACATTGAGCTCAGAATGCTGTAAATTTAAGAGGTCGCTAACATTCAAGAAAGTGCCATGTCAAGAAGAGAGCCAAGTCAAGAAGAGAGGTTACAGAAAATAGAAAATATGCTGTGCAATCAGTTCCATTGTAATGTATTTCAAATCTCGCAAGAAAAGTGGCTTTTTAACAAGGCATAAAATGATCGTTTTTCTGGACCTTCAAACGAAACTTGAGAACGTGTCATCACTAAATGACCATTAAGATCCTGTGAAAAGTAGAGTGGTTTAAATGCCGAACGCGGCCCTTTTATCTCCCATTAACTCAAAAATCAGCCACATCTGTGTTCACTTAAACAGACTAGGACCAGTTTTTCCCGCAAGCATGTTGACTTTGTGAGAGAAGGGAGCTTTAAAAATTTTTGTATGTAGCATGATGTTTTATATTTCAAGTCTGTTGTTAATCTTTATACGACCTTTGCTAACTGGTTGGGGGGGAAATATCCGACGAAGAACACGGGAGATGTCAAGAGGGTTGGAGGGATTATTGAATGAGCTGCAAAGGATGGACTACAAAGAGCTAAGCTAAATAAATGATGTCTGTGTGTCAAGTTTGGTTAAGTTAAATGAATTTTACCAGCCGAATATCTGTATCTTGCAGTGAAATATTAACTTGTTTTGTGTATGAGTACAGGTAAGTAGTTTTCGTAATTTTCATGTCAAATCAGTAAATTTCAAATAAAGTATTAGTCGGGAGAAAATACTACAATATACTGATCATTTGGGTTTTTTGTCAAGAATTCGTTAAGAAGACATCCATTACAGTTGCGCTTTGAGGGGGAAAATGTAGTTTTGTTTAAATTAAAAATGATGCCTCTCCTTACTTATTGGAAAGACCCTTTGAAAATCAAATTCTGCCACTTCAGTTTTTGACCGTCAAATGTTTCTTGACAGTCAAGCCCTGCTAATGTCCAGTGGCTGTGGAGTTTTCTTTTTGTAGTGAACACATAGATTTGCAATTTCCAATCCTTCCAATGAACTTTATTTTGGACGTACACACATATTTTACCGCTAAAAGCTGATTCGGTCCCCAGTGATATCAGTGGCTGTGGAGTTGGTTTGATAAAAGGGGAAAAAAGTAAGCCCTTTTATTTATTTTATTAATTATACTTATTGCACTATTTACTTTTTGTTTTCAAGAGTTAAAAATAACCGTTCTCAAATTTCATCCATTTTGGTACAGTATTTTTTCTATTGTTATAGAAGAAATATTTTATGATTTATTAATGACTATGTCATTTTATCTCTCACACCCTTTATTGAAAATTGTCTGAAAAATGTGTCCAAAAAATGCGACATAAAAGTAAGAATAAATCGTTGAATATTGAATTGTTTATTTTTTTTATTGTGCAAAGTCTTATCCTCCTGAATTCTGTATCCTTCAATAAACATTTATCTACTTAACTGTAACTCTGCTCGAGCATTGCATTCTTTTTACTTCTTCTATACTTTTTTCACTTAGCGTAAATACGGCTTAAGACCCCTTAGAAAGACACCCCTCGGAGGGCACCCCACCCATCAGCCTAGAGCCCACGTGTAGCTAATCCGCTGTAATCCCACAAACACAAACAAATATATACTTTTTTCCTCTTGATGTTACCTTGTTATGCGATGTGCCTGTTTCTTCCGTTCTAATAAAATGTTATGTTCCCACGTTTACTATGCTTGTGCCATAACTCTGCTAACATTTCTAAAAGGTTATGGACACCAGATGGATTAATTTATTTATTTGCTGATTTTTAACGTTCGTTTCAAGACTTCATTATTCATCCTCAAAATGGCGACTGGAACTTGGCGGATTGAAACGCTGAATAAAGATAATTACGAAACATGGAAAATACAAATGAAAGCACTTTTAATAAAGAATGATGCCTGGATTTCAGGCTTCAAGTTTAAAGCCTAAACCTGAAGTTTTGGAGAAAGACGAAAAATCGCAAGAAGAGTTCGATACGTGGGTCCAAATTCCAAATGGACGAAAAAGCAAAAGCAGATATGATTCTATGTATATCGCCATCTGAACTCAAACAAATAAAAAGTTGTGACACTTCATCAGATGTCTGGAAAAAACTGGGCAAAATCTATCAGTAAAAGGACCTGCTCGTAAAGCTGCATTAATGAAATCTTTATTTCAATATAAGATACCCGACTTGTCTAAAGGAATTCACGACCATTTGAGAAAATTCTTCGACATAATGGTCAGACTTTCAGAAATGGATATTAAAATAGACCACGACTTGCTGACTGTAATGCTGTTATATAGCCTCCCTTCTGCTTTCGACAATTTCCGATGTGCTATGGAATCAAGAGAGGAGCTTCCGAAGCCAGAAATACTCAGAATCAAATGCCAGGCGTAACGATGATAGACAAGCGGAAGACTCAGGTGCTTTCGTGGCTGCTCCTAGAAAACCTGCTTCTAAAAATAAAAATTATGGAAAATACTCGTGCCAGCCGACTCATAAAATTAAGGATGCATCAAGAATAACTTGTAAAAGTTATAAACGCATCGGGCACTGTGCTAGCGAATGTGAAAGTGGAAAAAAAGAATAATTTTTAACATAAGTCTAACAGCTTGGGATTCTTATCCACTCTGGATGACTCGCCAATAAGGTTACCAGGCGAAATACAGCAACTCTACTTGCCTAAAGCTTTTTCAACAATATCAAAACATGAAAAGCAAAATTTTTGGAGTGTTAAGATAGATACTAAAAATTATATAAGTTACTTCAGTTATCATCGACCCACGTTTCCAATTGCAAGGAAAGATCAGGAAACCTTCCTACTTCCAGTCAATGAAATAAATGTAAAGGAAGAATAAAATAAAACGAAAGAGAAGTAAGAGATAAAATGACATAGTCAATTAATATCGTTTTAACCCTTTGAGCAAAACCCTTTCCCAATGCTGAAAAAAGGATAGTCGTTGCCATCGCTCGACTTAACTACCAGCAAGATGGCGGACGATCGAAACGTTCATCACGTGCCACAGATCTTGAGACCCTTTTTTGACGACAGCTGACTGTGAGCACAGACTGGTAGTTAAGTCGAGCGATGGCAACGGCTGCCCTTTTTTCAGCATTGGGCAATCTATCCAGCTGTTCTCGCATTCTTCCATTTTTCAGTGCTGTTAAAAATAATCGTGACAATTTTTTTTATGGGAAATGACGTGCTAAAAAGTAAAGGGTTCTCGTGGAGCTATCTCACCTGCAACTATTTTTATAGAAATCAAGTCTATTCTTCGTGACTGGCAACAGTCGAAACGCCAGAGTTTGGTGTTCCCAGAGTGGGAACACCAAACGCGTTAAAGGGTTAATATGGCAATAATGAAACTAAAAAATTAGGAGGGTCTCCTCGGACGAGGCTCAAAGACCGAATTTATAGTTTATATGTATATATATATATATATATATATATATTTGGTACTCTCGCTAGGGTCTCCAATAATCAATCGACACAAAATAAAACTCTAGGTTAGCATTTAATCAAGAAAAAATAAGCTATTTACAGGCAATCTATTTACAAAATGGTTAAGGGAAAATGGACTTAATTCCGATAATTAACAGATTACTGCCTTCTTGCAGTTTCGAAATGCTGTTATGAAAAACAAAAGTGCCCAGCTGCCTTCGTGCAGCTGACGTGGGCCGTGTATCAGGTCGCTCTCTCTAAACCTTTTTTACGCTCAGCTCTCCGAGGTTCTAGGCGCCGGCGGGTCAGCTCCTCCTGGCGGCGCTCTGGTAATCTACCCTACAGGCTCGGGCATCTTGACAGAAGGTGTCCTCACCGTAAAATCAGCACAAAAATCTGAAAAATACAAAACAGAGAGAAAAAAAAGAAAAAATAATAATACAGTTATTAGAGAGTCATTAAAAGTCATTTAGTTGCTGCACCATAGCTTCATATTGCCCACTGAAATACATGTTTTGTTAGGACCTTCGTGGTCACCGACTTTCTCCACATCGTATCTGTCGTTGGATTTGACTCGAACAACTTTATGGGGTCCTAGAAACTTTGCTCGTAGTTTCATGCCAGTTCCGAACTGTGTGCGTCGAATAGCCATCAAGTCATCCTTCTTGTAAACATGGGCTTTCTTTCTTTTCTTGTTGTAGCATTTGCGGTTCTCTTCTTGGGATTTGAGGATGTTTCCTTTTGCTTCTTCGCGAATAGTGTTTATGTGGTCTATCATCGAATTTATTCTTACTTCTTCTAGGATTTCTAAAATTCTCTTATCTTCCTTTCGTCTCATTTGTACAACTGTTAGAAGCTCAAACGGTGTTCTTTTAGTGCTTCTTGATGTGGTTGAGTTTATGGTTCTCTGAAGTGCATCAACGTACTTGTACCATTTATTTGGCTCATCTATGGCTAATTTAGATAATACGGGTAGGATTGTGCCATGTAGTCTCTCTACTTGTCCATTTCCTCTGGGAACACCGGTTGTTATGGCTAAGTGTTCTATACCTTCAGTTTCAAAGTAATCCTCAAATTCTTTGGAGGTAAAAGCAGGGCCTCGATCAGATATGATTCTGACTGGATTTCCAAAAATTGCTTGCTGTTGTTTTTGTATGGCATCATTAGAGGAAGTTGATTTTACTGGATAAAGCCATGTAAATTTAGTAAAACCATCGATTACCGAAAATATGTGATTATAATTTTTATTCGTTGTCGGCATCGGACCGATAAAATCAGTGTGGTAAGTTGGTAATGATATGTTGTCCTTGGGAATGGTATTAAGGAAACCTTCGCCTTTTCCTCTCTTCTTATTCACTAGTATGCACTCAATACAACATTTTCAACGCATTTCTTCATATTGAGAAAGTAATAATCTCGTTTTACCAATTCTTCGGTTTTCGCTACAGAGAAATGACCTAGTGAATGAGACTTCTTAACAACTTCGATTTGTAACATTTCGGGAACGACAAGTACTTCTTGGTCATTAACTATTTTGTAAAGCACATTATTCTTTAAGACATACGCGACATTTTCTTCTTGTTGTAAGATAGCCCGGACAAATTAGACCAAAAAATAGGAGTGAAGTTACAAAAATTCACACCCAGCTGAAAATTGGTGGGATTGTTCAAAACATCATCATAAATGAAATCTAAAAAGTCCTCATCGATCCAATACCTGGAAAAAAATTTACTCAGGGTCAAAGGTCAAAAATCGAAGAAAATACCTTTTTGACTACCTCTAAATTTACTTTTAAGAATTTTTGCGATGCATCTCATCGTACGCTAGCATGCACGTTCATATAAATGCTTATACAACCCATTTTGACCGACGGCGAGCCTATTTTGACCAGTTTTTCCATGCCGTCTGTACGTACGTATGTACAACTCGCATATCTCAAAATGGATTGGTCGTAGAATCTTGAAACTTTATATTTAGGACTGATGTAACATTTAGTTGCACACCTTCTCTTTTGGTCCCGGTCGACTGGATAGTTTATCTACAGAACCGCCCAAAAGATTCTAAACACATTACGCTCTATGGGCAGAAATTCATTAAAGCGTATTTTAGAGGTATTAGGCTATTTCAAACGACTCACAAGTGATATATGTTGTTAAGAGTTACAAAACGAATTTCTCCATCGAAAATAGTGTCTTTATCATTTATAGTTGTGCTACAGGCACACTCAAAAGATTTCCAACGCATTACGGTCAAGGACAGGTTTAGGGACATTCATCCGTTTCAAGCACAACACCGTCTTTCCAAGTTAGGTAATAGTCCAACCACGGTCACGTGCTTCTCTCAAAAATTATACCGATTTGGTGTACGTGTGTATCTATTTAACTCTCATATCTCAAAAACTATTAGTAGTAGAATGTTGAAATTTCATATATAAGATTGTTGTGACATCTAGTTCTGCATCCCGATTTTTTGTTCCAATCTATCGTAGAGTTTACTTACTGGATCACTCAAAAGAATTTCAATACATTAATGTCTACGGGCATACCGACCAGATTGTATGGTGGATAAAGCACCGTACTACGGTTTCGGGTTCAACTCCCGTCGGTCGGGGTTCGATCCCTGACTGGGCATGGCTGTCATTGTGTCCGTCCCTTCATAGGGGCAACGTTGTTCCACCTACTAGGTGGCCCCATAATAAAGTGACTAACAACTCCAGCCTTAGTAGTGGCCACTGTTTCCAAAGCAGATGCCTGCCATTTGGAAAAAAAAACACCCTTAACGGACATCTTCAATATATTACATCTGTAGTCAGTTACTATTGATCCATGCCCAAATTCTCGCCATTTGTCATCGACTTTTAATTATAGAATGTTGAAATTTTGTATTTAGAAATATTGTAACATCTAACTGTGCATCTCTTTTTTGATTGCAATCGACTGGGTAATTTATTTACAGATCTATCTTTTATTATTCAATAGTTTCAAATTAAACAGAATCAAAACAGATCCCTGGAATAGGCCTACCGGGGAAACCACTTTAAAACAAACGCGCTAAGTACTCTACCTCAAAGGTGGCGTGTAAACGTGTGCATATTATGACGATTACAACTCTTCCAACTTTTTGAATCCTTATATCTCAGTAACGGTTGTTCTTAGGAAAAAAGGTAGTTAGACATTATTTATAGATAATTATCTGATCTACGTCTCTGAACTAATTTTATGATAAAACTTACCGTTTTGCTGAAAATCGCAAAAAACCCGTTTTTGCGACCCTTGACCTTGAATAAATTTTTTTTCAGGCATCGGATTGATGAGGACTTTTTAGATTTCATTTATGATGGTGTTATGAACAATCCTACCAACTTTCAGCTGGGTGTGAATTTTTGTAACTTCGGATGTCTAAATTGACCGGACTAAAGAGGTGCTTCATTGTCTTGATATATTCATCACTTTCTTGAGCAGTAATAATGTTATGCGTTAGTCCATCATTTGTTAAAAGTGTTACAGGATGTCTACTAAGGGCATCTACATGTTGCATCTGTTTACCGGGACGGTGTACCACTTCGTATTCGAATTCTTGCAAAAAGAATGTCCACCTGGCTATTTTCGGTGTTAAGTCTTTTTTGTCTAAGGTTTTCGTGAAAGCATTGCAATCGGTGTAAATTTTAAATTTATTTCCAATTAAGTAATTTCTAAATTTCTTGTGGGCTTCTATTATAGCTAAAACTTCGAGTTCATAGCTACAGTATTTTTCTTCTTGCACAGAGGTTTTCTTACTCATGTAATGAATGGGATAGAAAAACCCATCATCGCTTTGCTGCATTAAAATAGCACCAAACCCTAATTTGGAAGCGTCTGTGTGAAGCTCTAGTTTAGCGTCATTCGTTCAATTAACGAATTCACTATATATGTGTATATAAATGTAAAGATATTGCTAAAAAATCATCTGTTTAAAACGTTCATATTAACTCTAGTAACAATATGGCTTCAAATACTAGATCGCACCCCGCCTCCCGAAATGGAAACCTATATGCGCTACTGAATACAAACTTTGAATTTTAAATTGCTTAATATTCTTAAAATTCTGAAAAAAATGTTGTCGATGTATGCATTATTTTATTCTGCATAAATAAGTTTCTAGTCTTTTCGCGTGACCAGCATTAAAAAAAAAAAGAGTTTTATTGAAATTTCGGACCTTTTTTAAAAAATAAAAATTGCTATTTTGATAAATTATTAACAATTGTGAAAAAAGTAGTGTCTTGTTATACGAAATACAAAGCGATGCTGTATCCTACAAATTATTTTTTTCATCAAGAATTACTTTTTTTTTAAGCTTTCCTAAAGATCTACAGAGAAGACTTCTTTAGGAAACACTTAAAAAGATAAGGATTTAAAGCTTTAGATTATTCGAAGCTGCGATCAAAGCATTTTACAGAAGATTGCTTTGAGAAAGCAAAATTTGGAGGCACGTAGTTAAAGAAGGATGCAATACCAACCATCTTCAATTTTCCTCATCATCTCCTACGAAAAAATCTCATCAAGCTTGATAATGTACATCACTAGATTAACTCATTTGATAATGTACTTTACTAGATTTTATTACAATGTTTTATAACAAAATCAAAATAATGCAAAAAATACAACAAAATAAAATGTTTCAAAAGCCGAAACTTCAAATTACTTCTGCAAAACAAAATTAAAGACAAAATAATTTCAAAATAACTAGAGAAAATAAATAGTTCTGCAAAAACCATCCCCCCCCCATTCCCTTTCTAGAAAAATTAAATGCTTGAGTTTGCGAACCAAAGGGCGATAAGCAGCCAAATCCGCTTATTCTTCTTCTCCTACGACGCTCTTATCTTAGCTTCAACTTTCCCGGGAAAATACAATAGGAGGCTCCCTCCACCTATATCCCTTCTCTATGATTTCGCTAGATTTGCGGTTTTATTTTCTTTAAAGCAGCTGGTTAAGGTTATATAAGAAAAAGTTTCTTTGAGTGGATGGACAAGTAGTTTACATACAAAAAGTGCAGATCCTGAGTCGATCAAAGCTTTTACTGGAACATTATCTAGCAAGATATCTACATATTTTAACTCGTTAAGGAATGAAGGGGGGGGGGGAGAATCGCTGGCAATTTTATTAATGGTACCCTCACTTTTTATTTCTTTTTTGTTGAATCTCTTATCAGACTCCTTCGTGGAATGCGCACACTGGGAAGCTTTATGACCAGATACTCCACAGGCCAGGCAGACGATATTGTTGGGACATCTGTTTTTTTCATGTCCGTAAGATAAACATTTTAGGCATTTAACTTTAGCATAACTATCACGGTCTTTATTTTGATGAAAATTAAATTTACGTGCTTGTTCCTTTGGGGGGTAACTTTGAAATTTGGGAGTGTAACGGTTAGTGGATTTTTTGTCAAAAATCGCTTCACTTTGTTTTTCAGACAGAGGGGTGTCATTTATAAATTTTCCTGTGCTTTCGAAATATATATCACAATGTTGAGCGAGCTCTTTCGGTTTAAACCAGCCTTCGCCTTGTGTAATGCTTATGTGGGACGATGTCTGTCTATCCAGGGTTAGAAAAAAACTGGTCGGAAACGATGAAGTCGCACAATGATTCAAAGTCACTCACGTTGCACAATTGCAGGTAGTGACGGAAATTGGCGTTGAATCGCGTTGCGAACTGAACATAAGTTTCATTAGGAGCGCGACGAACTCTTCGAAATGTATGTAAACACTCAGCGGCGGATGGCTGAAATTCTTTCAAGGCAAGTGTTTTTAATTTTTCATACACTGTAAATCCTTCTCGTCAATATAATACAGGATGTTTGCGGCTTTGTCGCTGAGAATATTAATTAAAATTTCTGCTTTGCAGTCATCAGGGACTGATTTGGTCGCAAAAGCGCGTTCCAAGGTTGTGAAAAACAAATTAAAATTCTCAGGTTTATCAGGTACAGGTATGGTTAGAGTTCGGACACTTTTTATGAGATACTCTAAATTACTACTCCGGTTTGTTTCAATTTTATTATCGGAATTATCATGTGACTGCGCGTCTTTACTTTTGATATTTTGCAATTCAATTTCTTTTTCTATTCTAGCTAATTTGATTTTTTTTCTAATTCTAAATTTTGTATCTCTGTATTTTTCCTATCTTCAACAATAGAATTTAATAAATTAATTACAAATTCTTTATCATCTTTATATATTTTGGATTGTTCCATTTCTGTTTTCAACTGGAGCACAGTTTTCTTGCCCGATAACGGAACATCAAGTTCGTTAAGCAGGTTAATAAAATCTTCTTTTCGGGCGTTTTTATTGAGAGACATTTTGTATACAATAATAAAATATAATCAGAACGAGCTCACCTGTTTTGCGGTGATGGTGCACTCCTCGTAATCGCTTATAGACAGTCACAGAAGAAGCCAATTGCAGAATTACTATTTTCAGTTGAACAGTCAAAAATTAGTGTTTTAGTCCCATGTAGAAGGGAGGCCGAGCCCCCATGTGGTACCCTCGCTAGGGTCTCCAATAATCAATCGACACAAAATAAAACTCTAGATTAGCGTTTAATCAAGAAAAAAGCTATTTACACGCAATCTATTTACAAAAATGGTTAAATGGAAAACGGACTTCATTCCGATAATTAACAGATTACTGCCTTCTTGCGCTGTTATGAAAAACAAAAGTGCCCAGCTGAGTGGGCGGCGTCTCAGGTCGCTCTCTCCAAACCTTTTTTACGCTCGGCTCTCGGAGGTTCTAGGCGCCGGCGGGTCAGCTCCTCCTGGCGGCGCTCGGGTAATCTACCCTACTTATATATATATATATATATATATATATATATATGCATATGTGTGTGTGTGTACGGGCACGCATACATGGACTTTCATTTAAAATGACTTTTGCCCCCCCCCCCGTTTCGAAGCCCAAGTTACGCCCATATTCTTCATGCTAATTTCAGACTATTTCATTTCATTTCATTTCACTGTTCTGTGAAATAATGAAAATATGTCTAATTCTATTACACGGGGAAATCTTTGATTTATCATATTATTTTAATAGTATGTACTACCAACTCCCATATTGCAGGGTCGCGAGTGTTTACAGCATGCTACTTTGTAAGCCCTGAATGTAAGTCTGCTTCAACCATTTCACAGAAAGGAGAAATCAGTTCGACGACTTACACTTTCGGTTTTGAATTTGAATTTTTATATTTATAATTCTTAAACAATTCTCAAAATTTGCCAAAAAATACTATATTATGTTTAGAGTTCATCAAATCACAGTAAGCAATTTTTTTTTATTTAATATACGACTACAACTATAATTGTATGATCATTTTCAAACAAACATTCCATTCGTTCACTATAAAAGCAGCATGTTATTATTTACAATACTAATTTTAAAATTTTACAACATAAAAAATGACAATGAGTAGATGGATAATAACATTTCAGCAACATTACGCAATCACTACACCCACTCCACAACTTGGCAAATCCCGCATCCACACCGTTTCGACAAATTGATCAAAATTTAAATGACCCACCTGCAAATAAGTTAAAAATAAATAATAAGATTTTCTCTCTCCGAATGACTGGTTAGATCACATTTATCAAAAACCTAAAGAAACTCTTTGAACTAGTTGGAATTTGCGATTTAGCATGTTTGTGAGCTTATGTACTGCAATGATATTGGAGTGCATTTTGACATGCCAGAGCATGTCCAAAACAAGCAATTGGGGTATCTTCTCACTCGAAAAGGAGTTGTGATGAGACCCACCTGCGGGACTTGGGATGAACTGAGTGATATATTATGCAATTTTAATTTTAATTTAATCTTGCCGTTTAAACCTACACGCATTTAGCACAGATGCAAAAGAAAATTTATTGCATGAGTATTGTGAAGAACGCTAAAAATGCGATAGTACCTCGTACAGATGGGAAGGATGCGCAATGGATCATCCAGTTTAGTACAGACAGACATTCATGCATGACTCTAGCAAATGCTGAAAAATATAGGTTTATGGTAGAAAGTTCATATTTTCATATGAATATACGTACCATTGCCAAATGTCTTAAAAGCAACTGTATATGCGAATAGTTCCATCATTCCTTTTTTTAAGGATCTTTCATTTGAGGACTTTAAGTAATAACTTTGAGAGCAAATTAACTGCAATATACAAAGGTTAACCTGCACTGTTTTATCTAAAAGTCAGATAAAGCCATCTACAGAAAGATAGGGATAGGGGATATATGAAGACACTTGTTTATTAATTAATTTATTTATTTATCACGTTTGCAGCCCAGTAGGCTTTCTTTAGGCAATCTGTCTCGTCTGATCAAGAATAATTTCTCAAAAAAAGTCCATCAACGTGTAAAATAAATGCATTTAATCAGTGAATTCAGCTAAGCTGATTATACCCTACACTTAGAGATTCCATGCAAGGGCGTAGCCAGGATTTTCATTAGGTGTGGGGGGGGGGCAGGACATGGAGTCTAACCGGAGAATGCCCAGTTTGTCATAATCAGACCCTATGACTAGCTCATTTTAGGGGGGGGGGCAGCTGCCCCACCCTGCCCCTCGCTGGCTACGCCCATGATTCCATGTTTAACTTAACGATCGATAGAATAATCAGTTGCACTTTTGAAACTGATAAAACCTTTTTATTAGTGATTATCTCTTTAAAGGCGAATGTGCCTGTTAATCTGTATACATTAGCGTGGATCGAAAAAATTTTTTTTCGAAATCTTTTTCTCCTGAGGTGTCAAAAGTTGTAAATTGATATAAATAAGACATGTGTAAAATTTGAATGTTCTACGACAACGTCTTGGGGTTGCGCATCGAGCTTGAAATTGAGAAATTTTTGAAAAATACGACTTTTTTTAAAAATCGACCAAAAAAATTCTTTTCCGAATTATTAGGCTCCCGAGGTTTTAGGAGTTTTATATTTTTATGAATAAGACGTATGCAAAATCTGAAGGGGCTGTGACAATTTCTAGGAGTTGCACATCGAGCTTGAAATCTATAAATATCTTAAAAATATGCGTTTTTGACAAAAATATGTAGAAAGCAAAAATTATATTTTTAATGAATCAGTCCCTTTGAAAAATAGTCGGTAATGTTCGCAGCTCTTCTCTAGTACAACCACAATCGTAACTACATTACCCAGGACAAACCTCGTTGATTTGCATGCTATCCGAGTCCTGCCCGTGCCAGCCCAAGCATCCAATTATTGGAGCATGCGTTTTAATGAATAATGTAAAGCCCGACTTCAGATCAAACTATGGCATTTTATGTCAAGTGTAATAATCTAGATCGCAAGAAACCATCATCTGATAGATGGGTAGACAGCAAATTTCGGAGTGGCTGTTTGCTATGGTGTGAAGCTGGCAAATACGACATTGCAGAGATTTAGTTAGATTAGAGAACTGCGTTATTAGATTTCGGATGACTCCTTTGTTCTTTCAGGAATTCGATGATTCGCCACCACCGCCAATACCTCTGAGCGTCCCAAGATCAATGGAATTCGTGTCAAACTCTCTTAAATTTCCAGTGAAATTCTTAAAATCAGATCCTGGCATATGGCCAAAGTATGTTGAACCAGGTTCCATTATCAGCGAGATATGTTCTTTGAGACAAAAACTTGCATGCAATTTGCCATCAACAAATATTTCTATGTATCCAGTTTTGTACTTCCTCCAATCAAAACACAATCCAAAGAAATTTTTAAATCCTTCTTCCATTTGTTTCACTGCGAGTCATAAAATTTATATGGGTCGAGAATTAGTTGAAAAGGTTTCTCTCCATCTGCATTCCTTCCGCTTTCTAGATTGTGAAATAAATTTGATACCAGAGTTTCTGCTGCCTAGTTCGTGATAACTTTGTGTCGCAGACTTGTGAAAGCACTGAGATTTTTATTCTAACTTGGTCATTTGTGAACGCATCTCCCAAAGTGGCGGTAGATAGGCATTCAGCGCTTTCCTCAGTCTTTCGTACTTCTCTTTCGTTATTTTCACTTTCCAAATCGATGACTAAAGTTGGAGACTGGATATTGGAACTTTCACCTCTTTCTCCACCAATCTCGAAATTTTTCTTTCCAACATTTCAACTTTTCTCTTGTTCTCCATAACTTTTCTTCTTTACCATTCCATCGATTGTCACATATCTAGCCCCCCTCTGGTCTGCTAATGACTCCCGTTCTGTGTGAGGTATATGAGGCTCTGAGCCACACCTGCTCCGGAAAAAGTCAGTACATTTGCAAGTGCGATATTCAATAGCTCGGTAAGGGAGAATTTTTCCAACTTTCTTCATAAACAATTCCTTATGTCCGTCTCTAACATACGATTTATTTAGCTGCTGAACTTGCTCCCGACCTTTTCTAACTATCTCTTGAATTCCTTGGATTGATACAGTAGGGATACTGGCCTTGATCCAAATTTCCTGTATTTTGATCCCCACAACTAAGGTTACTTCTCCTTCCGGTGGTTCCTGCCCTTTATTAAGAATTTTTTCTTCGTAAGTACAAAATTGTAATATAGAAGTACGAGTATGTCTTATTGGGTTGGTAACTTGGTACAAGGTAATTCTTTCGATATTCCCAGCTTTTCTAAGAACACCAAATTTTGTTCCATGTCCTGTTGCAAACAGCTTCACTCTATTCAGAATCGTAGCAGTGCAAGGCAACCACCTTTTAGCTTTTTTTGAGAGTAAACTGAAAGAACCATCTATCTGAAACGTGAGACTAAATGCCTGTTTCAATGAAATATCTCGTGCCTGGTTTAACCGAACGCATGTGCATCGCCATCACTCGGCAGGCAAACCGGCGCTAGTTGTCTAGAGCCCGCAGCTTGCGTAGTGCGTCCAAGACGAAACGACCGCATAACGTGTGCATTGTATCAAACTGTTCGTAAAGCTAATTTTTGTGATTTACTGAGCTTCTCTAAATATGTTTTAACATATAAAAGGACCAGATTATTTTTATAAAGTTTCCTTTCTACATAATTTTTTCAAAAAACACTTAATTTTCGGATATTTATAGATTTCATGCTCGATGTGCAATCCCTAGAAATTGTCCTAGCCTCTCCAGATTTTGCATACGTGTTATTCATAACAATATACAACTCCTAAAAACTCGGGAGCCTAATAATTCGGAAAAGAATTTTTTGGGTCGATTTTTAAAAAAAAGTCGTATTTTTCAAAAATTTCTAAATTTCAAGCTCGATGCGCAACCCCAAGACGTTGTCGTAGAACATTCAAATTTTACATATGTCTTATTCATATCAATATACAACTTTTGAGACCTCAGGAGATAAAGATTTCGAAAAAAAAATTTTTTCGATCCACCCTAGTATACATGCTGAAGTATAGTTGATTATTAGCTTCTAGTGCTACTAAGAATTTGAGTATACTAGTACTACTACTACTCACTAACTTTTAGTACTACTAAGAGAATAGATACACTAAAATAATTCTTACCTTATCTTTTGCGTCTAAGTGACAAATGTTTGGAAAGTGTTTTAAAGGGTGGTGAGTTTCATCACATTCTAAACGTGTATGTGTTTTCTATAAAAATCCTACACAATGACAAAAATGCGATTATAAATAAGGAAGCTTGAAACAGAATTTTTACTTTTAGAAAATGGAGGTTATTATGGAATGGGAACCTGTAAATCAAATCAGCTTTGGTGTAAGCGGATCTTTTAAACTGGAGATTGAAAGGTCTGCAGAAGATATGGTTATTTTAATCGTGAAGTTTTGGATCCTTGCAGAATGTGACATGTACATTAGGGTGTCCCTTATTTTGGGGCAAAAAGAATTTTTTTGATGAAATTATTTTGTTCGCCCTCTAAAACTTCCTTTTGATTAGATTAACTCACAAGTAACCTTTCAGTCCGGTAGGAGGACATTAACCCATGCCTATCTGAGCCAGAATTTTCAATGTTACAATAGATAATACTATGTACTTAGAACAAATAAAATACTCAGTGTTATTAATTAAAAAATCTGGAGTGACTCCACTCGACTTTCCGAGCTCTTACGATTAAGATCATTAACATGCATTTAAATAAATTTTGATCGATGAATAACTCAAACATATATACCAAATTGAAACTCAATCGAATGCACCGTTTAAACGCTTGGGCACTTTCAAGAATTTCTCCCCATATTCCATAATATAAAGGAAATCTTTGTCGTAGCTCTGTATAAAAACTATAAGTCCTATACACACCAAAATTAATACCGGTCTTAAGATGATGATTTATAACATATATACCCAATTTGAGCTCAATCGAAGGTACCGTTTAAACGCTAGCGCACTTTCAAGAATTTCCCCCCATAGGCCATAATGTAAAAGAAATCTTTTTTGTAGCCCTGTAGGAAAACTATAAGTCCTATACACACCAAAATCAATACCAGTCTTAGGATGGTGGTTTATAACATATATAAGAAATTTGAGCTCAATCGAATGCACCGTTTAAACGCTAGCGAACTTTCAAGAATTTCCCCCCATAGGCCATAATGCAAAAGAAATCTTTGTCGTAGCCCTGTAGAAAAACTATAAGTCCTACACACATCAAAATTAATATCTGTCTTAAGATAGCGGCTTATAACATATATACCCAATTTGAGCTCAATTGAGTATACCATTTAAACGTTAGCGCACCTTCAAGAATTTCCCCCCATAGGCCATAATGTAAGAGAAATCTTTGTCGTAGCCCTGTATAAAAACTATAGGATCTATACACACCAAAATCAATACCGGTCTTGCAACGGTGGTTTATAACATATATACCCAATTTGAGCTCAATCGAATGTACCGTTTAAACGCTAGCGCACTTTCAAGAATTTCCCCCCATAGGCCATAATGTAAAAGAAATCTTTGTCGTAGCCCTGTAGAAAAACTATAAGTCCTATACACACCAAAATCAATACCAGTCTTGCGACGGTGGTTTATGATATATATACCCAATTTGAGCTCAATCGAATGCTCCGTTCAGGAGCTATCGTGTCCACTCACATACACACAAACACACACGCACACATACATACATACATCTCGTAAAAATAGCATAAATGGATTCAGAAGACCTCAAAACGAGTAAATACACCAAAATCTCGAAGTCGAATTTTTTCATGATTACAATACTTTCCTTACATGGTACATGTTCGGAAAGTAAAAATAGTCTCAATAAATGACTAACTCATATATTTATCAATACTTTCATATGCACTTGCAGCAGAACTTAAAATGTGTGGATATTTTCTTTTTAACTTGAATATTTGTGTCATGTATCTGGCAATCAGTGGCGTTTTCTCAGGGTGTGCAAGTCGTGTGTTAACGCCCAATCAAAAACAGAAAAAAAATCCTGCAATTTACTTGACTTTATTGTGAGAACCCTAATGTTTTCCCAGTTTTCCCTCACACCCCCTCCCCTCCCAGCTCCCAAATGACCAGACTACGAGCCTTCCTATGTGGCAGTAAAACATGCTTGTCGAGATAGCAAGTCGTTGGAGACGACTCAGCTATATTCCCACCACTACTAATTGGAGCATGCGCTTTACGTCTTCTACCTCTTGCTTAAGCTAACCAAGGCGTTGAAACGAAATCCAACGCTTTCAGCTAGATAGCCAGAGGGGTCCCAAACACCCTCACTTCAATAACACTACCCGTCCCCTTTGGGCTTCAGGTTTCACCCCCACGCATTTCCTTTCCTTTTCTCAGTTTTCTCCCTGCAAAAAACATTCTTTTTTGAGAATTCGTACTGACCAGTTCTGTATCTCCTCTCCTGCTTTGATTTTCAGCTTTTAAAGATGGGTTCTAATAGTGTTATCCAAACACTATTAAAAAGTTCTTTTTCGTCACTTAGTTATGTTGAGAAAAAGAAAATAATTGAGAATGGTCGACCATGCCCTAATCTCACGATTTCGACGAATGTGAAAGGCAAAAGTGGTGTTGGATTTCAGAGACACTTTCGAATGAATTTATATGAATTATCAGACTGGCTTTGTGGATGCAGTGAAGAAAATAAATTTTTCTGTTGGACATTCTTACTATTCTCAAACAAGAAAAACGTTTGGAATAATCAAGGCTATGATGATCTAAACCATCTTAATACCGCTGTGAAGAAGCATGGCGAATCTGAAATGCATCTTTCCAGTTTCATGAAATTTAATACTTTTGTATCAACTCCAGCGAGAATAGATGTTCTTTTAGATTCCCAACGAAGAAAGGAAATTGAGTTTCATAATGAGAAAGTAAAAAAAAATCGAGAAATATTGAAGAGGCTTATTAATGCCGTCTGCTATTTAGCAAAGCAGGAGCTACCCTTCCGATCACATGATGAGCATGCAGAATCTTTAAATAAGGGAAACTATATGGAATTTCTTATAGCAAGTGCTGAATTTAATTCCACATAAAAAGAACACTTACAGACTTCCACAGTTTTCCGCAGCACTTCAGCAACCATTCAAAACGATTTAATTAATTCAGTTGCCGACGTTCTAAGGGATCAAATTTATGAAGAAATCCAGAACACGGATTTTGTTGCTATTATGCTTGATGAAACATCTGACATAAGCAACAAATCTCAGCTGTCAACTGTTTTGCGGTATTTTTCCAAAAACGAGAGAAAAATTGTTGAAAGATTTCTTGGCTTTCGCGCCATGAGCGCTGATAAAACTGCAACGGCTCTTTTCAACCATGTCTGTGAAATCATCAATATATATAAGTGTGAAAATAAGTTAATTGCACAAACATATGATGGATCTTCGGTGATGAGCTACCATCTCAATGGACTCCAAACCAAAGTGCTGGAAAAATACCCAAAAGCTTTGTTTACGCACTGCTATGCTCATGTAATGAACTTAGTTTTGCAGCAATCATTAGAATGCAATAGAGAACTGAAAACATTTTTTCCGGATTAAAATCACTAACCGCATTTTTTTCACACTCTCTAAGGAGGCTACACGAACTTTCCGCTTTCATGTCAAGAAAACTGCCGTCATTAGCCAGTACTAGATGGAATTTTACCTCAAGGCTTGTCCACACGGTATGTGAAAATAGAGAAGCTTTAATTGCGTTTTTTGATCACGTTAGTGAAAGTGGAGATTTTGATAATTTAGCTGCAATGACAGCTAGAGGATTCTGCAGTTTCCTTAAAAATCTACAAAATATATTTTTAATAAAGGTTTTATCTAACCTACTTGCTTTCTCAGATGTCTTATTCGACATACTGCAGTGCAAAAATGTCGATATTTTGTACTGCAGTAATAAAATTACGGAATTTCAAAATCAACTCCAAAAGGAAAGAGATAATTTTGAAACAGTGTGGTCTTCTGTTAATGAAGACGAAGAGTCAATTCAAATAAAAAAAAGAAGATTAAATGATGAAACACAAAAGGATTATTGTCGGAGACTCTACTTCAAAATTATCGACAACATTAAAAACCAAATGTTAATTAGATTTGAAAGTTTTGAAAAATTGCAGTATTTTGAACTTCTAAATATATCGAAACTGGTGTACTTCAGCAAAAGAGAAAATTTCCCTCATGATATATTGAAAAAGCTGCAACAAGTCTATGGGGATATTTTTAATTTTTCTAAACTGCAGAATGAGCTGCACGTTTGGTACGCTTCCAATGAAGGACGGAATAAAACACCTATTGAAGTGATTAATCATTTGATAGAAATGAATTTAGTGAGTGGATTCACAGAAATCTATAAATTAGCCACATTGATTTCCACAATACCTGCTACAACATCGTCTGTAGAAAGATCATTCTCATCGTTGAAGAGGATCCACACATTCTGCCGCGCTACTCAGACTGAACACCGAATGACTAATTTAAGTCTTATTTCTATTGAAAAGGAACTGCTTTCTCAATTACGACGTGAAAATAAATCCAAATTTTATGAAGCAGTTATTCAGAAGTTTCTCCAGAAAGAAAGGCGGCTTGAACTAGAATTCAAATGAATACAAGTAAATATGCATTTGATTTATATGCATTGTCTTATAATAATTTTAATGAAATTATCATTTCTTACATAATAATAACCTCCCTTCTTTAATTTTTATAATTTTATTCTTAAAATGGCAAATGAGAACTTTTTTGCATTTAGATGTGCGAATTAGCCTGCTGAACAGCTAAGACATAAAACTGCCCACACCGATCTATAGTTTTCACAACAAAACACCTAGATATATTGTTAAATAAATTGCATGCATCTTAAATTAACTTTCAACTTTAAAATTTTTAAACGAGCATATCGAACTGATCTTCTGTTAAATATAGATGAATATTATACAAATTTGTTTTTCTTATTATGAAAATTCTGTAAAGGGAATCTCCGTAGTATGTTTCTAAAAATGGGAATGGGCAGGTTAACCCTGAGTTCCAATTTCCCCGCAGCTGTTTGAGCACATTTCTGCCCTTTTTAAAACCGGTCACAGGGCTAATACAGTTTCCAACGCCCTAAGTTTAAAGTCACGAGACGCCACTGCTGGCAATACGAATTTATATAGATTTGAAGTGAAGTAATGTAACTCAGATCAGACATCATGTTTGATGTCTCAGCGTGTTGATTTCTCACGCTACTCTGTTAACTTTATAATAAATATACTTATATTCTACTTAGTCATGTTCTTCATAACTAAAGAATGATTATTATAGAAATATAATCACCGATCACCTCATTGGCGACGAAGATATAACGGATTATTTTCATTAGAACTACCTGGCTTCAGAATGCCGAACGCAAGTGTTGGAAATTTGCAAAATTTTGTCGAAGGGGACAATTTTGTGGAATATCTGATGCAAGCAGATTTCTTCTTTGAAGCTAACAAGATTACTTCTGATGCCAAGAAGCGTGCTTTGTTATTGACGGCAATTAGTAAGAAGACCTTCTCGCTACTTCGAAATTTGCTTCAGCCACATGATATGAAAGATGTTCCATACAGTGAGATCATTAAAGTTTTAACAGACTATTATGCTCCTGCTTTTTCAATAATAATGGAAAAATTTCGTTTCTATGAACTGAGACAAGGCAGTGAAGACATTTCCACCTTCATCGTGAAAATCAAGGAACTCGCCAGCAAATGCAACTTTGAAGCATTTCTAAATGATGCTAAGAGACAAATTGATTTGTGGATTACAATCTGAACAAATCCAAAATAAGTTACTTAGTGAAAGAGACATAGACTTTGCTACAGCATCGGAAATAGCACTGATCACGGAGACAGCATTCGAGGAAACCAGATCACTAAAAAAAGATTCGTCAAGTGTTTTGAAAATCCATTCATCAGACACTAAGAAGCAAAGAAAATTTCCTCAATGTAAGGGTTCAGGAAAATCTTCAATTCCACATCAAGGATCGAAGGAGGCAAAGTTGTGTAAACACTGTGGCAAATCTCACAGAGGAGAATGCAAATTTAAAAATGCTACATGTCATCACTGTGGTGCTAAGGGCCACATTAGAACCGTGTGCAAGCTTTCGAATATTAACTTTGTGGAAACTGGTACAACTCTAAGTGATCAATCTGAATTTTATTTGAATAATATAAGTGTGTTTAGCATTCCAGGTTCTTTAGAACCTTACACCACTAATGTGGATATCAATGGTGTAATGGTAAGTATGCAAATTGATAGTGGTAGTGTATTCTCCATCATTTCAGTAGAAAAATTTCAACAATTAAAATTGAAAAGCACAAGATCACTACCAATTCCTAAGTTAAAATCTTATACTGGTGATGATTTAAAAATCATAGGTAATTTTGAAGTTCCTGTTACTTATTTGAATAAGTGTTATTCCCTTTCATTAATTGTGTGTTGCTTTGATAAACCAACTTTACTAGGTAGAGAATGGATTGAACAGTTAAACATCAAAATTAATGATTGTGTTAATGCCATGTTAACTGATAGGGTTGATTTTAACAATGTTGATTTTGATAATGTTTCTTCTATTTTGAATATTTTAAAAAGAAATTCCCAAATTGTTTTAATTTAACTGATACATCTGGTATTTTAGGTTCAATCAATATAGCAATGAAACAGGAAACTATTCCTATATTTTGCAAAAGCAGGTGAGTCCCTTATGCTCTAAGAGAATTAGTTGATAGAGAGCTAGATAATCTTATTAATAGTGGTGTTTTACATACTGTTAGTCATTCTAAATGGGCAACGCCCGTAGTTGCAGTTCCGGAACTTGATGGAAATGGCAAAAAAAAAAAAATCTGATGTGTCCAACACATGACTTCCTTGCACGTCCATTAGATCAAAAATATTTTCGACGCACTTCCTCTAAATTTATTTGTTTGAAAGAGATAAAATATCAATAATAGTAAGGTTTAGCGAATTCTAGCCAAATATTTCGATATCGCCAAGCTGAGTTCAATTTGAAAGATTTCCTTCTGACACTTTATTTGGCGATATTTCACCAAAACCCGACAAACTTGAGATAGTCAGCGAGATTTTGGGGATAGCCAAAGTAGTCAGTGAGCACAGACCTTCAATAAATTGAATGCATCTATACACCTCAATGTATTCAAAGTCATTTGGCTCACCATGTAAATAAATTCTCAGTCGATTGCTGTCAAAAAAGATATTGAAAACAGTTAGATATTACAATAGTTCTAAATACAAAGTTAAAAAATCTACGGGTTAAAGTTTTAGAGTTATACAAAATAGGAAATAATTTTTGGCGCCAAATTTGGCGATATTTCGGCGAAACTCGTCAATGTCGACGACATTTGGCGAGATTTTAAGCATAAACCGAACAATGACAGATTATCGCCAAATTTGGCGATATTTCGCCAAAACTCGCCAAGAACGATGACAAATGGCGATACTTTGGGCATGGACGAAATGACTGACTATCGCCAAATTTGGCGATATTTCGCCAAAACTCGCCAAGGTCGAGGACAGACGGCGAGATTTTGGGCATGTACCAAACAATGACCGTCTACAGTTGTATTATAATGAAGATGTCCATAGACATTAAGGTACTGAAATTCTTTTCGGTGGTCCTGTAAATAAACTCTCCAGTAGATTGGAACCAAAAATCGAGATGCACAACTAGATGTTACAACATTCTTATATATGAAAATTCATAATAGTTTTTGAGATTTGAGAGTTAAATATGCACACACGTACACCAAAAGTCGCCAAGCTTGGCGACTTTTGGCATAGTTCTTGAGGGAGGCACGTGACCGTGGTCGGACCATTACCTAACTTATGTGGTAGGACGGTATTGTGCTTGAAATGGATGAATGCCCCTAAAATTGCTATTGACCGTAATGTATTGGAAATCTTTTGAGTGTTCCTGTAGCAGAACTATAAATGATAAAGACACTTTTTTTAATAGAGAAATTCATTTTCTAACTCTTTACAGCATATATCACTTCTGAGTCGTTTGAAATAGCCCAATACCTCTAAAAAACGCTTTGATGAATTTCGGCCCATAGAGCGTAATGTATTTCGAATCTTTTGGGCGGTCCTGTAGATAAACTATTCAGTCGAATGGAACCGAAAGGGGAGGTGCACAACTAGATGTTACAACAATCCTAAATATAAAGTTTCAACATTCAACGCCTAACAGTTTTTGAGATATGCGAGTTTAATGAATTTCGGCCCATTGAGTGTAATGTATTTCGAATGTTTTGGGCAGTCCTGTAGATAAACTATCCAGTCGAATGGAACCAAAAGGGGAGGTGCACAACTAGATGTTACAACTATCCAAAATATGAAGTTTCGACATTCTACGCCTAATAGCTTTTGAGTTAGGCGAGTTTAATGAATTTGGGCCCATAGAGCGTAATGTATTTCGAATCTTTTGGGCGGTCCTGTACATAAACTATCCATTCGATTGCCACCAAAAGGGGAGGTGCACAACTAGATCATAGAACAATCCTAAATATCAAATCTCAACATTCTACGACCAATAGTTTTTGAGATATGCGAGTTACATACATACGTACGTACGTACGTACGTACGTACAGACGGCATGGAAAAACTGGCCACAGTAGACTCGCCACTGGTCAAAATGAGTTGCAGACGCGTTAATATGATCGTGCATGCTAGCCTACGATGAGATGCATCGAAAAAATTTTTAAAATTCAATTTAGAGGTAGTCAAAATCGGTTTTTATGTCGAAATTTGGCCCCCAAAATTTTTCGGGATCACATTACTTCCTTATACTACGTACAAGGAAGTAAAAACTGTCAGAATTTGTGGTGACTTTTCTGTAACTGTTAACAAATTTTGTGAAATACAATTTTACCCAATTACCATCCCAAGAAGAAATTTTAACGAGTATGGGTGATGGAGAGTATTTTTCTAAAATAGATTTATCAAAGGCTTTCCATCAACTCCAAATTAGTCCTGAATCTCAGGAATTGTTAACACTGAATACTCCTAGAGGCTTACTTAGGTATTCAAAACTTCCCTTTGGAATTAAACCAGCTTCTTTTCTTTTCAATAAAAAATGAATGAGATTCTGAAAGATTTTGTTTATACAAATTGTTACATTATTGATTTAGTAGTTATTAGGGCAAAAACAAAAGAAGAATGCATAAAAAGAACTGAGATTGTAATGGATAAACTAAACTCTTACAATGTTAAAATAAATCTTTCTAAGTGTGAATTCTTTAAAAATAGTATTCAAATTCTTGGTCACATGAAAGACTCTAGTGGTTTTTATCCATTAGATGATAAATGTAGCGCTATATATCAAATTGCTATACCAAAAAATGCTACCGAGTTAAAAAGCTATCTTGGCTTATTAGGGTATTATTCCCATTTTATTCCAAAATTTATCTGCTACCTTACGTCCGCTTTATGACTTAAGGTAAAAGACGCTAAATGGAAATTTGATAAAGAGTGTATAAAGGTTTTTGAATTTAGCAAAACGCTATTAAAGAAATATAATGTTTTGGCTCATTTTGATATGGCTAAACCAATAGTGTTGCAATGTGATGCATCAAACTATGGTGTTGGATCTGTCTTATGCCATGAATTTCCTGGTGGTGAACTTAGACCAATATTTTTTTGCTTCTAAAACACTGAGTAAAGCTGAAAGAAATTATGCTCAGGTGCATAAAGAGGCTTTGGCCATAATTTTTGGCATAAAAAAATTCAATAAATTTTTGCAAGGTCAGAAATTCACCATTGAGACAGACTCAAAGTCATTTTTGACATTATTTGGTCATAATAAATCGGTGCTAACTATGGTTAATGCAAGAATGCAGAGATGGTCTCTAATTCTTTCAAATTATGATTGTGTTATCTTATAAATAAAAATGAAATTCTGTTTGTTTGTTTGTTTGTGGATTTGATTCGTATACAAATCCACAAAAATGGACCTATCGGCCTGAAATTTAGCACAGATATGTAAAATAATATAGAATAAATCATAGTCCACTTTCAAACTTTGAAAGTCCACCCGTTCCCGGAATTTAAGAGATTTTTTATGCTCTTCACGCAAAAATCTTTCCGTAATTGTAACCCCTGTAGTGAAAAAAGTGTGAAATAAGGATCGTGGTTGCCATGTGTGGCGATTTTGCCGAATAAAATGTTTTAAATTCTCAAAGTAAAAATAAAAGAATAATAATGATTTTTTTTTTGTTAGTTTATATTCATAAGGTTTTTTTTTAAAATTATAATATCATGTGCATGGGAAATCGGAGCAGGAATGTAATGCTTTACACGCAAAACAATAAGAATTGAAGATTTCCGAGGCTAATGTGTAAATTTTTTTAGTTTGGCGAAAAAATAAAATGGCTGAAATATGGATTTTGAGTAAGTGAGTTCTAGCGGTTTGCACAGTTTTCGGCTTTGCGTAATTTATTGAGAGCTTAAGGAAATAGATTTTTGAAAACAAGTGCAAAGGTTTTATTAGAATACAGCGTTAAATTTTAATGATCCGTGAAGAAATAATGCAGTTATTAAGGGATTTCAAGCGATCTAACTTCAGAATTCTCGCCAATTGAGAACATTGATTTAAGTTGGGGGAATTCCGCCAAATTTCAGAAAATTGAAATCTTCTCATTTAGTACATCGGAGTAACGATGAATAAAACACATTTATTTGATAATTTAAAAAAAATCGGCTGTATTAAGGGATTCCAATTTTCAAATAAATGCGTGCTCTTTGGCGGTCGAACCATTTCCCATATTGATTGCTGCTAAGTCAATGCTTCGAATGATTCCCTGAAAAAACTCTTGCAAAATGGCGTATGTTGGCACTTTGGCGAGGCTTAGATTTGAAACTGGATTTTATTTGAGACTGGTATATATAATAACACTGGTTATAGATAAAAATGAATGTTGGTCTGTGTTTATGAGGTTGAAAAACTCCAGCAACGTTGCACGATGAAATTTGGTTCACCTAAGTCTTTTATGATAGAGAAGGCTTTTATGCTATCCGTTTTCCTTAACTTGCCACTTGGTGCCGCAGCACAACGTTGAATTCTATTCCGTTTAGCCGTTTGCTATGCGAATATCGTCCAACCGATTTCGATGAAATTTGGTACACGCGAATATTAGAACACGGAGAATATTTTTCACTATCCATTTTGCTGTAACTTGCCGCTTACTGGCGCTGCAAAGCATCAACTTCTATACCGTTCGAGCGATCGGCATAAAAATTTTTATACTTACACATTTGAGCACGAAGAATATATTCTAACTGCGTTCCTTTTGATGTTACTCACCACTAGATGACACTGCAATGCATTATTATTTTAACTCGCCACTAGATGACGCTGCAGCAGGCCAAATTCTTGACCATTCAAACGGTCGCTATGAAAATCAGTATACATACCTATTTGAACAGTGAGAATATTTTGGCGTTATCCATTTTGCTATAACTCGCCACTTGACGGCGCTGTATCAAATCATTACTTTATTGAACCACTAGATGGCCCTGCAGTGTATCACTTCTTGACTGTGCAAATAATCGCTATGAAAATAGGTATACATAGATATTTGAACACGGGGAAGAGTTTGGCGCTATCCATTTTCCTATAACTTGCCACTAGATGTCGCGTCAACACATGAACTTCAGGACTGTCCAGCCGATAGTCATGAAAATTCGTATACATCGATATCTGAATGCGAAAAATATTTTCGACGTATCCGTTTTGCTAAAACTCGCCACTAGATTGCGCTACGCCGCATGGCCTTCTGCACCGTACAAACGATTGCCTTGCAATTCGGTATGCATGATTATTGGACACAATATAACGCGATATCCACTTTGCTATATCTGTTTATTACAACGAATAGTAATCACCACAAATCGTAATATCAAAAAGTCCATTCATTTTCGTGCGAAGAACGGGTACTTCAGCTAGTAAGGTATAAAAAAGGTACTGAGTTGCTGCTTGCTGATGCACTGTCTAGATTACCATATAAAAATGATGTTTCAATTGATGAGTTTTCACATTTTGTTTGCTTCTTTTCCGATTTTGAAGCCTTAAAACATGATGACATTCAGAAAGCAACATCTCTTGATCCTTGCTTATCAAAGGTTTTGAATTACACTAAGTTTGGTCGGCCCACTGATATTGATGAAAAGCTGCAAGCTTTCAAAAAAGTTAAGGATGAATTAGCTATAGAAGAAAATTGCTTGTTAAGGGCAAATAGGCTAGTAATTCCTGAAATTTGGCATGACAAAATACTGGAACTATTGCATAATGAACATCCAGGTATTTTTCGAATGAAACAGTTAGCCAGAGCCTATTTCTAGTTCCCAAAAATTGATCAGCTTATTGAAAATTTTGTAAACAAATGTATACCATGGCAACTTACCAGATCAGTTGCTCCAAAAGTCAAATCAAATTTTTGGCCCTTATGTGGTAAACCTTTTGAAAGAATACATATTGACTTTGCTGAATTTGAGAATAGAAATCTTAATTGTCAAGGATTCTTATTCCAAATGGATAGATGTTTCTCTTGTGAATAACACAGACTCAAAGTCAACACTATCTCATTTGCGTAGATTATTTGCTTTTTTTTTGGTTTACTCAATGAAATTGTACCTGATAATGCTGCACAGTTTAAATCTGAATTATTTTCAATTTTTTTTAAAGCTAATGGTATTTATACAACAAATTCTCCACCTTATCATCCAAATTCTAATGGCACAGCAGAAAACTCAGTCTGTGTTGTAAAAAACATGTTAAAAAGACAGGCACTTTCCGATCGCAAATATGACAATTTTCAACATAGGTTAGATTCAGCACTTTTTGCTTACAGGAATACCCCTTCATCAGTAACACTAAAAACTCCAGCTGAATTACTTTTTAGATATTTACCCCAAACCACCATCACAAAGATTAGAAGTAATCACTTGTCAAAAGAAAAGAAATACCAAGATTATCAAAAATCTTACTTCAATCGTAATGCTGTTAAGAGAAATTTTGAAATTAATGAAAGGGTATGGGTAAAGTCTACTAGAAATGAAAATGTAAAATGGTATCCTAGTAAAATTACTAAAGCTATAAGTTTAAATACTTTCTTATTGAGTGTTAATAATAAAATTCGCTATGTTCACTCTGACCATCTTAGAAAATCTGAGATAGATGTATGTAGCTGATGATTCGAATTTCTCAAAACTGGGACCAACAGTGGACAGTAATGCGAATAAATTGTTAGAAATGCTATTCTTAGATATCGCAATGAAACCTAATGAAGAAATTACTCTGAGTAATTCTACTAGTGAAACATTACCTAATGTGGAATTGTCAACCTCTAGCTCAGAAAGCACTCCAATTTCTAATTCTGATGCTTCACCAATAAAGCCTACCAGACCAAAGCGAATTATAAAACCCCCCAAAATATATAGTGATGAGTTTTAAATGAATGTATTACTATCTATAGTTTTTAACATACTCATTGTGTAACTGGTATGTTCATCATTGCCTTTGTTTTTTATTTGTTGTACTATCTAACAAATAAGGAGGAGAGTATCATGTCTCTGGCAACACGAAATGATATAGATTTGAAGTGAAGTAATGTAACTCAGTTCCATCATGTTTGATGTCTCGGCATGTTGATTTCTCACGCTACTCTGTTAACTTTATGATAAATATACTTATATTTTACTTAATGTAGTTATGTGTGTGATAAGGAAATGAAGAATATACATTTTGTATGGAAAAAATTTCCTCATGGGGGGCTTATGACCCACCTGACCCCCCCCTCTTGGCTACGCCCCTGCATGGTAGTATACTTCATTTAAAATAAGAGAGTATGCAGAATTACTAAATTTAGATTTTTCAGGCAATTGGTGAATAGAGACAGATACGACAGTACTTGCGAACTGTTTTGAGTGTTCTCGTAAAAGAAATATTTATGCTATATGCATGAATTTTAGCCTATGTTAATCAGAAATAGTGCAGCTTTCTATTAGCGAAAAAGTTTTAGAATAGGTTCTGTAGTTAAAGAGATGGCCATAGAGCGTAATGTATTAGAATTATTTTGAGTGTTCCTGTAAAGGAACTATTTGCGCTACATGCATGAAATTTAGCCTATAATACTCAAGAATAGTGTAGCTTACTATCAGTGAAAAAATTTTGGAATCGGTTCAGTACTTACAGAGATACACATACAGCGTAATGTAATTCTTATGAGTATCCATGTAAAAGAAGTATTTGTGATATATGCATAAAAGGTAGCCTATAACACTCTGGGTCCCCCCAGTGTCTAAGAGGTTCAGCTCTCAAAACTGGAAGGCGGGAGGTGCCAGGTTCAAATCACGGTCGCGCCGGTCGACCTAGCCGCTCGCAGATTTCCGTGTTTTTTACCAAAACCTCGCGAAAATACGGGCTAGGATCAATTAGAAAATTACACACAGAGGAATTCTCCATATGGGCCTAGGACCCTAGAGTCCTAGGACTTTCAATCAGTGAAAAAAGTTTTAAAATCGGTTTAGTAGCTACAAAATTTCCATAGAGCGCAATGCATTAGAATTATTTTGAGTGTCTTTGTAAAATAATTATTTATGCTATATGCTTGAAAGGTTGCCTGTATGTTAATCCAGGGCATAAGCTATCTTCATTACAAATTTTTCGAACCATTTTTGTGTGATTCAGTCAAAAACATAAACGTACATATATTTATATTATTGATAGGATTTGGAAATTTATGAACTTTAAGAAACACATCTGGACTTTTCTTGGTACTTACGTATTATCCCGGCGGTCATTCTCGCCAAACTGTTTTTTCGTCAAATGAGTTGCCAAACTGTTGCCAATCGTATTCAAAACCATTAATAATTTCATGTGCCCGGCATTTATCTCGGCAAAAAATCGCTCGTCTTGGCGTACCGCCGGAATAATACGTAAGTACACTTTTCTTTATTTATGCTTTTTAATTTGGCGTAAAATCAGCATAATTTCCATACTAATTTATGTTTTCCAAATGCATGTGATTTTGCAAATAGAATTTCTGCTTTATTTCAAAAACATAAATCATTTTGTGCGGGCGATAAAACGGTTTTTAATTAATAGTCAGAAAAGTAATTAAAATTTCTGAGCCTCAGGTACACTTTACCGAAGTCATGGGCCCAGTCATGCACAAATTTTCAAAGCGCTGCTTTCTGTAGATTTATCTGGAAAACATTCATTTTTATTATTATAGATAGATAGATTTGGCATAAAACTGGCATAATTTCCGTATTATTTAATGTTTTTCATATGCACGTGCTCCTTCATTGAAGTAATAGCATTCTTGTTAGCTCAACTTGATACAAATCATGAATTAAATGCTCAATCACTTGATACGGGCGAAACTCGCCAAACATGGCAACGTAAAAACGGTTTTTAATTAATAATTAAAATAGTAATTAAAATTCTAAAATTCTAAGTAGCCTATAACCATCTCCAGGGTCCCATCTATATCTAAACCAAAATGCATCCTAATCGATTCAGCGGTTTAGGCGTGAAAGCGTCATAAACAAACAAACAAACTCACTTTCGCATTTATAATATTAGTTAGGATAATCACAGATCACCTCAATTTGCAATCGCAATATAAGTTGCTATGATCTTCTGCACGACGAGGAACAAATTATTTTTGTTCTTCATTTAGTTTAACCCATTAAAGTCCTGCATTAATTTAACAGTGCTTCCAACACTCTCATTAAGTGTTTTCAACACAATAATTTTCTATTTATCTTCCAAATATGACAGATTATCCCAGATTGAAGGGCAATTTTGTTCAAAGAGTTGTCCAAACGAAAGCGATTAAAAAATTTTTTGGTTTTAGTAGACACAGAATCATCTAATGTTTATTGTAAAATACAGTAGTAACAATACTACAAGGTGTAAATACAAATATGGCATTCCTAAATAATTATAATACAGCCAATTTGTAAACAGAGGAAATATGTTGATAAATGCAGTGATAAATATACAGAGTGAATCTAAACTCTTGGGCAAAACTTTAAGGGGTGATAGGGCACATAATAAGGAATCAGAATCACATAGCAATGTGGGGTCAAAAACCCAGTTTTCACTTACCTGGTAATAATCACTTTGAGAAAAGCATTGAAGTGTTCGTCTAATTTCTTAACCAAGTTTCATAAACAATAGGCTCGTCCCCAAAAATTTCATCCGTGAAATAAAATAGAATTCTTAAACTATGAATTTTAGTCTTCTGTTTTCGGAGAAAAATACATTAGTTTCTGACGAACTATGGTCGGAAAGTGCACTGTTGTTTCAGCACTTTTTCCAAAGTGATTATTAACAGCTACATGTAGACGATGTTGCCGACCCCACATTGCTATGTGATTCTGATTCCTTATTATGTGCCCTATCACCTCTTAAAGTTTTGTCCAAGAGTTTAGATTCACCCTGTACACAACGTCAACAATGAATACTTATAACAAGTCGTTTTAAAGTCCCAGGAGTTATATAATTTATCAGACCAGTGGATAACTGGGTAGGGAAGCAATTCCACACTGATTATTCTTGTTTCTGGACATCTTGATGTATCCGTTCATACCCCAAGATTCACCCCAACTGCAAACAAGAAAAGGTAAATGAATTATTTTACATGATGCATGTACACATAAAAGATATAAACCATAATGAATATATTCAATCTAAAACAGATTTTTAGTAGAATCTGACGTGCTTATACACTCTACTGCTTAACAAATGCTTAAACTATTTCGTACTTTTTAGTGTGCGCAACACTTTAAAAAAATTTTTGAGTAAAAATGCTGCAGTTAGACCTTTCCATTACCTGTTCTTCACCAGCCAGTAATCCTTCCCATTTTCAGTTCCGTATCCTACAATTAAAACAGCATGGTCCAAATGATATTTGTTACAGGATGGTACGTCAAATATTCCTGTCCTGAAAAAAAGGTAATTGCTGTTATATTAACTGGTATATTTAACATAGATACTGAGAGAGGATAAACTATGGAGAAGGATAAACCATGCCAAATGAATTTATCAAACACTTTCCAACATTACTCTCTTTTTTGTGCCACATTTGGCAATCTACCGATGTGCAGCAATCCGTGGTGGAGATCCATCGTCGTAAAACTTGGCGAGATTTTCAGCAGAAACCTCAAAAAATCTGTATCACTATTAATGTAATTTTGCGAGAACAGCTAAAATAACTAATAATTATAAAATCCTGCAGAATAATAGCATTTCCATTCTTTAAATGAAGAGTATTCCTTTACAAGTTTCAAGCATAATATAATATGTCTATATTGTAACGAATTTTCGGGGCAACCCGCTGCTCTGTGGCTTAAAATGGTTTAAAATTCGTATTCTACGCTTCAAATAGATAAATTTTGCTTTTTGTTGCATCAAAATCGGCCAATTAGAACCGGAGATATGGAGGTTTCGGTTTGCCATTGTTTTTCAATGGAGATTCTAGAAATCTCGATAATATTAGTCCTAGAGCTTAGATCTCTTCACTTTTGAGGACTTATTTTGGCGCCAAATTTGGCTATATTTCCCCAAAAGTCGCCAAGCTTGGCGACTTTTTGGTCATTTGGCACGTTTTTCCCAATGGGGCCTGGAAGTTGTTTTTCCTGCATTAAAAACGCATAATAACCTAACATTTATCTTCTATGACATAATCAAAATTCACGCTTTATGTAGAATCCTCGAGAAATTGACTTCTGGAAGCTGCTCGCAGCTTCTGCCTCGGATATATATAGAACCGCGCATTGCCCCGAAAGTTCAGTGCGAGTTGAATGCTCAATGTGTGAAGAGTTGTCAGTGAGAGGACGCTGCTATAGAAGCCGTGTTTTAGCTTGCTTTACGAAGCTGTTTTCAAAGTGCTGTGTGTAAATTCTTCATTGCTGTGTCTTAAGAGATTGTGTACGATATCTCTTGAATATTGTTACGAATTTTCGGGGCAACCCGCTGCTCTGTGGCTTAAAATTCGTATTCTACGCTTCAACTAGATAAATTTTGCTTTTTGTTGCATCAAAATCGGCCAATTAGAACCGGAGATATGGAGGTTTCGGTTTGCCATTGTTTTTCAATGGAGGTTCTAGAAATCTCGAGAAATATTAGTCCTAGAGCTTAGATCTCTTCACTTTTGAGGACTTATTTTTGGCGCCAAATTTGGCGATATTTCCCAATGAGGCCTGGAAGTTGTTTTTCCTGCATTAAAAACGCATAATAACCTAACATTTATCTTCTATGACGTAATCAAAATTCACGCTTTATGTAGAACCCTCGAGAAATAGACTTATCTGGAAACTTCTTGTACCTTCTGCGTCGGCTATTTATAGAAGCGCGCGTCGCCCCGACAGTGCAGTGCGAGTTGAACGCTCAGTGTGTGAAGAGCTGTCAGTGAGAGCACGCTTGTTTTGTGAATTGATAGTGCTATAGAAGCCGTGTTTTAGCTTGTTTTATGAAGCTGTTTTTAAAGTGCTGTGTGTACATTTTTCATCGCTGAGTCTTGAGAGACTGTTAGTGTTATTTCTCGTATATTTTCACTGAGTTTTTGCCTGTGAAAGAGACTTATTTTGTGTGAGAAATACAGTATTTGTGAGAGCTTCTGATCTAAGCGGACTGTTAAAAGCACGTTACTGCTAGATTGTGCTTGTGTATTGTGTACAGCTGATTGTTCTACGACGTTCTAGAAGCAATAAAGTTTGCGTTCCATCCTGACAAGTGACTTTTTACTTGAACTTTTTACACCAACTGGACTTTAGAACGACGAACCCCAGGAGTAGCACAGTAGTTCCGCAACAATATTTTCACTGAATTTTTGCCTGTGAAAGTGACTTATTTTGTGTGAGAAATACAGCATTTGTGAGAGCTTCTGATCTAAGTGAACTGTTAAAAGCACATTACTGTTTAATTGTGATTGTGAATTGTGTACAGCTGATTGTTCTACGAAGTTCTAGAAGCAATAGTGTTCCATCCTGACAAGTGACTTTTTACTTGAACTTTTACACCAATTGGACTTTAGAACGACGAACCCCAGGAGTAGCAGAGTAATTCCGCAACATTTAGTGTCAGGAGTGGGGTTCTAAAGAAAGACTTTAATTTTCCAGTTTATGGTTTTGACTAGACGAAAAATGGAAGAACAACTTCAAAAACTCATGGAGATGATGAAGGAGATGAAGTCCGGACAAGACGAGATGAAAGCCGGACAAGACGAGATGAAAGCCGGACAAGAACAGATGAAGGCGGATTTAGAGAAGAAAATTGAAGCCGAACAAGAACAGACAAAAACCGGATTGGAGGAGTTAAAGGCCGCACACAATGAAGTGAAAATCGAATTGGAGGAGTTAAGAGCCGCACACGACGAGATGAAATCCGGACTGGAGCGAAAAATAGAAGCCGGGCTGGAAGAAATGAAATCCGGACTGGAAAAAGTAGAGAAAAATCATGAGGAAATGGAGAAAAGAGTCTCACTCCTAGAAGAAAATGTAGCTTCGAAAGTACGTGAGGAATGTGAAGCTAAAATTGAAGAAAAACTCGACTCTCTCGTCAAGCTGGGGAAACTACCAGAAAACATCAGGTTGTCGTCACGCCGCCCAGCAGTGAAATTAACGCCTTATGACGGAAAGACTCCATGGGAAGCATACAAGACTCAATTTTTAATCGTCGCCAAAGCCAATGGTTGGAGCGAGTCCGAGAAAGCGAACCAACTGGCCGCTTCCCTCAACGGAGACGCAATTAACGTACTACAAACCATCGGAGCAACGAAGATAGGAGATTTTGACGCCCTAGCAAGTGCCTTGGAGATGAAATTCGGTGAGAAGTGCCAGAAAGAATATAGTAGAATCATACTTAAGTCAAGGATACAGAGATCTGGCGAGACCCTTCAAGAGCTTGCTTCGGACATAGATAGGCTTTGTCATCTAGCCTACATGGACCACCTTGATAATGTCCGAGAAGAAATGGCGGTGCGTCATTTAATTAAGCCATCCGTGATCCAGAAACCTAAAAATCACTTATGTTGGAGGATTATCAGGATTTGAAATCTGCTCTCGTCTTCGCAATGAAGCTAGAGGCAGCTCAGCGGGCCGTGAGAAAAGGTCGGCGTGCTGTTTAAAGCTGTCACGGTCCAAGAGGGAGCTGACAAAGACACAGAGAGCGTCGAGAACAGGTTGAAGAGAATTGAAGATCTCATAGAACGAAAATTAAGATCCGATAGAACGAGAGATGGCCCAAAGAAAGTGAAATGCTGGAAGTGTGGCGTCGAAGGGCATGTACAAAAGCATTGTGGTCGAAAGGACCAGCAAGATAACTCTAAGAACATGAAAGAGGGAAACTAGGAGGTGGCCATCTCGCGGGGCGGAGGTTGCCAGATAGTCAAAAGCGCCACCTAAAAGTCTTGCAGATTTCATCAGTGAATGGCGGCAGTAATGGACTCTTCGTACTTGGATACGTTAAAGGTTCCCCATGCCACATGGTGATTGATACTGGAGCGAACGTAACTATCATAAGGACGGATCTGGAAAAGAAATTAAACTTGAAGATTATCTGGACTCCGCCCTCGCTGACCCTCCAGACTGTGACAGGTGACAAGATCGAAGTGGGCGGAAAAGCGCGAGTGGAAATCACGTTTGGAAATGCCAGGTACGACCATGTGGTATATGTCGCCAATATTACAGACTCTTTTATTCTCTGGCTCGACTTTTTAAAATCGCACAAATTTAACTTGGACTTTAAGAATAATGAGCTTCGTTCAGAATCAGAAGAAATAGCTGCCTTCGATATTAAAAATGAAACTATTTTACCTGTTCAGCAAATAATAGCCCAGACTGATATCATTCTACCACCCAGAACTGATTCAATAATTTCTGGAACAGTAAAAGAAAGCAATAAATTCCTTTTTGGATTAATCGAACACCCAAACAATAGTGATTCCGTCAGAGGAGTACTTGTGGGAGCAACCCTTGTGGACTTCTCGAGCACAGAAATTCCAGTTAGAGTAGCAAATGTGACGGACAAGTCGAAGGTGATAAAGAAAAATGAAGTGAAGGCGACATGCACTCCTGTTACCTGCATTAATAAGAACATCAGCCAAACGACAGCTAAATCTTCCGAGTGCCTGACGAAGGAATTAATACAAGACGTGGAGTTAACGGCAGAACAGAGAAGCGCTGCGGAGAAAGTAATAGCTGAATTTGAAGACCTCTTCTCCCGTACTTCGGGTGATTTTGACCGTACGAGCTTAACTCCACTTAGGATAGATACAGGCAGCCATTCTCCCATCAAGCAGCATCCTAGGCGGCTGCCGTTTGCTAAGCAAGAAGAGGTGAGCAGACTTTTAGAGGAGATGCAGCGTGATGACGTCATCGAACCATCGACTAGTCCCTGGGCCTCGCCAATTGTTTTGGTCCGAAAGAAGGATGGTTCCACCCGGTTTTGTGTTGACCACAGACGTCTGAATGACATTACCAAGAAAGACAGCTACCCTCTTCCCAGGATAGACGACATTTTGGACACTTTATCGGGAAACGAATGGTTTTCCACTCTGGATCTGAAAAGTGGTTACTGGCAAGTGGAAACCCCGACGACCGTGAAAAGACTGCGTTCACCACGGGACAAGGATTATGGCAGTTCAAAGTTATGCCTTTTGGACTCTGCAACGCACCGGCTACATTTGAGCGACTAATGGAGACAGTGTTGAGAGGACTTTCCTACGAAGCATGTCTCGTTTATTTGGACGATATCATCATCGTCGGAAGGACTTTCGAAGAGCATCTCGAGAACATTCGAAAGGTACTGCAGAAATTAAAAGAGGCAAACTTGAAACTAAGTCCATCGAAGTGCAATTTGTTTCGTCGGGAAGTACGTTACCTCGGGCACATAATATCCGCCCACGGAGTCCGAACCGATCCCGAAAAGACGTCCACAGTCCAGAACTGGAGTCGTCCCGAGAATATCCATGACTTAAGAAGTTTCTCGGTCTGTGTACTTACTATCGAAAATTCGTGAAGGGCTTTTCTCAAATTGCAAGACCTCTTCACAAATTGACCGAGACTGGACAGAAATTTCTATGGACTGAGGAATGTGAGGACGCATTCAACAAACTGAAGACGGCTTTAACATCTTCGCCGATCCTGTCGTATCCTCACCCTGACAAGCCATTTATCCTGGACACAGATGTGAGTATGGAGAGTGTCGGAGCAGTTTTGTCTCAGGAGATAGATGGCCAAGAACACGTCATTGCTTATTGGAGCAAGTGCCTTTCAACGGCAGAACGTAACTATCGCGTTGCAAGGAAGTAACTTCTGACTGTCGTCAAGGCTGTAGAACTTCCATCATTACTTGTACGGCCGAAAGTTTCTGCTCCGAACGGACCATGCCTCTTTAACCTGGCTTCTAAATTTCAAGAATCCAGAGGGCCAAATAGCTAGGTGGATACAGCGATTAAAAGAATATGACATCGAGATACGTCATCGGAAAGGGTCATCTCATGGAAATGCAGATACTTTGTCGAGAAGGCAATGCATAGACAGTTGTTGCTATTGCTCCAGGGCAGAGAAAAATTACCATCTGAAACATCCCGTTGTCCGCCAAGTTACTTCATCGGCACCATCTCAAGATCCCTGGAGTGACGAAAATGTTCGGCGGACCAATTAGCAGACAGCGACATCAAACCTATTGTGGAATTTATGGAAAAATCCAGCGCTAAGCCCAGTTGGCAAGAAATATTTTACAGTCCGGCAACAAAACAGTACTGGGCTTTATGGGATTCGCTTCGCCTGAGGAATGGAGTCCTGTATCGTAAATGGGAGTCGGACGACGGCAAGATGCTCCGATGGCAGTTAGTACTCCCTCGTTCGAGGATTCCGAAGGTTCTAGAAGAACTTCATAATGGCCACACTGGAGGCCATTTTGGCGAAATGAAGACCCTGCAGAAAGTTCGCGAGCGCTTCTGCTGGGTTAGGGCTCGAGGCGACGTCGAAAAGTGGTGTCAAGCTTGTGACGCCTGTGCCGCCCGTAAAGGCCCGAAGAAACGAAGCCGTGGAAGGCTACATCGTTATAATGTAGGAGCGCCTTTTGAGAGGATTGCCCTCGACAACCTGGGACCTCTTCCGCGAACTTCGGATAGCAAAAAATACATCCTAGTTGTCATTGACTACTTCTCTAAATGGCCCGAAGCGTTTCCTATTCCCGATCAAGAAGCTACGACCGTAGCAGAGGTACTGGTGCAAGAATGGATTTCCAGATATGGAACCCCTCTGCAACTTCATTCCGACCAAGGAACGAACTTTACCTCTGCAGTCTTTAAAGGACTATTCCAACTTCTCGGAATGGACAAAACCCAGACTACGCCTTTACACCCACAATCCGACGGCATGGTGGAGAGGTTCAATCGCACAATTTTAAACAACCTCTCGCTTCTGGTATCTAGGAATCAAGAGGACTGGGACAAGAAACTCCCCTCTTCCTGCTGGCCTATAGGAGCGCCGTCCATGAGACTACCGGCTTCACACCTTCCCAGATACTGTTCGGCAGAGATCTTCGTCTTCCCGCCGATCTAGTGTTCGGCCGCCCTCCAGATGCGCCTTCATCGCCAGAGGAGTACGTGTAAAATCTTCGGGCACGGTTTGAAGATGTGCATCTTTTTGCTCGGGAGCGGATCAACCTGAACACGGAAAAGATGAAGACTCGCTACGACACGAAGGCTACGGGGCACGAGTTCAATGCAGATGACAAAGTTTGGCTATGGAATCCTACTCGACGGAAAGGCCTGTCTCCCAAGCTGCAATCGCCGTGGGACGGTCCTTACACAGTCCTAAACCGGCTGAATGACGTCATCGTACGGATTCGTAAGTCATCAAACTCGAAGCCAAGAGTTGTACATTACGATCGGCTAGCCATCTACCGCGGTTGTAATTAGCTCAGACCATGGTCACTATGGCGTAATTCCTCTTTTCTTTCATTTCTTTCCTGTCTTTCCCTTCTCTTCCTCTTTCCTCAACTCTCTTTCACTCACTATTTACGCCATGTTTAGTGTACATATTTGTAATATGTTAGTTTTCATTAATGCATATTTGTTTATTATGTTTATGATTTATTACAGTGTAATTATTTATTATGTTGATTATTTATTTATTAATGTGTATTTGCTTATTGTGCTATTGATTACTTGCTTGAATTATGTTGTTAAGATCTTGTTAAGTGTTATACAGTGTAGGTACTTGTGTGACCGCCTAACTAGGGATTGTACTGCCCAGGACGTGCAGTCCTTGGGAAGGGGGCAATGTTACGAATTTTCGGGGCAACCCGCTGCTCTGTGGCTTAAAATGGTTTAAAATTCGTATTCTACGCTTCAAATAGATAAATTTTGCTTTTTGTTGCATCAAAATCGGCCAATTAGAACCGGAGATATGGAGGTTTCGGTTTGCCATTGTTTTTCAATGGAGATTCTAGAAATCTCGAGAAATATTAGTCCTAGAGCTTAGATCTCTTCACTTTTGAGGACTTATTTTGGCGCCAAATTTGGCTATATTTCCCAATGGGGCCTGGAAGTTGTTTTTCCTGCATTAAAAACGCATAATAACCTAACATTTATCTTCTATGACGTAATCAAAATTCACGCTTTATGTAGAACCCTCGAGAAATAGACTTATCTGGAAACTTCTTGTACCTTCTGCGTCGGCTATTTATAGAAGCGCGCGTCGCCCCGACAGTGCAGTGCGAGTTGAACGCTCAGTGTGTGAAGAGCTGTCAGTGAGAGCACGCTTGTTTTGTGAATTGATAGTGCTATAGAAGCCGTGTTTTAGCTTGTTTTATGAAGCTGTTTTTAAAGTGCTGTGTGTACATTTTTCATCGCTGAGTCTTGAGAGACTGTTAGTGTTATTTCTCGTATATTTTCACTGAGTTTTTGCCTGTGAAAGAGACTTATTTTGTGTGAGAAATACAGTATTTGTGAGAGCTTCTGATCTAAGCGGACTGTTAAAAGCACATTACTGTTTAATTGTGCTAGTGAATTGTGTACAGCTGATTGTTCTACGAAGTTCTAGAAGCAATAAAGTTTGTGTTCCATCCTGACAAGTGACTTTTTACTTGAACTTTTTACACCAACTGGACTTTAGAACGACGAACCCCAGGAGTAGCAGAGTAATTCCGCAACAATATATATGTTTTATATTATGCTTGAAATGGATAAATATGTTTAAAACTGCCATTAACCGTAATTAGGAATGGATGGGAAACAGACATTTTTGTCATTACCCATAGGAATTTTGCTTCACAAGTCAAATATCTGCGTTAAGACGATGCTGTAGAATCTTGTGACTTTCCTCCTGGAAGAGAAAATTTCTGCGCGATTGCAGTGCCACTGGGTGAGTATGTTTACTTCAGTATGTTTCACTAGACATAAGAACGAGATGTATTGGCAGACAGGCATGTTCGCCTGTAGTATGGCTAAACTTTTAAAACCTTTGTCTTAAATGTACAAATGTAAATTAAGCATAATAAATTAATCCAGAATGAATGCTTATGAACATTTATAGACAGATCACAGTCACTAAGGAAGTTTAGAAGGAATTACTCCAATATTTTGGTGCGTAAACCCCGGATCCAGACTCGGGATAACTTTAGATGAAGGTGAGTGAAACCTTTGCTCACTTATTGATTTATTCAAAATAAAGTTATCAAATAAAAACTGATTGTTAAAATTAACAAAATGGATCTTGAGAAGCTTAAGAAAACGCGAGCTACATTGCGAACATCAACAACTAAAATTATAAACAAACTAGAAACCGAAATTAAAAAAGTCACAGAGGACATAGACACCTTGACAATTGAAGAACAATTGGCTCAGTTAATCGAAAAAGTCTTATTGCACTTGATACTGACATAGAATCTGTTATAAAAATTACAGAGTTAGAGACTGAGATAGAAACTCGCGAAGAGTATCGCGAAAAAATAATTAGCATTAAAGTTAGAAGCAACAAATGTTTACAAAACATAAACGAAAAAACGCAACCGGCAATGATCTCCTCAAGTAACGGAGTAAATACTTCGAACGCAGGATACGCTAATAACAGTAACGCCCCAGGAAAAGCTAGCATTAAACTACCAAAACTGAACATTGAGCAATTTGAAGGAGATATATGTTCTTGGCCTTCCTTTTGGGCCCAATATAAATCAGCATTTCATGAGAAAGAAACTCTCAATAATGTAGAGAAGTTCAATTATCTAAAATCTGTTCTTATATCCGATGCCGCAACAGCTATACAAGGATTAAGTTTGACTTCGGAAAATTACGAAAAGGCTGTAGACATCTTAGAAAGTCGGTTCGGTAAAAAATAAATTATAATCGATGCTCATATGAATAAATTACTTAATTTAAATCCTGTTAGAAAGTCCAGCGATCTAAAAGGTCTAAGAAAACTTTACGATGAATGTTTAATACAAATTCGCGGACTCGAAAGTCTTGGAATTGAAACCAATACATATGGATGTTTACTATTTCCGGTGTTAATAAAAACAATCCCAAAAGACTTGGCTTTAGAATTTGCCCGTCAGGAAAACAAAACGAAAGTGAGAAAATAACGGATTTGATGACATTCCTTAAAAGGGAAATAGAAAATGGAGAAAGAACGGAAAATCTGACAAAACCGAACAATTCCGAAATTAATCTAAGAGAAAATACCGACAATAAAATATCCAACTATGAAAACAGAGAAAACTCATATAACTATCATAAATATAAACCTAAACCCTTTCAAACCCCTACAGCTGCACTGAACGCGATATCCAGAGATACCTGTGTATATTGTGAAAACGAAACACACACAACTAATGATTGTACTAAATTTAAGATATCCGAAAGGAAAAACATTCTAAAACGTAAGGGTTTATGCTATTTCTGCTTAAAAAGGTCACATATCGCGAAGTCCTGTCGCTCCAGAGCTAATCTATGTCCCAAATGTAACAAAAAACACCACAAGTCTATCTGTGACACATTAGAATCTAAATCCGACAACGAAACTACAATAACTACCATGTTTCACAATCAACATGAACCGAAAGTAGAAAGTGATATGTTGTTATTAACTTGTGAAGTATTGATTCATCATAATTCTAAATCGAAAATAGCGCGTATTTTGTTGGATACTGGGTCTCAAAGAAGTTTCGTTTCGGAAAATATAGTTAAAGAGCTAAAACTCCCTATAATTCGTGAAGAAAATTTGAGTGTTTATCCATTTGGTTCTTCTAAACCAATTAAAAAATCCTACAAAGTTGTTAAATTGCTACTGCGAAATCTCACGAGCTCAGCGGAGATCGATATTGAGGCACTTCAGACAGAAATTATTTCATCGGCGCCAGTGACAGTTCCAAATGAAAAAATACGAGAGCTGATGAGAGAGAAAAATTACCCCCTGGCTTACAAAAAGCGCGGTCAAGGTCAGATCGGAATTCTAATAGGCATAGATAATTTCGCTCGAGTGGCATGTGGAAAGCTTCAAAATATAAAAATCTGCTTCTACTCGAAACGGTATTTGGATATACAGTCACGGGACAGGCTGAGAAAGATATAAACACCGCAGAGCAGTGTATTAATTCTCTGTTTATGCGTTGCGAAGCAGAATCAAGTGAAATATGTAATGAACTCCGAAAGTTCTTTGAGTTGGATTCTTTAGGCATAAATGAAAAGGAAAATTTATGCGCGTCTAACGAAGTCTTAAAAAACTTTGAGGAAAATATAAAATATGAGAAGGGAAGATACGAGGTAAAATTACCGTGGAAGGATGAGGCACAAGTACCTCATAATAATTTTGACCTTGCAAAACGTCGGTTTAATAAACTAATATACAGATTAAAAGAAGATCCTTGGCTGTATGAAAATTATAAGAACGTTATTTCAGAACAACTTAGGGAAGGGATTATTGAGGAATGTCAGGATGCTGAAATAAAATTGGAAAACTGTATGCCTCACTCTGCAGTTGTTAGAAAAAATAAAACCACAAGCAAAGTTAGAATTGTATACGATGCATCTTCCAAAGAAAATAAACAAAAATCCCTAAATGAATATTTACATCAAGGACCGAATTTAAACCCCAATTTATTGACTTTAATTTTAAAGTTTCGAGAACATAAAATTGCATTTTCATCGGACATTGAGAAGGCATTTTTGCAGATTGCAGTTGCGCCTTCTGATAGAGATTATCTTCGTTTTCTCTGGACAGATAGAGATTTATTTGACACAAACAACATTAAAATTTTCCGATTCAGGAGGGTTCCGTTTGGCGTTACTTCAAGCCCTTTCCTCTTAGCTGCAACGATTAAACACCACATACAAAGATACAAAACAGAATTACCAACGATAGTTGAAATGTTAGACAAAAATTTATACGTTGATGATTTATTCTTTGGAGGTAAAGATGCCAGTGAAGCGTACAATTTGTCAGTGAAGGCAGATAAACTATTAATGGATGCAGGAATGAAATTAAGAAAATGGAGAACAAATTCCAAAGATTTGAGCAAACTCTGGTCTGAAAATAACATGGAGATAGAAGATAATGAAGAGCCATCTAAGGTGTTAGGAATAAAGTGGGATGACAAATTAGATGTTTTACAATTAGAGATTAATCCCCTCTTAGACTCAATTAAGAATGCTAAAAACACAAAACGGTTCATTTTACAAACAGTAGCTAAAATCTTCGACCCATTGGGAATTTTATCGCCATATACAATCAGAGTAAAATGTCTCCTTCAAGATATGTGGGAAAGAGGAACAAGATGGGATGAGAAACTTCCTCAAGAATTGCAAGAAAAGTGGGTCAGCTGGTACTCCGAAATTGAAGATATTAAAGATCTTTCTGTCGAGAGAAGATACTTTACAGACGAAGTTCAAATGAACACGGATGCACTACAACTTCACGTGTTCTCAGACGCCAGTCCCAGGGCTTACGGCGCAATCGCGTACTTTAGGCAAAGGGATGCGAAGGCATTTAATACTACTTTTGTAATGTCAAAGGCGCGAGTCGCCCCATTGAAACGACTGACCGTACCCAGGTTGGAACTCCTAGGAGCAGTAATTGCAGCTAGAATTGCCAAATACCTTGAAGATATTTTCAAAATAGAGAAATGCAACATCTATCTTTACACGGATTCGTCAATAGTTCTGCACTGGATTAAAGGCACTTCGAGAGAATGGAAACCATTTGTAGCTAACAGGGTCATCGAAATAAAAACGAATTCTGATCCACAGAACTGGAACTACTGTAAAGGAAAAGAAAACCCAGCAGATTTGCTCACAAGAGGTGAATCAGTTCAAAGATTGAAGAACAGTAACAGGTGGTTTAGAGGACCAGACTGGTTGGCATTACCGGAAGAACTTTGGCCATCAAGCATAGCAGATAAAGTAACATCAGAAGAAGTGCTAGCAGAAAAGAAAACGGTCAAAACAGAAACCTGCCATCAGTTAGTCTGCAACACCATCCCTAATAAAGACCCAATCCTAAATATTGAAAACTACAGTAAACTGTCAAAGATGTATCGAATCACTGCTTGGATCAACAGATTTGTTTACAATGCAAGAAATGATACCAAAAAATCCGGTCCATTAACTGCAGATGAACTGCGTATCGCTGAAATTTATCGGGTAAAACACACTCAGTCAATACATTTTAAAAGTGAGATTAACTCATTGAAAGAAGGAAATTCAGTTGACAAGTCATCATGTCTATACAATTTAAATCCAATTTTAGATTCGAATGAAATTATAAGCTTAGGCGGAAGACTGCTAAACTCCGATCTGGAATTACACGAAAAACATCCATGGATAATTCCCAGCAAGTGAAAATACACCGAATTACTAGTAATGAACGCTCATTTAAAGGTCTATCATTCGGGAGTAGCTGATACTTTGGCGGAAGCAAGAAGTAAATTTTGGATCCTTAGAGGAAGACAAGTAGTTAAATCTATCTTGAACAAATGCTTAACTTGCAAACGATTTAGAATACGTTCTGGTACACAAGTGATTGCACCTCTGCCAGCGGACAGGATCCAGAAATCCTTTCCATTCGAGATCACAGGAATCGATTTCGCTGGTCCCCTCTTTACAAGAGATGATAACAGGAAGCATTATATATTACTGTGTACATGCGCAGTCACACGTGCAATTCACTTAGAATTAGTATCTAATTTGACCACCGAAACGTTCTTATTAGCTTTACGAAGATTCATCGCCAGGCGTGGATTGTGTTCAACTATCTACTCCGATAACGCGAAGACGTTTAAGAGATCAAACCTTGATTTAAAAGAGATATGGAATAACATCAATTCATCGGAAGTAAGCGATTTTTTCGGAAAAACAGGTATAAATTGGAAATTTATTGTGGAAAGAGCTCCCTGGTGGGGCGGGTTCTGGGAGAGATTAGTAAGATCAGTCAAAACAATCCTACGCAAAGTTATCGGAAAATCGTCCCTATCTGTCGCAGAACTAGAAACCATATATCTATAATTAATTCCCGACCAATCACATATTTATATGAAGATCCCGCAGAACCATCACCATTGACGCCAGCTCATTTTTTAACAGGAAGACGAATAACGTCATTACCACCAGTAAAACTGAATGAAAACCTCATGACAACCAGAAAGACATTAACTAAACGTTATAACTACCGACAAAGACTGTTGGATCATTACTGGGAAAGATGGAGAAAAGAATACTTAATGAACTTAAAATCGGCCAATTGTGCACCTTCTGCTGCAGCATCACGAGACTTCAAAGAAGGTGATGTGGTACTTCTGGGAGACACTAAGCTACCCAGAAACATGTGGAGCATGGGTAGAATCCTTGAAGTGTTTCCAGGTAGAGACGGAAAGGTAAGAGCATGCAGCGTAAAAATCAAATCAGGAACAATTAAAAGACCTGTACAGTTGCTGTTTCCATTAGAGCTAAGAGACTGATTGAACTGCGAACTTTAATTGTGTTTTGTATATATATTAGAGTGTAATTTGTGTAACCATTATTTCGTTATTGGTATTTTAACTATTTTATTTTAGATTTGTATTTTAACTATTTTATTTAGATGAAACTTAATTTCATCGGGGGGGAAGATGTAGAATCTTGTGACTTTCCTCCTGGAAGAGAAAATTTCTGCGCGATTGCAGCGCCACTGTGAGTATGTTTACTTCAGTATGTTTCACTAGAGATAAGAACCAGATGTAATGTCGGACAGGCATGTTCGACCGAATAACATGGCTAAACCTTTAAAACCTCTGTCTTAAATGTACAAATGTAAATTAAGCATAATAAATTAATCCAGAATGAATGCTTATGAACATTTATAGACAAATCACAGTCACTAAGGAAGTTTAGAAGGAATTACTCCAATAGATGCAAGCCTACATTTCTTCTCTCGTCCACCACTAACTGGAATTCTTTGAAAATCTTTTAAATGCTTCAGTGAAAGAGTTATAACTGGTAAAAAAACTGTTTTAATAGAACATTATTTTCTAATCTTTAACATCACATATCAATTTATTTATTTGAAAGTAGCAATAGGTAGATTTTCTAAAAATTTCAATTAATATAAATTATGTAAAATTAACAATAATTTTTAAGTATTCATAATTTCGAGGGTAGTTCTGAAAGTAAGTTTCATAATCTTATTCACACAGAAACTTTATATTTTTTAAAATGCCATCATGAACTTTCCTCCGTAGTCGCTTACGACGTTGCAACATTTGTTGCAGTGTGCAACCACTTTGAAACCCTGCTAAAGCTCCATGACCTTCGCCGCAAGGTAATGTCGCACAACTTGCTCCTCCTCAGCAGTCTTTTGGAAGTGACGTCCAGAGAATGCGGATTTCAATGCAGGGCACGGAGTTTTGCGAGGGGGGCTCTTTCGGGGCCACGCGAGATATTCTACCCCCTCTACCACGCGAGGTAGAGGGGGTAGAATATCTCGCGCTAACTTACTATCTCGTGTGGCCCCGTCTCTTTTCAAACTGATTGCACTCTGCTAGTAGTATTAGTATGTGTAAATGTGTATAGTTCATGATGCCGTGGGGCATTTTTTTCTTTTGTCGGCAGATTTTTTGTGTGAAGAAGAAATCACAAAATATACTTTGGGAACGATCCTTGTATACAATACACTAGCACGTAGACACCAGTACCGTTAACAAACGAGATTTTTTTTTTTTTTGAGACGCGAGCCATCAGTTGATCGATCTTTGCGGCTTGAGAAACGAGTCGGAATTCGGGATGCGAATCATCTTCAATATCGTCACAAACCTCACCGTACAACATTCCCAGAGAATCGTATCTGAGGACTTCTAAAGGACAGAGGACTGAAATTTTTTTACCTTGGATAGCACGACAAAAAAAGGGAAAAATGAGAAAGATAAGTGAAAGTGTAAAGTACTAAACAAAATTGAAGTTAATGAATACCGTAATCAGCTTAAAAATCAGATTTTTTTTTCATAGTTACACTTTGTTAAATAACGAATATCAATAAATATGAAAAACAGTAGATTTCTAAGTTCAAATTTCTAAGAAATATTCAGTTTTTCTTGATTTTCGCAACTATTCAGCTGGACTAGTGTGGTTACTGAAGTCATGGCCACAAATGCTTCTTTTGGAATCGATCAAAGCACTGTTGTTACCCGTTGTTGGATCTGTCATCGTTATCACACACTGTCGGCAAAATGTAGCTCTTGTATGACTTATTCGTGGCAGGGAACAAAAAGAAGTCTGCATATGTCAGATCTGGCAAATATGGATTTTTTTCAAAAATCGGCTCAAGAGGATCGTCTTCGACAGCTTCCTATTCCTCTCTAAAGGGGTTATCACACTAGCTTAAGATCTGAGCAACTTTCTTGTCAAACAACTTTCAAACCTATTTTCTGTATCGTTCATTCGTTGGAGATCGCCGTCGTCAAGATAACGATAAAGAAAATCTGCCTAAAAGTTGTTCGGAAAGAAAATTGCTCGGATTTTAAGCTAGTGTGATAACCCCTTTAACCATTTAAACCACTAAAATACGCGTTTTTTACTCACTGCTACTACATCGTACACTTTCATTATCATTTCAAGTGCATCCTTCACCGTTTTGCTTTATTTGAAGCAAAACTTGTATTCACGCACTGATCCTTTTGTAATGACACCCTATCCCACTCACTGCGTTAAATTAGTCTCTGTACACACGTCCGTTTAAATGTTGTGATCTGGACGCCAGGAGACGTTAGAATGTCTCTCACTGTCAGTGCGTGTGCGTGAGCGCAACATCCTAACCAGCGCAGACTTTAAAACATCTAACCACTTTTCGGAACCACCTTGTACGCCACACATAAGTGTAACCAAACTTCTATCTTTGATCTTAAGTCTCTGAAATATCAGTGGAAACTACGATAAACGTTAGAATCTCCTTCGTGTCTTTTTATGGCCAATTCTGTTTATACTTTATGAATAGCAGATATTAAATTAAATTTCGGCTTACTTATAGGATGCGAATTCTTTATTATTGGCATTAATAGCCACAGCTACTGGCCCGACAGTTGCAACTGCTTGCATGAGAGCATTTTCATCATAAATAGGGATATCGACGTAACCTGTGCAAGTGGCACCTACATTCTCTTTTTTGAAGTAGCATTCTCCATCCTAAAAAAAGTTACAGTCATAAATAATCTTCACAGAATATTTAAACAAATATGTGTCTTAATTTGACAGTTGACTGAGTGAAGAAAAATTTCTTCACTTAGTCCACTGTATTAAATTTTTTTAAATAATTTCTGTTACATGTTTCCCAATTAAATAGCTTGTTTTCCAGGAGAGGACTGCTCACGTCACCAAATGTGTCGTCTAAATCTGCATGCTTCTTTCCTGGAATTTCCCTTTACAATTTTGATCCTCATCAAAAGGGAGGTACGCCTGATTATTGGCACTTCTTGGAAACACCAAGCGACCAGCGAAGGTGCTGGGTGATCTTCAGTGGTATAATGGAATTGAACCCTCAACCTTCCGTTTACCAGTTCAAAACCTTGACAACTGGGAAAAATTTTTAATCCAAAAATTAAACTATTAGATTAAAATTATGTTCATTTTCACTTGATAGCGATGTACCAAATAGCACTTTGTACTCAGATAGTGCTATTACCTCACTGCCATAAATCGTTATGGATATATTCTAAATATGGATTACTTTGGATCCTTAGGTATTAGTACTTCGCTCCAAAACAACAACAACAACAAAAAAAAAAAGAGACAAAATCATTCTTAATTAAAATATAGAGTTTCAGGTTAGCACAGAAACTGGCTATGCCACCAGGCAGCAGCATTAGTGAAGCAAGCCCATCCTCAAAACACAATTAGAGTAATGATCACTAAGTGGAACAAAGTAATTCATGTTTATGGCATGGTAACCTTAACCTTGGGGAACATTTACAAAGCAATAGGCGACTTTAGAGGAGCAAAAAAAAAAAAAGACTCTTTTGGAGTGAACAGAATATTTTTTTTTAATGTGAAAAAATAATGTTGGAATGCTCACTGAGAGGCTGCCAATTCCTTCAAGCTCCGACATCATTTCTTAATAGCAACAGTTCACTAAACTTAGCCGCTTGAAGAACTGAAGAACTTTTAAGTTGATAGTAATAGCATTATTAATGTTAAAAAAGAATGGCAAGAAGATCTTACTTTTGCAGTGTAAGGGTAGGATTCTTCAGTATCAATGCCTCTATTCTTCCTGATATAGTTGAAAGCATCGTCCATGACGCCACCACTGCACCCTTCTGTTCCTGTAACGTACAATATAAACAGTTAAAAAGAGAATAGCAACGCATTATGTTTTATATCAGTTTGAAGCTTTGCAACGTACAAACATAATTAATTTGCAAGATGAAGCTTTGTAATGTACGCTCAGGCATGATGTATTTTTTTTAGCAAGTTGGCTGCACCTGTGATGTGATGCAAGCTCGTAGTTTACCTTATTATTGTGAGCATCATACGTGTTCACACACTTTCTTTAATAGACTATTGAATTAATAAGGGCTTAAAAAATAATGTGTGGCCTGTAAGGAATCAAATAAGGTTCGGGTTATGGCACAGAGGTTCGAACTCACTGAGCCGAAATCGTAAAAGCGCAGAGTATTTCTATGCTCTCGTAATCAGCGCGTTGCTCAGAAATCGAGGTCACAGTCCGTCTTCTGGCAAAAGATTCTATTTCATACGTTTATTAAAGAGTGGTATCTCTCCGCCACCGGCCTTGAAAAACAAATTTTAGCTCGTTAAAAATCGATAAAACTGCCCCCAGCCTTTGAAAAGGTCCGCTTTCAGTCCAGATTTAGGAAGTTCGGTCATCGGAATCTTAATTCAACCCACAAGGCAACAACCTCTAAATAAATAAATAAAAAAGAACAGAAGGTAAGAAAGATAAATCATGCTTATATAAAGCCTACCTGCAACATGACGGTCTATCGGAACGCCATGATGCAGGTAGTTGATCAATCCAGGCAGTCCATCCAGTTGTTCTTATACATCGATGGCTAGAAAGCAGCGTTGAACACAGAAGGAGAAATGAACCTATAGGAAGGAACAGGTTAAACCTGCATTTAATAAGAAAAAGGATGTCCGTACAGCACTATTCACCAAACGTTATGAATCCCCGATTAAGGTAACCTGAATGGATAGAGGGTTTGATTCTCAAAGACAACAATGAAATTGTATTGGTCCAATGTCAAGGTAGCCCTGTATTCAGCGCTGTGAATAACATATTTCCTGAACTTTTTAAGTAACTCGATCAGCGTAATCAGTGGCGGCTTGTGACCCGTTTCAGTGGTGGGGCCCGAAAAAAAAAATAGTGCCAATTAAAATCGCAAATATATATATACATATAGAACAACCTATCCCCACGTGCACACAGCGTAAGTATTTAAAATTTCTCAAATGACATTATTGAATTTACTATACAACTTTTGCTATTTTTTACCTAGTTATGTTAAATTGAAAAGTTTACTTTATTACTAAACAAAAAGCCAGATTTAAATATTTAATATTTATGTTCTTTATAGTTGCCTGTTCATATTTTTTTAGATGATTTATTTATTTTAAAATAAATATCAACATATATAAAAAATACATTTATACATCCCTTTTCGTAAATCAAGAAAACAAAACAGAAAAATATCTGACTGCACTGCAAAAATACGATCACGCAAATAAACTATGATTTCCTCCTAAGCGGAAAATTTCGCCAATAGCTACCGATTGCCGAAATTTTCCCGTACGCCACTGAGCGTAATTAACTCACGGGTTTAATGCTTGGTGAATACGACACGACCACATGAGTGGTGGAGAATTCTACGCCAGTTCATGAGTTCAGATAAATTTAAAAGATAAAAGGTATTAAGAAGAAAAAAAAAAGGTTTTAAATATTACAACAAAACAAATAAACAAACAAAGCAAACAAAATAAATAACTGTAATACAGTGAAAAGTGGTGGTCATTGAATGAACTTCTACATTTGAGTCGATACAAAGTCGAAAGAAAAAAAAAACTTGCCTTCAGATCTCGAAAAGTCGATAAGATTTTGCTCACTAAGGGAAACGAGGTTTCCGGTTTTCTTCTTGTGTTGCCCTTCTAAGGCTCCGGTGGTAGCAAATGCCCAGCAGGAACCGCAGTCCTTCTGCAAATATTAATTATTCAGGTATGTTAGGCTTTAGTGCTATTCACCTGGTTTAGTGTATTTTGCAAGATCATTTTACTTTTGCATTTAAGACGGCAGATTTTCGAAACTTGCATAGGCTAAAGTGCCCAAATATAGTACAGTGTCTTAATCTGCCACTGTTACATCTTGTACAGAAGAAGTCAAACTCTAGGGAAAAAAAAAAAAAAAAAAACCTCATAAGATAGTTCTTAAAGATTACTGAATAGTGTGCAGTTCACCCATTAAAAGTTGGCCCCCCCTTGACATAAAAAAAAGTCGTGCTATTA